>RDPX01000396.1:574530-626116 GCA_003991215.1 Morbakka virulenta
GAGAGATAGAGAGAGAGAGAGAGAGAGAGAGAGAGAGAGAGAGAGAGAGAGAAGGAGAGAGAGAAGGAGAGAGTCGCTTTTTAGGATGGAAAATTTCTTTTTATTTATGAGATAGAATAAACAAAAATCCTAACTTTCCTATTCTTATACTTACAACAGCTAACACTTTTATATTAAGGTAAAAATTGTAAGGCTTTTATTCTTGAAAGCAAAAGAAAATATAAGAGTAACCCCTGATGACGTCAATTCGACAAAATGTCTATTTTTCCTAGGAAAACTCCCACTTAAATTTTAATGGAATCAAGCAGGGTTTTTGACAATGTTTGCAGCTACAGTACAAACCAGAATTCTTTTTTCATTGGTTATAATGCAGACTTAACTGAACAGAAGATCGAAGTTAAAGAGCTGATTGTTGTCATTTTAAGTGTTGTTGTTTGAATTGTACAGAGCTTAAAAAATAAAGCAAGAGTTTTTTGAAGTAGTAAATTAAGTAAGTTTTATAGAAGAGAAAGCCACGTCATTGTTGTTATAATAATAATAATATTATTATTATTATTGTTGTTGTTATTTATACAATTAAGCTTATGCTCTGGCTGATCTTATTACTGTGATACTCTTACTAGGCGAGTCATAACAAACGACCAAGGGCTAGCAAGGGGCCTTCTCCTTTATTACATCTCCAATACTTTTATTATTATCATTATTATTATTATTATTATTATTATTATTATTATTATTATTACTGAAGTATTACTTTACGTATGTATTTAAGTACAATTACCTATCAGGTCACCCAATGACCTGGGTCATCTAAAGCTCCCATGAGACATGACACGAACATTGACATATTACAAAGAGCATAAAAATAATTATGACAAGTAGGTATAACATCATTGGCACGAACATTAAAAGACGACTGTCATATTACTAAAAACTATAAGAAGTATAAAAGTTTGTAAAAAGCTGTATGAAAAAATAGAAAGATTTATGACTTTTATGGTATCAAATTGAGAGTGCTTTTTGAAGAATANAGGTCCCTCCTGTCATCTCCCACACAGTCTTTCCATCTCCTCCTTGGCCTTCCCTGCTTTCTCTTGCCAGGCAGCTCCATGTTCAGCACCCGTTTAGCAATGTGATCCTCCTCCCTCCTTTGCACATGTCCATACCACCTTAGCCGTGTCTCTCTCAGCTTTCCTGCGATGTCACATATCCCAATTTTTGGACTTCTTGTAGTTTATGTTTCCAAGTAATATCTCTACTTGTTTTTCAGTCCCCATCTTAATCATCCCAGTACCCTGACAATGACCAGAGCAGTTCTAGCTTTGACGTTTCACATTTTTTGAATTTCTATCTCTAGGTCTTTATACTTGCTTAACTTTTCGAATTCCTGTACGGTGATGTTTTTATCACTTGACACACTCATGTGAACTAAAGTAGAAATTTTGTTTTTCTTATCTTTAATTATAATGTCAGGACGGTTGGCTTGAATCCTCTGCTCAGTGGTGACCGGGACGTCCAAAAGAATAGTAGCATTTTCTCATTCCGTGACTCCTTCCGTATATGTAAATTCTAAGGTGTTTCTTTTTCTGCTGTAATGATGATTTTCATTTCCACTTCTGCGATTTTTGCTAGGCCCATGCGCAATTTCTCGATCGAAATAGCTTCCCACTGTCGCTCCTTGATCGTATTCACCTTTTCCTCCTCTCTGCCTACCCAAGTAGCTTCCTGGTTGTAATTTTTTCTCTTAGCCCAGATGCAATTCCAAAACTTCTTCACGTCCTTGTTCTCAGGTGGCTCCTATACCTCAATCTTAATCTTTCCAATTTGCCTGTTGAACTTTTCAGCATCAGTTTTGATGATCTTTTTTTGTTTGTAGAACTATTTGTTTATCAAATCTTCCAGCATTCCGAGAAAAGATACAGGCAGCCTGTATCTTTTCTCTATTATTTTCATCAAAATCAGCCACAATCATGTGTACATTTCTATCTATTTCTTCATTTGCTCACATCACGTATTTACTTCTCTGTCAGTTCAGGTGTCAAATTTACTAGTTCAACTATAGATTCTCGATTACCATGTCCAATATCAACCTCGGGTTTTTCAGTAGTTTTGTTTTGAATTTCATTCTGTATTAGATCAATTTGCTCGTCATTCAACCTCTTATTTCTAAATATATCAAGACCTACATTAGCAAGTTTATTAGCATCGATGTTTTTCATGATTTCTTTTCCTCCTATTTTTCTCCAATCAGAATAGATTTGTTCATTCAAGTTTCTTCTAGGGTTCTCAGCCATGTGAAATGCACTGATAAAATTGTTATAATCCACTATAGACCATCTAACTTTAGTTGCTTTTGAATTTGTGGGTATTACTGCAGTCTCAAGGTTAGAGATGTCCTGGATATGATTACTTTGCTCATTAGCAGATCAGGAATTAGACCAAGTCATATGCTTTTCAACCTCAAGCTGATCACTCCCTGAGGGGCGGGCCCCTTGTTGACTCGCGTCGGACGAGGCGGTATGATTTACTTCTTGTTATCATAAAATATTTCAATGCATTTTGGCCTTACTGCCAAGGGGCTGGGAATTCCGCTCCAGTAGCCACATGGTATTCAGCCCCACGTGGTTTATTATTATTATTATTATTATTATTATTATTATTATTTTCATTATTATTATTTCTATTTTGTTTTCATTTATTTTTTCTTCACCGTTAGCGCCAGATCCATTCCAGGTTCTTGGGTTCGAATGGGCAGTCATTATCTATTTACTTGATAGTAATTTTCGTAGGATGTGAGCGGATCCTAGTAGAGCGATCTTTTGCAGTTCTGTAACGTTGATGTTGCAGGAAATTTTGCTGATTTTCTTGCCAATGCAATTCTTGACTACTCCTAGTGCTCCGATGAGAGCTGGCACTATTTGTGTCTTCATTGCGCACATTCTTGCAATCTCAATTTCCATATCTTTATACCTGGAGAGTTTCTCTACAACTTTAATGGATATATTCTGATCAGATGGCACTGCCCTGTCGAGAAGCATAAATGTTTTTGTGTTATTGTTCTTAATAATATTTCGGGTTTGTTGGCTTTGATGCTTCAGTGTGAACTTACATATCACAGAGCATGGTAACTTCTTCGTTTTCTGTAACTGTTTCTGGTTGGAGCTCATATCACTTGTCTGTTGTTTTGATGTTTTAATACTGTAAGATAATTATTAATATTATTATCATTATTTTTGTTCTGTTCAATTCCTTTATCACGATTGATCTTACCCCGAAGATCCCGTAAAATCAGATAAAACCAGTTATCAAAGATTTCACGGGTTTTCCCTTCTTTATTTTGTAAAGATAACACTTTTCTGAGGATACGTGTTGTACCCAGTAAGGCTGTCTTTTGGATTACCTCTATTCTGATGTTCCCTTGCAGTTTCTCAAGATGTTTCTTACATTTTAAAGAGACAAGACCTAATGCACTAATTACAACAGTAATGATAGCTACTTTTTTTTAGACCCCAGAGTCTACTGATTTCGTCCTTTGACATTTGATACTTTTCCCTCTTTTCGATTTCCTTTTCATGCACCCTCGAGTCGTCAGGAATTGCAATATCTATGATCTCGGCACTCTTTTCTGCTTTGTTAATAAACACGATATCAGGCCTTCTGGCTTCAATGACTCTGTCACACTGGATATTCATATCCTAGAATATCTTATATTCTTTATTTTTAACAACTCCATCTGGTTTATGGTTATACCACTCATCAGCGTTTTCTACTTTTCCTAACCTGCTTAGCATCCAATGTATATACCTTGCCACGTTATCGTGTCTCCTCTTATATTCACGCTGGGCCAACTTGCCACATCTACTAACTACATGGCTCACACACTCTCCTCTTTCTGAACACATTCTACAGAGTGGAGATCCAATGGATTTGTCTATGTGGTGCTTAATATAGTTAGTTCTTAGTGATTGTTCCTGCGCACTACATATCAAGGCCTCAGTTGTTGCTTTAAGATCTCCTTTCTTTAACTACTGCCAAGACTCTTCCCAATTGATATGTTGATTTTCCCTTATGAGTTTTCCATGCAATCTTGTATTCTTCCAGCTACTTTTCAATTTTTTCTTTCTGTTCTCTCTTTTCCTGATTATGGTCAAAAGCCTCTTCAGTGTTTAGATCACCATGGAGTTTAACTGCTGATATCATTTCCTCCATGTTGTTCTTAACTTACCAAGCAAGGCTATTTTCCTCAGCTCGTACAGATAATTCAACTCTCAACAATCCTCTACCATCATCTTTCCTTTTAACATAAAGTCTCTCAACATCACTGTTTGGGTTTAGGCCTTTGTGGATAGTCATAAGTTTGCGGGTCTTCCTGTCAAGCCCAGTCAGTTATCTTTCATCCATTTTATTATCCCTGCACCATACCTAATGATAGGTACAGTCCATGTATTAATTGCTTTAATTTTATTGCGACCATTAAGTTCAGATTTCATTTCTAGATTTCTCCTCCTACAGCAGGGGTGGCCAACCTACGGCCGGGGGTCTAGAATCCGGCACGCGAGGGCATAAAATTATATAATTTTTTGTTAGCAAATATAATTGTCTAGCGGTTGCAGATATTGAGTGTATTGAATGAAATATATAACTTTGTCAAACTTGTGATTCAGGAAAAACTTTCTCACATGGATAACTGCGAGCCACACTTCGGCAGCCAAACCGGTATGATTTTTCACCGGTGTAGTTTGACTGCGTGTAACGAGCACACTTTCGCAGAGAGGACGGCAATACTAACAGCGAGGTTAATTTTCATAACCTGTCTTTTTTTTCTCTTTGTTTCTCTCTATATGTGAAGAAAGCACGCGAACAAAATTGTTTTGGCAACGTGATATGCATCGCACCGGTGTCGAGTAAACGGGGCCTTAGTCTGTTACGTTGATTGGTGGATATTTCTGTATTTCCTTTCTTGAAAGTATAATAAAAAAATCGTCTGCACAGAATTAAACTTCATCAGAGTTCTATTCTGTGACTTCATCTCGCAATTTTTGCAAAGAAAGATTATCTCGTAATTCTATTTTTCTTCGAGAGTTCTTTTTTTATTCAAGTGTTGTTTGAAAGAGATAAGAGGAAAGAATGCCAAAAAGCGTAAAATTGACACAGAGTGTCGTGTGTTCAAGGAAAGCTGGGGGACAGATTATTTTGCAGTAGAAAGAAACAACAATGTTCTATGCTTGATATGCAGTGAAACCATTACCGTTATAAAAGAGTACAACGTAAAGAGACATTATCAGACGAAACATGCAACACAGTTTGACAAGTATCAAGATCAGATGAGAAAGGAGAAGTATCTAAGCCAAAGAAGATCAATCGAAGCCCAGCAAAGCTTTTTTGCTACGGTCAAAAAAGATACAAAGGCATCAATTAAAGTAAGTTTTAAGATAGGAGAACTGATTGCATCAAAAGTTTTTCAGTGCCGGAGAGCTCGTAAAGGATTGCTTGACAATTTTTGTCGATGAAGTGTGCCCAGAAAAGAAAAATGATATCGAAAGCATCAGCCTCTCTCGACGCGCTGTCACAAGAAGAATAGAAGAAATGAAAGAGAATATTGAAAAGCAATTGGAAGAGGTGGTCTGATAGTGCGCTGCTTTTAGTATTGCACTGGATGAAAGCAGAGATATTACAGACACAGCACAACTCGCTGTATTTGTTAGAGTTGTAACAAACGAATTCGAGCTGACAGAGGAACTCCTCGATATGTGTCATTTGAAAGGGACAAAAACTGGAAGAGATGTTGCAGATAAGGTGATAACTCTCCTTGATAAATACAAAATCGACAAGACGAAACTATGTGGAATAACCACTGATAGGGCACCTTCGATGGTTGATAAGCATAAGAGTTTCAAAAAAATGTGCTGGTCAACTACTGTATCATTTATCAAGAAAATTTGTGCTGTAAAGTTCTTGGTTTTTAAGATGTCAAGAAGCCTGTTGTTAGAGCTGTAAATTTCATTCGATCTCATCGCCACCGCCAATTTAAGGAAATATTAAATGACTTGGAAATAAAATTTGAGGATGTTATTTTCTTTTCTAATGCTCGTTGGCTAAGTCGATTAGCTACATTGAAACGATTCTGGCTGTTAAGAGAACAAATTTGTGAATTTATGGATGAAAAAGAGCAGGATATTTCGTTTTTCAGCGACGATAACTGGCTCAATGACCTTACATTTTTAACAGATTTGACATATCATCTCTCTACCTTGATTTCAAGCTTCATGGCAAAGATCAGCTATATAACAAAATGTTTCAGCATGTTTTGACCTTTGAAAGAAAACTGAAGTTATTTTTGGAACAGCTCAGTACAAAGGACACATCTCATTTTGAACTTTTAACATCGCGAGTGAAAATTTCCCAACTGAAATTTAAAAAATACGCACGCTGCATAAAGGTATTATCAACAGAATTTAAATCCCGATTTCAGGATTTTAGGATGAACGAAAACCAATTTCAATTATTTGCTGATCTATTCAGAGTAAACATAAACGATTATTCAAGTAAATTTCAACTCGAAATTCTTGACATGCAAAGCAATTTTGAACTAAAAAAATGCTCATTCAGAAGTCAACCTGCTCGGCATTTATCAGCTCTATGTAGCAAAGGAAAAGGGCGTGACCAACTTAAAAGAATTGGCAAGAAGGTGTGTGAGCTACTTCGGGAGCACTTACCGCTGCCAACAATTTTTTTCCAAAATAAAGCACGTTAATACAAAGTACAGAGCTCAGCTCTCAGACCCTAATTTAAGAAGCCAATTAAGGATTTCGCACTCTTCAAAAAGACCTGACATCAATAAACTAGTCAACAAAAAACAATGCCAGATATCTCACTAGAAATACCGAGACATAAGACTAAAAAACTAGCTTCTAGCATTGTAAATATTACTATTCTTTGTTAATTTGTGAGTTCTAATTGCTCCAAATTTATCGTTGTTATTTATCATTATAATTCTCGCTTTCCTTATTACCTTTGAAGAAAATTTTTGAAGGATCTGGTCCTGTCCTACAGTATACGTTTAAGTCATTATTTTGTCTTTCTCAAGGATACCAAGGTACTTATACATGCCGTCTTCAATTTCGTTTATTATATCTCCATCTGTCAGCTTTATTCCTTGGCTAAGCCTTCCCCCTATTCATTACCAACAAACCACATTTCTGAATATCAAATTCCATTCTGATATCTGTACTTACGGCATGAACAGTTGACAACAAATTATTAATTTCTTTCTCATTTTTTGCAAAGAGTTTAAGCTCGTCCATAAACAACAAATTGTTTATTCTCACTGTACCTAGCGTATATCCTGAACTCATCTTCCTAAGGATGCTTGACAATGGCATTACACAGATATTAAAAGCAAGAGGTGAAAGACACACCCTGAAATATTCCCCTCCTTATATCCATCTCACATAGTACCTCACCACATACTGTCAGCTCAGTCTTCCAATTAGGCATCGAACTTTCAACATACTGGAAAATATTTTTTCATATATTCACAAGCTTCATACTTTCAATGATCCAAGAATGCGGGACCATGTCATAAGTTTTTTTATAGTCCATCCATCCTATGGCCAAATTCATGCGTCTTTTCTTACAGTCCCTTTCTTGCAGTATTTTCATTGTTTTATCAATAATCAGTTGGTCTTTCATGCCCTGCTCTTTCTCTTACATCCCCTTTGTTTATTTGGTAGCAGTCTAGGTATTTATACATATCATCAGATACAATTCCAGTCGTCAACTTCCAAATTAAAGAAAGGCAAGAAATCGGTCGAAAGTTTCCCACTCCGTTTCCTTTGGCCGGATCTTTCTGACACAAATCAGTTCGACCTTTTGTCATCCATTTAGGGATTTCTACTTCATTGTCCATTATGTCATTCAATTGCGCAGCGATGCGCCTATTAAAAACATTCAAGTTTGCAAACATCTTATTGAGCTTATACTGTTCTGTTCTCTGTTCGTATCTTTTAGGTTTGTAACGTTTAGCTTTGAGACGTTGTTTCAGTTCTTCTATGAGCACATTTAGTTGCTTTGCCTTTACTCGATATTTTTCTTCTAACATGTCTTATTTGGCCTTCTTTATATGAATACCATTCTTTTTCCTTTCCAGGATATCGATATGTTTTCTCAATTCATTAACTGAATTTCTTATCCTCCTCTTCCACCAGGGTTCTTGTTGTCTTTTCTTTCTATTTGAAAGAGATTTTCAACCCCTTTTTTTTGGAAACATAGACAGATGTAGAANCCAGTACCCTTGGACTCTGTCCGGACCTGGGCTCTTCTAGTTCGGCATTCTTTTAACTTGGTTCCTAATATGATCTTCAGTTATAACTAAGTTATTTTGATGTACATCCCCTTTTTCTTCCCTAAGTGTTTCAAGCCACTCAGCATCACTCTTATGGTCAACCATTTTGAACCATATATTGACCAAAACTGTTTACTCTCTTTCGCTTTCCATTGTGTCGTTGGTAAACCTTTTTTGATCTCGTGCAAACATCTTATTGAGCTTATACTGTTCTGTTCTCTGTTCGTATCTTTTAGGTTTGTAACGTTTAGCTTTGAGACGTTGTTTCAGTTCTTCAATGAGCACATTTAGTTGCTTTGCCTTTACTCGATATTTTTCTTCTAACATGTCTTATTTGGCCTTCTTTATATGAATACCATTCTTTTTCCTTTCCAGGATATCGATATGTTTTCTCAATTCATTAACTGAATTTCTTATCCTCCTCTTCCACCAGGGTTCTTGTTGTCTTTTCTTTCTATTTGAAAGAGATTTTCAACCCCTTTTTTTTGGAAACATAGACAGATGTAGAATAAATAACTCTGTTAGTCTGTGTGATGTTTTCAGTTCGTATATCTCCCATTAGTTGGTTAAGCTGGCTATTCATTGTTGCTAGTTTTCTCCTGTCAGCATGTTTGAGACTAGAAAAGAGGATCTTTTGATCTGTTTCATAGATTGACATGATGTCTCTGATCTCTTGTTTCTCCTCTTTTGTTCTTTCAGCTGTCAATTCAATACCCAAATCAGACCTGCCTTCAACCATAACCGTATCATGAACAACATCTACAACTCCTTCAGCCATAACCAAATTAGCTTCTAGTTCAGGTATCAAAATAGACTTTTCCTCCTCGACTTGCTCAGCATCTTCTTCCTCCTTTACTCTTCTTTTCATCATTTCAAGTTCAACCGGAGAAAACCA
Source organism: Morbakka virulenta (assembly GCA_003991215.1). NCBI lineage: Eukaryota > Metazoa > Cnidaria > Cubozoa > Carybdeida > Carukiidae > Morbakka > Morbakka virulenta. The sequence continues at coordinate 583,770 of RDPX01000396.1, forward strand.
ATCATTTTTCCTTATTACTCATTATGTGGTGCCTTCTTTGCCTATATCCTCTAATAGGTCTATCATTATCATCATCAGGGTTGCTCAGATAGTAGCATTCCATAACAGTCACATTTAGGTCCTTATTCCATTTCTTTTTTCCCCCCAAAGTCCACCCTACGTGGTGTGGTTAAAAAAGTGCTAGGTTTATGTGAGGCCAGGTGGACAAACTCTGGCGAAACCAGAATGACCACAGGGGAGACCTTGCTCTACGCCGGTCATAAAGAAGAAGATAAACGACACACGGAGGGAGTCGGAATCATGTTGTCAAGAGAAGCAGCACAAGCCCTTATAGGATGGGAGTCAATCAACTCAAGAATGCTATTTGCTAAATTCAGGACACCCAACAAGAGAATCACACTCAAAATTTCAATGTGTTATGCTCCAACAAATGATGCAGACGTAGAGGTCAAGGAGAAATTTTATGACAGGCGTCAGATAGTGGTAAATGGTATGCATGAGAGAGAGATGGTTTTCCTTATGGGGGGTTTCAATGCAAAGATTGGACAGAACAACCACAGCTACACAGCAGTTATGGGGTATGGGGTATGGGGAGACATGGACTGAGTACCATGAATGAGAACGGCCAGATGCTAGCAGATATCTGCACTGAAAACAACCTAGTCATCGGTGGATCAGTCTTCCCTCACAAGGATGTCCACAAGATAACATGGGTGTCACCGGATGGAAAAACTAAAATCCAGATTGACCACATCTGTGTAAGCAAAAAATTCATTAGATCTCTTCTTGACGTTCGCAGTAAGAGAGGAGCAGATGCCGCTTCGGATTATCACCTAGTGGAAGGAAAGCTACAACTGAAGCTTAAAAGGTGCACTAACTCATTCACAAGGGAAAAATTCAATACAGAGAAATTAAAGGAGCAGGAACATGTCCAACAGTACCGGATGACTCTGAGAAACAAATTTGAGTTTCTGCAGGAAGTGGTGACAGAAGAAGAAATTATAGAGGGACACTGAAGCAGGGTCAAGGAGAGCTGGAAGGCAACATGCGAAGAAGAACTGGGTAGAAGAAAGAAGCAACACAAACCGTGGATATTACAGGCAACTTTAGATCAGATGAATGAGCGAAAGAAGGTAAAGAATTCACTAAACAGTACCCACACAAGAGTAACAAAGGCGAGGCTTGAAGAAGAATATGGACAAAAGCACCAAGAAGTGAAACAGAGTGTTAGGCAGGACAAAAGGGTTTTTGACTTGGCAACAACAGCAGAGACAGCAGCAGGACAGAGAAATATGAAGGACTTATATGACACCATCAGAATCCTAGCAGGAAATAAGAGGGCCCCAGAGAAGCCAATAAAGGACAAGAATGGTGTCACTATAAAAACATTGGAAGGACAGACAGACCGATGGAAAGAACACTTCAGTGAACTGCTGAACAGACCAATACGCGACACGAGACCTAATATCGCTCCAGCGGAAAAATTTTGCAAATGCCACTACTGAGCCCCACCAGGGAGGAAATCAAGAAGGCCATCATTTCATTAAAAATGGCAAATCAGCAGGACCAGATGGGATTCCAGCTGAAACACTGAATGCAGATGTGGACACTTCAGCAGACATGCTGCAGATGCTGTTTGAACACATGTGGGAAGAAGAGGAAGTACCTCAAGACTGGAAAGAGGGATATATAGTGAAGTTACCAAAGAAGGGAAACCTACATCAGTGTAAGGATTATAGAGGAAATTTGTTGCTATCTGTTCCAGGGAAGGTCTTCAACAGAGTTTTACTAGACAGAATAAAAACGGCTGTTAACAAATGGCTCAGAGGTGAGCAGACAGGTTTCAGCAACAAAAGGTCTTGCACTGACCAGACCGCCACTCTTAGGATCATCATAGAGCAGTCTCTTGAGTGGAGCAGCCTACTGTATGTTAACTTTATAGACTTCGAAAAAGCTTTAGTTAGAAAGAGTTTAAATTTAGACAGAAACTATGGGGGTTAATGGCGCAGTATGGGATTCTACAGTAATACATAGCTATCATAAGGAACACCTACGAGAGTATGGCATGTCAGGTCCTTCATAGTGGTATTGCAACAGAGAAATTCAGCATCAAGACTGGAGTTAGACAGTGATGTCTCCTCTCCCCATTTCTCCTCCTTTTGGCAGTTGACTGGATAGTGAAGGAGTCAACATAGGACAATAAAAATGGAATTCGGTGGACCCTTTAGCGTCAGCTAGACGACGTAGTTTTTGAGGATGACATTGCTCTACTATCACACACATCAACAGATGCAAGACAAGACTTCAACCTAATGAAGCTAATGCATCAAGCTAATGCATCAAATGCTGGACTGCAAATAAACAATGACAAGACAAAGGTCATGAGAATAAATGCAAAGAAGGATGACAGCATTAGGTTAACAAGTGGGGATATAGAAGGGATTGGGTCATATACTTATCTGGGAAGCATAGTAGATAAGACCGGCGGGGCCAAACGAGGTATCAAAGCAAGAATTGCCAAAGCGAGGACAGCTTTCAGCCTCCTCAACAAAGTGTGGCGGTCAAGAGAGATAGCTACTAAAACAAAGCTCAGGATCTTCAACTCAAATGTGAAGTGTGTACTGATGTATGGTGCTGAAACGTGGCGTACTACAAAGTTGACAGACAACCAAATCCAGTCAGATGTGGACACTTCAGCAGTCATGCTGCAGACGCTGTTTGAACACATGTGGGAAGAAGAAGAAGTACCTCAAGACTGGAAAGAGGGGTATATAGTGATCCAAATCTAGTCATTCATCAACAGATGTCTCCAACGGATCGTGAAAATTTGGTGGCCAAACCATATTAGCAATCAAGACCTAGAGCCACCTGGGGTAGAAGTCTAGAACAGGACATGAAAGACAGCGGGAATTGTCGGTACAGCATCATGACTGCAGCCTAGGACAGACATAGATGGAGGGAGATTGTTAGTGGCCTATACTCTCCATGCTGGAGTGAACAAGCTTAAGTCAAGTAAGTCCATTTCTTCTTAGCAGTCGTAGGATATAGACTGGGCCCCCGCTGGTGTGCAGGGAGCACTTGCCGGACGAGGGACCTTCACATAAAGCTCTATCACCATTCACGTCGTTAGTTGTAGTATTATTTTGATTCATTACACTCATAAGAGGATAGTTTGTGTAAGGTTTTCCTCCCCTAGTATTATTATCGTGACACCATCACTAGAGGGGTTGCCAACCAAAGCTAAAGTCCCCTCTACCCATGAGGCAGACTAGCCCCTGTCGGATGCCAACCCGATTTCTTGGTCTTAGGGAGAGCTGACAGGTACTACACCTTGCTCAAGGGTGACCTGGAGGTAGTTGTGGCAAAGGGTAACCTCATTCTTCCACGTCGAAACTCCACAAGCGGATGCAGTTTAATGTCAATACCTAGGACTAATTATTATTATTATTATTGAATGAATAAAGCTTTGGTACAAGCCATAATACATAACTACCAAATATTGCTAGTTAAAAATACAAAACATGTTCTGATACATGAAACAACCATTCTCAAACCTAAGAGACAGCCTTACTCAGCCCAAGGAAAATTTCGAATCTGATTGTGTAATAAAAAATATAAAAAAAAATAAAAAAAATAAATAAATCTAAAACTACATAAACAAAATTCTATTCATAACGTGCTTATTTATATCAATATTTATCTTGTATTAGTCCTTAAAACACCGTTCGAATTATTGTTTCGCTATCTATTAATATTGTTTTTTGCATTTCCGCAACTGTTCTGAGTTCTTCGTTTTCAAAAATGTTTTTTATGTCTTTCGTCACTTGTTTTATACCACCTCCAAGGGCGCCAATTATCACAGGTACAACCTTAATATCGTAGTCAGGTCGTCTTTCTCTCATTTCAAACGCCAACTGTCTATACTTAGCCATCTTTTCCAGACGCGTGTTTACAATGTTCCGTTGCTTAGGGCACGCCATGTCACATTTCCAGATCTTTTTCTTCTCTTTGTCCTCTATGGTCAAATCCGGCCGTTTTGCTGTAGTTGTTTTTTGTAAGTTAAATTCAAAATCCCATACTACTTTTGCTTTGTAGTTTTCGATAGTCATTCCTCTCTCCCATTTCTCTTTATACCAAACTGTACCTTGGTCGATAAGGTCATACTCTTTAACCCAAGCAGTTGTCATGATCATCAATGCTTTGTTGTGTCTCGCCAGGTATTGACTATTTGCTAGTACTTTGCATCCAGCAGCAAGATGTTCAACAGTTTCTTTTTTCTCTGTACACAATCTACATCGTCGATCATCCATCAACCCTCGCGCTACCTTCCAAGCTCTCGTTTCCAACATCTGCTCTAACATCATCATGATTGCTGCAGTTTTTCTGCCTTGTAGGTTCTGCTTGAGCCAAACATGACACTCTTCTTCTTGCACCTGATAAATCTGGCTTTGCTGTTCTTTGATCTTGTAGTCTTCAATCCTTTATTATTATTATTATTATTATTATTATTACGTTCAAACACAGTCTACTTAAAATTTGACTGGTGGTAAAGTTCGCCAAGCATCAAGTCACAACTGGAAAAGTTAGATGTCCAAAGCATATCGCAGTATCGTGCTGTATCTAGCAGACAAGTTTTTTGAAATGTACCTAAAAAGACATTTCCACTGACGTGTTCAAGTCAGTGGTGGAAACCCTTTGATATGCAACCTAGTACTTCTACAGCGATCGCTATAACTTTCACATTTTTGCACATACAAATCTTTTTCATCTCCTATTTCAAGTCTTGGTATCATTCAATATTCTCCCTTTCCTTTTCATCTGCTCTTATGTCAAATGAATCTGAGACATCTATAATTTTACAGGAACGTCCTTCCTTTTCAGGTATTGAAATATCTGGCCTTGAATGCTTCAAAACTTTATCAGTTTGAATTCGCATGTGCCAGAGTATTTCAACTTTCTTGTTCTCAACAACACTATTTGGTTTATGCTCATACTATTTTTCTGTGTGTTCTAAACCATACTTCCTAAAAAGCTGCCAATGCAAGACCTGAGATATTTTGTCATGCCCCACTTCTTAGTGTTTCTGAGCCAGCTGTTTACATTCAGAAAGCAGATGAGCTATTATGTCATGCTCCATTTCTTGTAGTGTTTCTGAGCCAGCTACTTACATTCAGAAAGCAGATGAGCCACTGTTTCCTCTCGTTCCAAATATTCTGCAGAGTGGTTCAATGTTTTCTTTGTCTCTATTGTGTCTGATGGATCGTGTTCTAATAGCCTGTTCTTGTGCCGCCATTATTGTCCTTTCATTAGCTTTTTTTAAGATCACCATGTTTCAGCCACTATCAACTTTGCGTGTCTATAAACTCAATTTTACTTTGAAAGACATTGTAGAGTCTTTCACTTGCCAAGTTGTTTTTTCTTATCTCTTGTATCGCTGCTTTGTGCTTTCCGATTTCTAAAATTTCTTCTCTTCCTTCCTCTTTGATTATAGGTTCTATATTTCTAAGCGTATATTCATACAAACTGTTCTTTTCGATTAACACACAGTCTTCAAATCTTACCAAACCTCTTTTTCCCTCAGCTCAACTAATGTACAACTGATCAACATCTCTCTTTTTGTGGGACATGCTGTACATAGTCAGCAACTTTTCTACTCCAAGCGGTTCTCACTGCTTTACAAGGATTTCACATGATCACGACCTGAGAAGCCTTATGTCATCCCCTGCCGGACGTGGTACCTTCATCTACATTTCCAGTCCAATGTACGTCATTATCAATATTATTATCATTCTCAGGCCTCATATACAACTTTTTTGTGTGTGTGTGTCCAAAGTCCAAACAAAATGTTTATATAAATGTCAAAACAAAATGTTTATCTATACTGCGTACTAATGCAAGCGCTTCTCTTTCGGTCGGTTCGTAATTTTGTTCTCTTTTCGACAAGGCTTTAGATATATATGCAACAGGGCGTTTACAATTTTCCTTGTCCTCTTGAATTAAAACTCCTCCTATGGTAAAATCTGAGGCACCTGTATGTAATTCTACTGGTTTTAATGGGGCATAAAATTTCAAAGCTGTGGTTGAAGTGAGAACATCCTTTAGCGCGTTGAATTCCTCTTGGCATTCCTTAGTCCATTTAAATCGACTGTTTTTGGCTAATAGCTTACGAAGATTTACGGTTTTATCTGAGTATTTCTCAACAAACTTTCCTTGGATCTGCTCTTACACCATCTTTCGATAATTCTACTCCAAAAAAATCAATCTCCTCCTTTCCAAAAATACATTTAGAACGGTTAACTTTTAAATTTAATGACACCAATTTCGCGAAAAGTTTATCAAGGGTTTATAAATGTTCCTCTAAATTTCTGCTGTAAATGATAATATCGTCGGATATAAATTTAACACTATCCATTTTACCCAATTTTGCTGTAAGGGCTCTTTGAAAGATTTCGAAACTGTGGTTTATCCCATAACAAAGTCTCTTGTACCGGTAAATACCGCATTAAGTGTGGAAGTTAGTCATTTTCCTTGACTGTTCATCCAGCTCTAACTGCATATAAGCTTCTTTCATATCGATTTTTGAGAATACTGTTGCTCCTGTCATGTCATACAGTATTGGATAAAGAGTCGGTATTGGAAACGTTTCTCTTTTTATCGCAGTGTTTATTAAGCGAGCATCCAAACATACACGAATATCTCCATTTGGTTTGGGTGTTGCTACGAGATTTGAAACCCAATTTTGCGGTCCGGTAGCTTTTTCAATTATATCTAGCGATTCAACCTCCTTAATTTTGTCGTTTAATCTTTTTCGCATGTGATATGGGTGTCTGTGCTCCGGCTGAATAGTTTCGTCTACGTGTAGCTTGCCTTCAATTTTCCATGACCTTGAAATACTTTCTTGTGTTTTTCTACCATCTTTTCAAACTCCGGTGGAATGTTTATGTTTGGATTCTGTTCTGCAACGTGATTGGTCGCAATCTTGAACGTAACAAAAGATATATCTCCACAAGGTTGAAATCCCAAGAAGATTCCCTGCTTTGTTGTTATCCACGACGAATATTTTACTGACGGTCATTCGCTATTTCGATTCGATATTGGCTTGAAAATATCCAAGGACTTTTATTGGCTGTGATGCGTACGGTTGCAGCTTTTTATTGGTATTTTTCAGCTTAATGTCCGGGTTGCGTTCTTTTATACGTTGGAATGTTTCCTTATCGATTATATCTATGGTGCTTCCAGTGTCTACCATCATTTTCACTTTGACCTGGTTTATTTTTATATATGCGTATTGAATTGGTGATATTGAGTTTACATTAGACAATTTTTGTGGCGATTCCCTTATGTAGGTGCTTTTCGAAGAACTCGGTTCATGTGCTTTTGGCGATTTCTCTGAACAGGGGCTTTTCGAAGAACTCGATTGGTGCGTCCATGACGATTCCTCTGCGCAGGTGATTTTCAAAGAACTCGATTAGTCTGTCAAGGCCGATTCCTCTACACAGGCGCTTTGTGTTTCTCTGTTTTCAACGGCATCCCCATCATCCGATTGGTCAGTTAAAAATACATGTTTATCATTATTATCATTATTATCATTATTATCATTATTATCATTATTATCATTATTATCATTATTATCATTATTATCATTATTATCATTATTATCATTATTATCATTATTATCATTATTATCATTATTATCATTATTATCATTATTATCATTATTAAGCAAACCTTAAGAAAAATTTCGATCGTAAAGCTAAACTTACAAACAATTACTTGTTAAACTATCAAGATAGCACAAGGTAGATTATGTTTATTTTAGACTTGGTGCAATTAGTGAAATAGGTACTGATAGCTCACTCGTAACTAAAACGAAAAACTTTGCTCTAACTAAGGAGACTACGATTTTTATAATTAAAACAATAATAAACGTACGCATAAGAACAAACTATTACATATTATGTTTGCGTGATATACAATGGGAAAATTCTGAACTTTTAAGCTGGTGAAAATTGTTACAGACGTTTTGAGTAATATGGTCGACTCGGAGAGTAATACTGCAAGAGAAGTTAAAAATCTGTAAATGTTTTGTTTAAATGTGAAAATCATGTGAAGTTTAAAAACTATTATTATCATAACAAATGTTTATACAGGATGATTACTGCAACAGATAATATGCTCTTGTCATTGTGAGCCCTGATAAAAAAAGACCACACACAAAAACTAGGAAATATACAAGAATACAGACATTTAAATATCTACATATATAAAGATACAAAACGAAGACTATATTAAAAATTAAATACTTAACACAGTGTATGCAGTTTAATAGTGGTAGCATGTTGGGGTGTTCTGTTTTGAAGAGACGAGTAGTTTTAAGCATTGTTGACTGATGCACTGTTGGGACCTGATCAATCACTTGGATTTAGAAAACCAGGTGAAGTTAGGAGCCTTGTTAATCAGAGCAAAGACCAAATGTAACAACAGGTACACGTCTGCAACTCAATTAAAGCATAAAGCTTTAATCAATGTCATTAGGGGATTCCATTGTAAAACAACAGATAACATGGATAAAATCAAGCTGATAAGATAAAATATTGGTATCAGAAACAACAAATTAAACCTCGACTCCCAAGAATAAAAACCAAAGTCAGAAGGAAAACGTCCTACTTCAAGGTTCCTCTATTTTTAATACATTTTCCAATGGACTGAAGAAAAATAGTTGGTTTCAATTTTAAAGGGAAAGCAAAAAAAATTAAGTTTTGATTTGGTTCTATATTTTGAGTTTTTTTATTTTTGATATTTCGTTTTGTCAATCTGGTTTCCTTTTGAGAACTTAATCCCGTTTTTTACCTTTTTCGAATCATACATCATACAAGGTTCTAAAATCCTAAAGTCGGAAAATTATTTTTGTTAATTTTGTGTATTCTTCGTTACTTCTACACTACTGAATAAGTCAACCTGTAAAAATATGAATGTACCTGTAGCAATACCGCCAAAGAAAAAAGAGAAAAAACCCCGAAAACATTGGGAAAATGGTAATTATCCAGAAGTTTTTTTAAACTTTTTATATGCTTTTATAAAAACCGGGAGAAAAAACTTTTAATATATGGAAGAACCATAATATAAACCATAATCATAATATTAAACGGATTTGGATGCAAATAAACTGGGACATGTAAGACGAGATATATTTAAAAATAAAAGGTAAAGTGAATTTAAACTGAGAAATATTAAGGGGAGGGCAAGAGAAGATAAGGGATCTGTTTAATAGTCACCTAGAAAAACAGTAGAGAGTGAAATGAAAGATTGAGATGGTATTCCTTTTGATGAAATGTCTGATGGAGGAATTAAGCAACGAGCTTGTGGAAATCATGATGTTCGATATGACACTGTCTATAATGTACATACTGAAAATAGCTCTGTCAATAACAGAGACGTGTCTCAATTGTTTAAGATGAAATAATTGCCAATATAAATAAGTTCGAATCTGTCACTACGGAAGAGTGTGAAATTCTAATCAAATTCAAAATCAAGATAGGTCATGAGAAATACTTTGTCATGGCAAACTTGGCCATAACAGAGATTTGCAAGCAAGTTAAAAGGAACCTAACTGAACTGAACTTAATTTACTATGCCTGCGCGAAGACGATTGAAGAAAAACTTTGCATCAAACAGCAGCCTTCCAAGAGGAGTAACCAGTATAAGAAACCAAAGCTGAAACGTGATATTGAGAAAGAAATTGAGCTAATGCGTGGTGAGATACCAATATTAAGCGAAATGGCGCAGAAAAAAAGCGCAGAGACTAAGGATATATGAGGAACGCCATAATTTCTACCGCCAAAATAAGATCTTTCAAAATGATGCCAAAACGTTTTATAGAGAAATATGTATAAGTCAAGTAATCTAAGGAAAGTATTGAGCGGTTTTGGGAGTATATATAGCAAATATTTACACAAGCAGGAATGGGAAAATATCACAGTAGTAGAATTGGAGGGCTCATTAGCGAAATTTCAGAAATAAAAGTCACCCAGAGTTGATAAAGTGCAAAATTTCTGGTTGAATGCACTGACTTCGTCCTATTCAACACTCGCAAGTCTCCTTAATAGAATTATGCAAAACCCTAAAAACCATACAATGAATGCCTATGTGAAGGAACGACACACCTGGCTATCAATACTGAAACTAATGACCCCAAACACTACCGCACAATAACGTGTTTGTCGACCACAAACAGTCTATCAACATCAGTCTTGACTAACAGGACTTGTTGACATCTTGGATAAATTTGTCCTGAGAATTGAAATTAAACTGCATCCGATGGTGGAGTTTAATGTTTGCTACAACTACCTCCAAGTCACCCTTAGGCAAGGTGTAGCATCTGCAAGCCTACCACGAGACTTTGAAGTACTAGATTGACATCAGGCAGGGTTAAGTCTGTCTCATTTTGTCAAAATTTTGAATACTAGGTTGACATTTGGCGGTTGCAGCTTGTCTCATGGCCAGGAAGGGGTCTTTTCCTTTGGGTGACCACGTTCCTAGAGATGGTGTTACAATCACCATTATCAAAATCTTAAATTCACAAAACCTCATTTTAGTGAAAAATGTCCAATCTTTTTGTCTTAATGATTCAAATAGCAGCGTTAATGAGACTGAAACTTTGTGTGAAGGTATCTCGCCCGGCAGGAGTTCTCCGGCACAGCAGCGGAGACCCTGTCGTCACCCAGCTACTGCTAGGAAGAAGTAGTCTAGAAAACCAATTATAGTAGTAATGGAATGCTATTTTCGATCAAATCCTGTCGGTGAAAATTGGATACCGGTAAGAGAGTATAGGCAGAGATTACACAGGGAATGGCAAGAATGAGGTCCATTTGAAGCAAATGTACAGCGGATTACCGACCAGGCCAGATTTATTAGAAAGAATATATGGCTGACATAGATAGAGATTGAAATGATGAAAGACTGGTTCAAAATATTTCGAATAGTGCGATTGAGAATGATGGTGTTATATACTATGATAATCCCACAGAGGTTGCTACTTTTGAAGAATCTGCTGTGAATGTAATGAATAACGTAAATGAGATCGAGCAAGACAAGGAGGCTGAACCAACTATTTCAGTTAAAGAGCCATTTTACAAGATCTAAAAGAAACATTTGACTCAAAAGAAAAGAATGGTGAAATAGCATTCAAAAAATTGACTTTAAGAGTCTCGATGACACTGTCAAAAAGGTTAATATGGTTTTAAACATTTCCGAACTTCTAACATCAAAGAAACTAAGAACCTTATTGTGGCTGTTTTTGTATATGTTTCAAGGCAGTGAGGTTTAAAAAAAGGCAAAAGAAACATAAATTGAACTAAATTCTCATGGTGAAAATGAAGAATAAAGATGATATTAAAGACCTTCAGAAGAACATTAGTTTACTGTCGAGATACAAAAGTAGTGAATTAAAATCTGAAGAAAAGATACAAAATTTCAGGAAGGACTAGAGCTGATATTAGAAGAACTTAAACAAAGAGTTCTAACAAAGATGGCAAAGCTGAATAGGTATAATGAGAGGGTTTAGCAATTTGAACAGAATAGATTATTCAGTTCTGATCAGCAAAGACTATTTTCTTAACTTAATGAGCTAAATTGAAAGAAAAATAAAATGCCAAATGCTGAAGAGAGTAGAGAATTCTGAAGTGAAATATGGAGTGAAAGCAAAGAGCATAACAGAAATGCTGAATGGCTTTTAACATTATAATAAGAGAGTGTTTACAAAAAGTGGGGAGATCTAGTAATTTCAAAGGAGGAAACATTAAAGAAAAGTCGGAAAATTCCAAACTTGAAAGCTCCTGGAAGAGATGGAGTCCAGGGATATTGGATAAAGACATTATCTTCCTTACAGGAGAGGATAGCTTGCCGATTAAATCAGATTTGAACAAATAACCAAAAACTTTCTTTGTGGTTAACTTATGAAAAGACAATTTTATGTCAAAAGGATAAGCCCAACGGGAAAGCTGTAGATAACTACATCTAATATCCTGCCTTCTCATTATGTGGAAACGTCTAACAGAAATAATATCAGATCACGTTTACAACTTCCTGACGGAAGAAAATATATTACCTGATGAGCAGAAAGGGTGTAAACGTAAGTGTAGAGGGATAAAGCACCAACGTTTGATAGCTGGAGCCGTATTGAAGGAGTGTCAAAGAAGGAGAACAAATCTAGCAATGGCATGTATTGATTATCACAAAGCATATCATCTGATCCCCTATAGCTGGATTAGGGAGTGTCCAGATTTATTCGGAGTTGCTGACAATACAAAAAAACCCTGCTAGTATATAGCATGAAGGACTAGAAATTAGAGCTGACCTCTTGTGGTACCTCGCTTGGTAATGTTAACCTCAGAAGAGGTATTTTTCAAGATGACAGTCTCTCAGGACTTCTATTTGTTTTATGCCTAGTACCAACGACTCTAATTTTAAAGAAAGTGAAAGTAAAGTATGAATTGGGAGACAAAATTACAAAACTTAAACATTTTCTCTTCATGGATGACTTAAAATTGTTTACCAAAACTGAAAATCAAATTGATTCTTTAGTAAAAACTGTGTACATGTATAGCAAAGACCTAGGAATGGAGTTTGGAATTAAGAAATATGAGGTACTTGCGCTAAAACGAGGTTTAAAAGGGATAAAAGCAGCGGATGTCAAACTACCGGATGAGAGTGTGATAAAAACTATCGAAACAGAAGGCCATAAATGTCTCGGAATTCTAGAATATGATAAGCTCAAGGAGATGGAGGTGAAAGAGCAATTCAAAAAGGGGGATAAACAGCGTACATAACTGATTCTCAAATTTAAAATTAATGGCAGAAACAAGATAAAAGCTATCAATACATGGGCAGTGGCAGTGTTGAGGTACGAAGCTGGAATCATCAACTTGGGACGTAAATGAAGTAAAGGATCTTAAAGAAAAACTCGGAAATGGTTTACCATGCATAAAGGGCTTCATACCAAAAGTGATGTAGATCGACGTTATGTTAATCGAAAAGATGGTGGGAGAGGATTAAGGAGTGGTGAAGAAGCCATCAAGAGTAAGGAGAATAATTTGGGATGGTACCTAAAGAATTCAACTGGTGCTCTGTTGCAATGTGTTAAACATGCAAGTACATTAGACGTTAAGAACTGTGTGAAAAATTCCGAATGAAGGAGATTTTTGAATGAAAAAAAGAAGGAAGCTTGAAAAGACAAACAAATGTATGGTCAGTTTATCAGAGATATACCAGATACCATTGATAAAGAGGCATCTTGAAAATGGCTCAATAAGTGTGATTTAAAAGTCCCGACTGAGGCATTGATGTGTGCAGGACAGGAGCAAGCCACTGGAACTAATTTTTATAACATTGATAAAACCACGGATTAACCGAACTGTAGATTACGTGGTCAGAAAGGGGAAACAATATGCAATGTCATTTGCGAGTGTACCACACTGGCCCCAAAAGAATATGAAAGGAGACACACCAAAGTTGCACAGATGGTCTAGTCATCATTGATAATAGGGAAATATCTGCAATAATTATTGACTTAAAGGTAGCAGGGAATAAAAGGGTATGTGAAGCAGAAAAATTTAAGGTTAAAATTTATTATGAGCTCAAATTAGAAATTAAGCGACTCTGGAATCTGAGGAACATTATGGTGGTACCAATTGTTGTTGGAGCTCTAGGACATTTCAAAAATGTTTCCAAGTTTTATAAAGGATATTGGAATCGAGCTAGAGGCATATCCTTTTCAAAAACTGCTATATTAGGGACAGCTAGAATAATGAGACAAGTATTAGAATGCTAAAATGTGAGGGAAATCGTGAGGAACCTTTGGTTATTGGTAATAACCAGCTTCTTTATTAGACGGGGAATAACATCTGCCTTGTTTTTTAGCTGCTTGTGTAATAATAATAAGTAATAATAATAATATCAATAATAATTGAATAATACAGGTTGGCTTGCTCAGGCATTTATGTGTCTGTTACTGCCTCTGAAGAAGGATACTACAGAATTCCAACAAACAAAATCATTCAGTCACTTTTTTAGAGCGCATACGGCATCATAAAGAACAAGAAAACGAGGTTCAATAAACGGTGTCAAGTCAATTCTTGTTCAAGTAAATAATTTAACTTTACACTAAATACTTTAAGAAGCATTATGCGAGTGTTTTTCTTTTTGCAACTTCTTATTTACAACTTGGGAACAACTCTATTTATGCATTTAGTTTTTATTTCCTAACGTCGTCAGCATTCCTTATCAAATTGCTTTCCTCGTGTCGCAGCTAGTTGCAGTTTTAAGTTGTTGTTTTTCCATTGCCTCGATTTCTTGTGCGCGAAAAGGAGTTTAACCCAAGATGCCCACTGTCTGTCGCCAAGAGAAAAAGTGCCTTACAAACATTAAAGGATACCCCCTCCCTACACACACACCTCAGTTGCAATTCTGTCTTATTCTTCTTTTGTGGCTATCACCCATCCATTTTTTTAACCCAACTTATATCTAGTAACTCATGAAATAAAAAGTAAAATACTATGTGGCGGAAACCTTGTGAGGATGCATGGGTTAGCTGTTTTACAAGTTTTCAAATGTTAACAGATATCAGATTACAAATGTGTTGTTACATATTAAAATTAGTTGCATGAGCATTGATTCAAATTCTCTGAGGTCACCATAGGCCAAGGGTTCAACTGATTTTATCTGACACTATTATTACAGTCTTCCCGGAAGATAACTAGGATATCAGTCATTTAAGCGTAAGTGCAAAACCATGGAGTTAGGAATTAAGGATTATTTTTAATTTTCACCTATTCTGGTCTATGTTATACTGGGTCATCGTCTTTGTGGTTCCGTCTTTGCTTGACGAACTTTCATCAAATTTTTATTTTCATAAGAAGACAAATTAAACCTATCTGTGAATTTCTCAGCTGGTACATTGCACAGTGATAATGGCTGGAAAATAAAATGTTTCTTTTTTTTCTTGCGAGTTGCATAGGAAAGCATGGTTTCACTCTCTTCTTCTCTCAGGACTGCAGTAGAGCTCAGTTTTCATTTGTCTATGAAACAGTGCCCTAGCAATTTATCTGGGAGCTCACAGGCAATCCAAGACATGCTCCTCTCAACCATTCTTACTTTAAAATTTGTTTGTTTATGAAATCAACAAAATAGAACAATTTACCCCCTTCATAATACATACTTACTCTGTCTACCCTATTACCATTCTCTTTTTGAAGGCTTTCTGCTCTAGGTAGTGATAACTCCAATGCTCATGTATTGATAGTGCTAAATGGCATGATTTTTTAGTATTTTTAGTGGGTTCCTTAGGCCATTTTAGTTTATTATTACCAGTTCATTCATGACTTCAGATTTGCTGGGTTTGGTGAGCTTTCCCCCTTTTCATCTTCTCCTTCGTGGTATGCTACATGCTTCGCAGACCGCGTCTAACAAGGGCGCACCATGCTGCCGACATCTCCTTCCATTGTTTACTTCTAGGTGCGGTGTATTCCCAGCATCATTAGGCCAAGAGTCAGACTTGTTCATCTTGTACGCGCGAAGTTGTCCGAATATGTAAGAAGTCTTAAAATTATTCTTACCAGTTGCTGTTCAAAAGCAGAATTTGCTCTTCAGTAAATAAACTGCCACTGAATAACGATAAAAGAAATTGTTTATTTCAAGTTTCTCCAGTATGCTCTCACTGAAAATGCAATCATTAAAAAAAATAAACTTGCTATGTCAAATTTCTTGGTGGTCTTCTGGATTGAAATCATTTTTGGAAATATCACTTAACAAAACTTAAAAAAATCACTAGAACTTGTGGTATGTTCTTCAAAGAAAGACACTTGTCTGTTATTGTTTTGAGTTGCTTTTACAATACCTTATTCTCATCTTCTCTTCATTATGTAATGTTAGTTTGAGGATTATGTTATGAAACGTCTGTTAATCTGGTATTTTTGCTACAACATGGGCTTGTAAGGACAATTTTAGTTGCACATTTTGCATCATAATTCACATCCACCTTGTTGAATTTGAACATTCTCAACTGCATGACCTCTTTCAATTAACACTTATTACGTTTGAAAATGTTTGAATTAATAATATCCTTCCTATTTACTGTCTTTCTTTGCATTAGTGAATCTGTTTACCAATATGGCATACAAGAAGTTAGAAGGAGTGATAATTTAGTGAATTATAAAGTTCTTTCACTATAGTCTTGGGTCTGTTTGCCAGGATCATAGAACATACCTTAAGTATCTATTTCATGGTGAAACTGAATGAATGGCTTGAAACAACTTGCCAAGTTCTTTGGTCACTTTTTAAAGAGAGGATGCTTTCTTCACGATTAGCCAAGCTATTGAGAAAACAACTTCTGAAGAAATTTCCGTGTGCAATTCCTGTAAAACTCCATTAAGTGATATATTTGTTTAACTGTAGCTATTTGATGTTAAATTTTTTATTTTTGTCATGTTCGTATCAAGTACTTTTATTTAGCACATGTTATTACACGTAATGGAATTTTGAATTATAAATATGAACTATTGATTAGGATCATACGATTGCTACTAAATATACTGTAACTACCTCTATTCGTTCATGAGTAGAATATTTGCGTCCTTACAGAGAACACCACGTGGTCTTTCATGTATAAATCAAAATATGTTTATGCCCACGGCCAGGGCTAATAATAGGGTTCACGTGGGCAGATTTTCAGAGACAGCAAATTGCAGTTAAATATTGCATTTGACATGGCAGTGTCAGGGTACCTTTTGATTCTGAGTTAAGTATAGGTTATGGTATTTTCTAATATTAGGGGTAAGTGGCCCTAAAGGGTGGGTCTTGTGGGTCCATTGTCAGGGACGAAGGCATATAATCATAAAATAAATTTTACCACGCAAACTTAGAAGCTTAATTTGAATGTCAGAGTGATGTAAACTTAGCTGTTACAAAATGTTATTTTGCAATGTGACTATTGGACCTGCTGGAGTGGTCAGCGGGGTGCCTCAGTTGTCATATTAAATTTGACTGAACAACATAGAACTCCCAGCTTTGGTGATCATGTCAGTAATGAGACTGTATGATGGACTTAAGTCTTCAACACCTGACGGCCGCTCCATCAGTCGTATTACAAAATAACATAACGTATATTTAGTACTCCTCAAAAGTACCTTGACACCAAATATGAGATACCTTTGTTTCCTATTTAATTTCATTTTTCGGTTGTGAGCCCACAGCACCTCCGTTTTGACAGCGATATTTAAAAATTGATAGTTTATATTGAGAACAAGTAAAGTGCCATAGCACCATATCTGAAAGTAAGTTATACGTTACCTGGTCAAGTTCATTTTTCGAATTTAGGTGTTTATTTATGGTAAAGGACCAAAACCATAACCATTAGGTCGGGTGTCCCTCAAGTAATTATGGCTCCCAATCATGATTGGATTTTTGTTACAGATCTCAGCCCTTTAATTTTGTTTAAGCTATCATAAGCTTATTTTGGTCTCCATTGTTGGGACCACTAGTGCCATGTCATGATCTAGCCCCTATAAAAGGAGGTCAGTGACGCCGAGGTTCTTGTGTCTCCCACAATAACAAGCCATTCAGATGCGGTGAACCCCAATCTTCAACTGTTTATAGAGCAGGGTCACATAAAAAAGGACATGCAATCCTACTCCTGTCGTCCATAAAATCAGAGATGGCTCACCAACTCTCACTAGGAATTTTACTTTTTATCACATATTTCGAGTTTTGTGCGTGATTTTTAACAGTTTAATTGTTCAAAATTATTAGGGAAAGATCTGGTCAAGGTTAGCCTAAAACATAATGCAGTATTGTGTCGTAGGACACTGCAATGTTGTCATAATTAAGCCAAATCTGTTAAATAAATACTCTTTGGACAAATGAGTATTTTTTTCGTTAAATATTTGGGTTAGAGTAACTGATCTACAAAATCAAACTACTTTTATTCATATGAAGTGCAGTGAGTTTTTATCTCTGTTTCAATCCATGAATTGATACTTGCTTGTAAATTAGTTGACCATCTGTACTAGTAGGTCACCACCACCAGCAGCAGCATCTTCTTCTTTCAGCCTTTCCCTCGCTGCTCTACTCACAGCGAGTTGACTCTTTTCATTCACGTCGGTTCTGTGCATCCGCCTCTGACAGTCAATTCCTAATCATATCGTTATTCACGCGGTCTCTTCATCTTCTCTTCGGTCTTCCCGATCTTCTCCTGCCTTATAGCTCCATGTTAAGCACACGTTTACCAATGTGCCCATTTTCTTTCCTTAAGAGATGTCCGCACCACCTAAAAGGTATATCTACAAATTTTCCTACGATATCACATACCCCGATGGTGCCTCTGATCCGCTCATTTCTAATCATATCCCTTATTGTAATTCCAAGAGACCCACTTAGCGTGAGCATTTCTGCAGTCTGCATATTTTTCTTATGACTACTGGTTAGTGGAGGGGGGGTCTCTCGCCCCATACAACATTACAGACATTACCACCATCTTGAACACCTACCCTTTGACCTTTACTGGCACTGTTTTATCACACAGAATTCAGGTCATGTGTTGCCAGCTGCTCCACCCTGCCTCTGATCTTTTTCTTCACTTCTTTAGCACTACCTCCAGTTTACTCAATGGTGGGCCCAAGGTACTTGACGTCCTCTACTTCTAGCAGCTCACCTTCACAGATTTTGATCAGTAGGTTTTGGTATTTCCTGTTTAGACAGAGGTACTCCGCCTTTTCTCTGCTCACTTTCAGCCCACGTCTCCCCAGTCCACGCCGCCATCCTTCCAGCTCTTGTTCAGCCTCTCCTTTGTCCTCATTGATAAGCAAGATGTCGTCTACAAACATTATATTCCACGGTGTATCCCTCCTCACTTCTTCTGTTAGTATAGTGGTGTGCTTGGAGCTGACCCCTGGTGTAGTCCTACTTTTACATTAAAAGTTTCCTTTTAGTTTACTTTTAGTTTACTTCCTGCATTGCAAACAATATATTATTATAAGTACACAACTTCTAAGTGACTTGGTGTAGCTTTATAAATATTTTTAGTGGTGACATTTTATTCAAAATAGTTCCTTTAAAATTGGTTTGTTAAATGAGGTATATTTTCAAGATAACTAATTTATTTTGCAAAAGTCAACTACGAAAGTCAATTAATAATGGTTATAAGACCAGCATTATCTTCATCTTGGTCAGACAAGCTCTTCACCCCACTCTGCTATTTCAAAAGTATCCTCTGCTTCTGAATCATTGTCTCGTTCAATGTTTCGTAACCTATAAGCAATGGTTGCTATATATTTATGTACTATATTCCATTACTACATGAACCATTATTTAAAATGAACTGCGCAATACATATATACTGTAAAATCCCGGAGATAGGACCTTGAAGTACAACCTCGGCCATTTGCTCTGCTTCCACGTTTTTGATTAACTAGACTTTCATCTTTTTTAACCCATACTCTGATGCGTTTTCGATCCACATTAAACTTTTTGAAGCTTAACAAATATTTTTACCATTTTCCAAAAACCATTGTGTCACAGATAATTTAAACTCAGGTGTGTTGACCTTCTTTCGGCCATTTTTATTCTGATAAAACGCAATGTCACTCCGAGAAAACATTCGAAAAACAAAGCATTCGAAGTTCCAATGCTTAATCGAATATCTTATATAAAAACCTAGATATCTAACTTCCATTCATTTGACGTCCAAAAAGTGAAGTCAATTAGTTAGATATTTAGGTTTTTATATAAGATATCATTGGCTTAATCACAATTGACGATTGCTCTCGCTCTCTGAGTGGAAAAAAATGGCTTCGTGCTCGATGAAATTAGCAAAAATAAACTCTACTATTAAAGGTTGCCATTTCTACTTCAAGTCTTGGAAATTTGGAGAAATCCTGAAAAGTGTCCTTGAAGAAAGTAATAAACACAGTCACAACGCAATAAAAGTGTTATCAACAAAAGGGGAAACGATTGGACACGTCCCAGTGACATTGGCCAAAATAGTTGCTTCAGAAATGGCTAACGAAACGATATTGGCATTGGAAGCTTAAGTTACTGGATCACCAAGAGATACCACTGAAGGAAAATGGGTACTCGGCGAAGGAATAGAAATAGCGTGTATGTATAAAGTGTATGGGAAATACGAACAAAAAAGCTATCTACGCAATAAGCTTAAAGGGAAACAATTTTTAAATATACCTTGTTTTTCTAGAAATATAAACAGAAAGGTGCTTAAAATCTTGTTTTTTGAAATTTTTTGCCTTGCCCATGGGCTTATAATCTGGCGGGCTTAAAAGCGGGATGGATTTTGCATTATAACCACAGTGGGCCTATATTCGGGTGGGCCAATATCCAGGTGAGCGTTTATTCGGGATTTTACGGTGTTATGATAACATGCCCTACAGTCTGACTGTTTGTTTCAACGAGCCAACAATATGCAATGGTCACTAGAATAAAGTATTAACAAATGAACATTTGCATAATCTTATGCTTGATTGGCTTCAACATTGAAAGCAAGAAGCAGTAAATGTCTTATTCCGTTATGCAAAGTAAAAACTTTCTCAGTCTTTTCTGATTTACTTGCAAAGCTCGCATTAATGTTAGCTTTACTTTGTCACATTGTAGTAGAAGCAAACTATTTTGGACAGACATTTTGTGAAGGAACGGTGATTTGAGATATCTTCGTAGCAAAATTTAATGTCCACAAATCGGCTGCTATTGAGTAGTCAAAAAGTACAGATTTACCTAAATAAAATTTAGAAATATGTATGTTATGATACCTGAAGGAAAATGAGCATCATCTCTTTCATTTGTGTTCCAGTCTAATCTATCTTCCCATTCCCCGTCCTCGTCTTTCCTTGCTCTTAACCTGTGCATTTTCGAAAGATTTCAGCTACTCGTAGATGAAGTATTGAAGTGAAGCTTTATAAACTCACTTTCACTAAAGTTATATGATCTTTTCTGACCTTAACGTAATTCAAAAGGTGTATTGTTGAGGTTAACAGAAATAAAACAATGAAATTAAACCTTGGTGATGGTTGGAAAGACAATTACACTTGGCTCTAAGAATTGGTAGGAAACGGATGATTTATTTCAGTGAACTGGAGTTCTTAATATTGTCTATTAGGAGTATCAAATTAACATCATATTTGCTGTTGTCATTGGACTGACTGAATCACAGATTTAGTATTGCGCTAGAGCTTATCGAAGGCATCTGATTTTCCCCTGTTGCTAGAACTTTGATAGTTTCAAGACTCACGAGAAGTAAAGGAAAAGAGTATTAAAAGCTTGAGTTTTGAGTTGTTGAATAGGTTTTTTAAGGTAAAACCTTTATTTCTTTATAATTTGGAGCTAGAACCACATGGTTTCTCTATATCTAATGTTAGGTTAGAACACTGTTTACTAAGTGCTGATTTTAAGGATTTCAGTTGTTTCGACAGACCATAATGCCTCTGTGATTAAGTGGTTAAAATTAAGTTTGTGCTGATTTTACTTAAAAGAATTTTTATTTAAATTGGTTTNCTAGCTTTGCAGTAGCTAGCAGCGCAATACTAATATCGAAGGCATCTGATTTTCCCCTGTTGCTAGAACTATGAAAGTTTCAAGACTCACGAGAAGTAAAGGAAAAGAGTATTAAAAGCTTGAGTTTTGAGTTGTTGAATAGGTTTTTTAAGGTAAAACCTTTATTTCTTTATAATTTGGAGCTAGAACCACATGGTTTCTCTATATCTAATGTTAGGTTAGAACACTGTTTACTAAGTGCCGATTTTAAGGATTTCAGTTGTTTCGACAGACCATAATGCCTCTGTGATTAAGTGGTTAAAATTAAGTTTGTGCTGATTTTACTTAAAAGAATTTTTATTTAAATTGGTTTTTGTATTACACAGACATCTTACCGTAACATATTATATATTTATAAACAGCTTTGAAATAAATGTTCTCACACACCTACTATAAACTTCATTTGTATTGCATGTTAGAAAATTCTTCTGTTCTTTTGCCTACTTCAGAAAGAGGTAAAATAAGTTAAACACAATCTAAACTCAAAGAAAACTCTTTTTATGTTCAGCATTTTGACATGTTATGCTTGTTGTTGTAGAGTGGTGATTAAGGAAGTCGCAAAAAGTGTAATCCTGTTTGTACGCGGAAATAAAGCCATTGAAGCACTGTCGATTTAAACACCGTTAGCTTGGTCTCGATAAAATTCTTGAAAGAGGAACGTGTTTTCGTTCACAAGCAGGACTGTTAACAGCTCCATTTTTAAAAATCTTATCTGTGAACAGCAACTGAAAAAGACGCACAGCTGCGTTGTAAGTTTGTTGACTCGTCTAATTGCAGTGAAAAACAAGTACATCTTTCCAAAGGTATAGCACCTTTATAGCTGTATAAAATGGTTGGTAATTACTCCACACTGCCGTGTACCTTGGTCATTGAAAGCTAAAGAACCTTGGTTGAATATACTACCTCGGGTTTGTTTTTGAAATAACGAATAAATGAGTCAGCTGGAGTAAAGAAGGTTTGTTGACAATCTCCACACCTTGGAATGGCTTTTCTTCCTAAATATAGAGTGACACGCCCAGAACAATGTTTATAGTCCCCATTGAGTTTGATTTTGGCTTTGTAAAAATGACTGCTGTTCAGTTAACGGTGATTTTAGTTTATTTAACCCCCCCCCCCCTTTGTCAGCTCCTTATTTGAAGAGTTCTTTCTTGCTATAATTCCTGTCTTTTAACCACACGTATCAATAGGGCTGGCTAATTCCTCTGCTGATCAAAATCTCGAGACTGCATCGTGATTTTGCCAAAATGACATTTTCTGAAACGAAAACCGATTTCTAGCAGTTTACAAAGCATACATGAAATAAATAGACTGCAGTTTCCTTTTCGGAGCATTTTGCTTTCAGGATTTCATTTAATCAGGGGAATTAACATGCTATTCCAAGCGATACTGGTTTTATTTAAATGGCACGTGTCAGTGTTTCCTTTTGACTCTTGTGTATTATTGGTAAACAGGAGACAACAGGAAACCCAAATAAAATGTTTAGTTCCATCACCGTGGTTTTCTTTCGCGTTATCTCGCATAATAAATTTAATGCAGAGAGAGAGAGAGAGAGAGAGAGAGAGAGAGAGAGAGAGAGAGAGAGAGAGAGAGAGAGAGAGAGAGAGAGAGAGAGAGAGAGAGAGAGAGAGAGAGAGAGAGAGAGAGAGAGAGAGAGAGAGAGAGAGAGAGAGAGAGAGACAGAGAGAGCGAAAGAGAGAGAGAGAGAGAGAGCGAGAGAAAGAGAGAGAGAGAGAGAGAGAGAGAGAGNAGAGACAGAGAGAGAGAGAGAGAGAGAGAGAGAGAGAGAGAGAGAAAGAGAGAGAGAGAGAGAGAGAGAGAGAGAGAGAGAGAGAGAGAGAGAGAGAGAGAGAGAGAGAGAGAGAGAGAGAGAGAGAGAGAGAGAGAGAGAGAGAGAGAGAGAGAGAGAGAGAGGATGTGTGTGAGAATGTGAGGATGGTAAGATTTAAATATCAAGTTAATAACGAAGAGAGAGAGTAAAGAACAGGAACGAAATAACTGTCTATCAGGATGGTTGCCCAACCTTTAATTTGCTAAGTTGTTAATCAAGCTGCGATGACCATGAGTAACGTTTAATTCAATTCCGTGTATCACAGCTACAATTATATCAAAATGATTTGGCTCTGCACACCACCCAGTGGTAAATCGTGAGTTTCATTGCAAATATCAAATACAAGAAATTCAAAATAATGGTATAACATAAAGAAGGAATTTGTGAGTTATTGTCATCCACCAGAAGTTAATTCTCCTATCATTAAACAGTTGACATAAATATTTTCCATTGTTTTTATCAAGATGCCTGTGAGAAACATTTTTCATTCAAATTTCAAATTTTGGAAGGAATTCTACATCCAAACACTTGTCGAGGTTTTGGATTCTGTGTAGTTTTAAAATCACTTGATTTTGTGCATGACTTAACCTATTGGATAAAGACAAATTACCATGTCCAGCTTGCAACCTATAATTCATACATATTTTTCAATATCAACAGAAAATGGTGTAATATTTGTCATCTGATTTGTTAATTACTTACTTCTAAGCAGTAGATTTGGTACTGGCAATCTGACTGACGCTGGTAGAAAGAGACTACAGATTTCTCCATTATCATACTCTGAAATTTTGACTTGAAAGAATATATTGGATTGTATTTTTGTAGTTAATTGTTGATCCTAGTTAGTAGCATGTCAGATGTATACTACAAATTACTCCGTACCTTGACGATACACAAATGGTATTAGGAAAGATAGAAGAATGGAAATTCTTAGTTTACTCTCCAGGTTCAAGTCAATTTTATCTAATCTTCTTTTTAAAAAAAGACTTGGATAAAAAGAATCTTTTTTTATATAAAATTCATTAAGCGTATTTCGCCTTCTCATAACAGAGAAAAAGATTTTTACATAATATATTTAGTTTTTATAGTATGTGGTTAACCCAGGTAGTTAGTAGTAGTTTCGTATGGCTTTGTTGTTTATATTTCCACTCCAATTCTTTTGAGCCATTTAAAGTATTCCTGACTGCAGGAACGTATTTTTGTGTATCCGCCAGGGATCTTTGTCATTGGACAGGTTAGGACCAGGTGTTCTGTGTCCTGAGGGGCAATTTGACATTTGGGGCCAATAGCAGACTCTCGCAGGCCCCATTTGTGCAGATTGGCAGCGGTTCTGCCATGGCCTGATCTCAGCCTGTTGGCCGTGGTCCACTGTCTTCTATTGGCGGTCTTGAAACCTGGTTGCAGGCGTGTAGGGTCTTCTATAAAGTCTCCCCCTCTTGGGATGTTCTTTTTCCAGTATTCTGCCCACCCCCTATCTATGTTGAAAACTCTGCTGGATATCTTGTAGAAAGGGCGGCGTGATTTCAGGCGATTGGTTTGCGGGTGTGCGCTGACGATGGTTTTTAGTGGGAGCCCGTCAGGGAGTTTCTGTACTCTGGTCCTCATGTCTTGGGTGGCTTTTTGTCTTCGTAGGTAAGGGGGTGCTATTCCACTCAGGGTAGGTAGCCATGGTAGGGGGGTTGACTTCAGAGTGCCTGTGATCTGTCTCATTGCTGCGTTTAATTGTGTGTCTATGTGCTTTGTGTGACTACTGCGCTCCCATACTGGTGCACAGTATTCGGCGACACTGTAGCACAGCGCCAGTGTGGATGTTCTTAGCACATTCTGTTGAGCTCCCCATCCAGTGCCTGCTAGCTTTCTTATGAGGCTGTTTCTCTTCTTTAGTTTATGTGTGGTGTTCTCTATGTGTCTCCTGTAGGTAAGTGTGCGGTCCAGGGTCACACCGAGGTATTTTGGGTGGCTGTCTGGTGGTAGTGTATTGCCTTCTACTCTCACGTCGAGGGTGGTGGCGGCCTGATGGTTATTTAAATGGAAGACTGATGTTACTGTCTTTGTTGTGTTCATCTTCAAGTACCATTTCTTGAAGTAGGTGTGGGTGGTATTGATGTCTGCTGTAAGGGTGGTCTCTAGTTCCCTAAAATTTGGGGCCTGGTGTGCGATCGCCCAGTCGTCAGCGTAGCCAAATTGTTGCGATGTTGTTTTGGGCATGTCACTTAGGTAAATATTGAAGAGGGTGGGGGCTAAGACAGATCCTTGCGGTACTCCATTTTTTATCTTTCGTATCTTGCTCTCGTCTCCGCCGAGGCAGACGCTATAGTACCTCGTTCCTGTCATGCGTGATAGGAGGCGGAGCATCTTTCTGCATTTAATCATCTTGGCCAGTTTAAGTAGCAATCCTCCTCTCCATACGGTGTCGTATGCTGCTGATAGGTCTATGAAGGCCACACCTGTTTTCCTCCGCTGCTCGTATCCTGCTTCTATATAGGATGTCAGGGCTAGTACTTGCTCTGTTGTGTTTCTTCCCGGTCTGAAACCGGCCTGCTCCAGCGGGATGTGCTTGTCTATTATTGGCAAGAGCCGGGTAAGGAGGATTCGCTCAAGGAGCTTGTACATGCAGCATAAGAGTGAGATCGGTCTGTAACTACAAGGGGAGTTTGCTGGCTTGCCTGGTTTCAGTATTGCTATCACCCTGGCCTGCTTCCACTGTCTTGGGAATTTCCCTTTGTTTATTACGTCTGTATATGCGTCTGCTAGCCATCTGATCCCTTTTTTTCCCAGATGTTTCAGCATCTCAGGGTATATGCCGTCGATGCCTGCTGTTTTGCCTGTTTTCAGACTATCGAGAGCATTCTTTACCTCTGTTGGGGCTACTGTCTTTGTGAGCTCTTCGTTCTCGTCTGGGTGTTCCTTGTAGAGTTTCTGGTAGGCTTTGCGTGTCTTGTTCTCGAAAGTGTGGTCAGGAGTGTGGGTGCTTCTTTGCTTTATTTCTTTAGCCACCTCATCTGCTGTTATTGGAGGCTTTGTCTTTATAGTTTGTGATCTTTCTGGATCTAGTTTTTTCATCAGATTCCAGGCGTGTCTGCTTGAGGTAGTGAAATCCATGCTTTCTACTGTTTCCATCCAACGTGCTCGTCGCCCTTCCTGAAGTGACTCCAGCAACTGATCTGCTGTCTCGGGGTCTTGGGTTCTGCCGAATTCTTCAAACAGCTCCTTGCTTTTAGGTGTCCAGCAAGGAATGTAGCGAGTACGGTAACCTCTTGGAATGAATCTTCTTGCGTTTTTAAGTATGAGGCTGTTGAATCGACTGATGTTCTCTGTGGTAGGTTGGATTCTCTGACAGGTGTCCATTGCCTTTGTGAAACCCTTCCAGTCTGCTTTGTGGAAGTTCCATCGAGGTTTTGGTAGGGAGTGAGTTTCAGGAATGGTGTATCCAGTGGTGATCAGCACGGGTCGATGTTGGCTCTTTGGAAAGTTTGTCAGGACTTCACGGGTTGTGTTTACTCTTTGGTTTGGGCCCTTTGTTATAAAGGTTAGGTCTGGATTGTAGTCCTTTCTCCATCTGGCTGAATGGAAGGTGCCTTTGTCTCTAGGGTCGTAGAGTAGTTGGAGGTTGGAGGCTGTAGCCCATGAGCTGATCAGTTCTCCATTGTGGTCTTTCTTGGCGTATCCCCATTCGGTGTGTTGGCTGTTGAAATCCCCGGCTATTATCGTAGGGTGATTGAAAAGAGGGAGAGGTGGGTTTGGCCAGGGTACGTTTGGTGGTTTGTAAACGTTGACTATGTTGACTTCGCCCACTTTCACAACTGATGTGTGGATATTGTTGTTGATCTCGGTCTCGATCTCTGTCACCAAGTGGGGATCTCTGGCAAAAGTCATAGTGCCATATTTTTCATGGTGTATCTTTGATACTACTGTGTAACCGTGGATGGAGTATCTGGAGGGTGGGTTTTCCTCTTTGGTGTGAGTTTCCTGTAGGATCAGTATGTCTACATCGTGCTTTTGTAGTATTCGGGCTAGGTATTCGCATTTGGTCATCGAAATACCTTCGATGTTCAGGGACATGATTCTCAAGGCTAAATCAAATGTGATAGTGCTCGTGTTGGGTTTGGAACCTTGCTTATTTTTCGACGCTGCCGGGTTTCCTTCAGCAGAGACGCGGGACTTTTTATCCTGGGCGACGTCCGATCCAGTATAGTGTCTTCTTTGAATTGCGCCCATTATGATTTGGAGTGGACCCGGGAGGAGACATGGTCTCGTTCGGGTGCCGGGATTGGATCCCTCTTGGTCTAACTTCTCTACTTAGGTCGGTCCAACATGGCAGAGCCTAGGTTGGCTGCGTCCTTAGTGTCATTAAAGTGAACGAGTCCTCACACTGCGACAGAGTGGGGATCCAGGTCGTGAGGTATGGAAGCTGATGAATCACCATCTTGCCGCCAGCTACTGGACAGACGCAGAGGATAGTGCCACCCATTAGCCGCCGGTTACCGGTCAGTCGCTAGTGGGATTACCGTAACCCAGGTAGGGGGCTGTCGGGTACTGGACCTTTGCCAGAGGTCGCCCGGAGATACTAGTGGTTCGAGGTACTCTCATTCTGTCCTCTAGAAAAAAAAATCTCCACTAGCGGATGTAGTTTATTGTCATACCCAGGACTGGTTAACCCAGGTGACTCACAAATGCACCAACCCCTTGGGATATATTACACATTCTGAAACGTGAAACAGTAAAAATGAAAGGCCAGGCAATACAAAACCTAAAGCAGAAAAGACAACAAAACGTGTTGATTGACAACATGTCAAGGTATGGCATTTTATTTCTTTTCACACATACAATTATACAGTTACAATCATACAGAAATGATTAAGCGTTACATTCCAGGTAGTAGAAACTCGGAAATCATATTGAAAAATACAAATGCAACAATTACAAAGGATTATACAACAAGAATAACGGATTTGTAAATTGTGCTCATTTACTGGAGAATAATTTTTTTTATATAAAATTCATTAAGCGTATTTCGCCTTCTCATAACAGAGAAAAAGATTTTTACATAATATATTTAGTTTTTATAGTATCTGGTTAACCCAGGTGACTTACAAATGCACCAACCCCTTGGGATATATTACACATTCTGAAACTTGAAACAGTAAAAATGAAAGGCCAGGCAATACAAAACCTAAAGCAGAAAAGACAACAAAACGTGTTGATTGACAACATGTCAAGGTATGGCATTTTATTTCTTTTCACATATACAATTATTCAGTTACAATCATACAGAAATGATTAGGCGTTACATTGTAGCTGGTAGAAACTCGGAAATCATATTGAAAAATACAAATGCAACAATTACAAAGGATTATACAACAAGAATAACGGATTTGTAAATTGTGCTCATTTACTGGAGAATAATTTTTTTTATATAAAATTCATTAAGCGTATTTCGCCTTCTCATAACAGAGAAAAAGATTTTTACATAATATATTTAGTTTTTATAGTAACTGGTTAACCCAGGTGACTTACAAATGCACCAACCCCTTGGGATATATTACACATTCTGAAACTTGAAACAGTAAAAATGAAAGGCCAGGCAATACAAAACCTAAAGCAGAAAAGACAACAAAACGTGTTGATTGACAACATGTCAAGGTATGGCATTTTATTTCTTTTCACATATACAATTATTCAGTTACAATCATACAGAAATGATTAGGCGTTACATTGTAGCTGGTAGTAAATCGGAAATCATATTGAAAAATACAAATGCAACAATTACAAAGGATTATACAACAAGAATAACGGATTTGTAAATTGTGCTCATTTACTGGAGACCAGTTTTGCGATTGTGAAATATTTAAAGTAAGAATTGAGGAAAATTTTATTAAGGTACCTTTCAGAAGTAAATTTCATTAAAATTTCAAATTTTACAAATACTTATTTATATAAGATTCATTTGTCATAATTAGCCTTCTAATCATAAAGAAAATGATTTTTGCGTAACAAGCTCATTTTCTGTATTATGTTGTAGTCCTAAGGTCAAAAAAATGGCCCTTCCTACTCTTTTAGGATATCTTACACATTCTGAAACTTGAAACAGTAAAAATGAAAGGCCAGACAATACAAAGCCTTAGGCAGAAAAGACAACAAAACGTGTTGATTGACAACAAGCTAACGTATGGTATTTTATTTCTTTTCACACATACAATTATTCAGTTACAATCATACAGAAATGATTAAGCGTTCGAAAAGACAATTAGCATACTCCATTATCATACTCTGACATTTTGACTTGAAAGAATATATTGGATTGTATTTTTGTAGTTAATTGTTGATCCTAGTTAGTAGCATGTCAGATGTATACTACAAATTACCCCGTACCTTGACGATACACAAATGGTATTAGGAAAGATAGAAGAATGGAAATTCTTAGTTTACTCTCCAGGTTCAAGTCAATTTTATCTAATCTTCTTTTAAAAAAAAGACTTGGATAAAAAGAATTTTTTTAATATAAAATCCATTAAGCGTATTTCGCCTTCTCATAACAGAGAAAAAGATTTTTACATAATATATTTAGTTTTTATAGTATGTGGTTAACCCAGGTGATTTACAAATGCACCAACCCCTTGGGATATATTACACATTCTGAAACTTGAAACAGTAAAAATGAAAGGCCAGGCAATACAAAACCTAAAGCAGAAAAGACAACAAAACGTGTTGATTGACAACATGTCAAGGTATGGCATTTTATTTCTTTTCACACATACAATTATACAGTTACAATCATACAGAAATGAATAGGCGTTACATTCTAGCTGGTAGTAAATCGGAAATCATATTGAAAAGTAAAAATACCAGAAACACAAAGGATAATACAACAAGAATAACGGATTTGTAAATTGTGCTCATTTACTAGAGAATAATTTTGCGACTATCAAATATTTTACGTTAGAACTTTGGAAAATTTTCATCAAGGTGCCTTTGGGAAGTAAATTTTATTAAAATGTGAAAATATTGGCCTGGGATATATTTTTGTCTTATTCCTGATAAAGCTATGCATTTGAAAAGAACACGATATTCATTTTGAACTTCATCTTTTTTTTACATATCACACTCATCACAGAACTCACAAATCACAGAAATCATGCGCTTCCAACGGCTGCATTAAAGCAAGGGATGGATCGATGTTGATGGAACAGAATGAAGTTACTGAACGATGGGAAGAGTATATTGATGAATTGTTCAAGGATGAAAGGGGAAAAAAACTGAAATAAAGAAACCTATGAAAGAACAAAAGATTTTAAAACATGAGGTCAGAGCAGCTATTAATAAGATGAGAAGGAAAAAGGCAGTGGGCCCAGATAACATTTGAATCGAAATGATTGAAGCGCTTGATGAATTTGTCATTAATAAAATAACTGACCTGCTTAACCATTTACGACAGCGGGAAGACTCCACCAGATCTAACAAAATCAAGTTTCATCGCCCTACCCAAGAAACTGGTAGCAACAGAATGTGAATCTCATCGCATAATTAGCCTCATGAGCTACAGCACCAAAATCCTGATGCCTGTGTTGATGGCAAGAGCACGAAAGGCAATGCGTCCCGAAATCAGTAAACAACACTTTAGTTTTGTCAAAGACTCCGGTACATAGAACGCAATTTTCATCATGCGAATGCTGTCTGAAAGAGCCATTAAGATGCAGAAAGATCTCTATCTCTGTTTCATTGACTAAAGCTTTTGATAAAGTGAAACATGAGACATTGCTAGACATGCTCCGATCACTAGATATTGACAGTAAAGACTTGAGAGCATTGAGGAATTTGTACTGGAAACAAACTGCAGTGGTAAGAGTCCAGAATGAGATTGGAAAAAATATCACTATAAAAAGAGTTGTACGAAAAGGTTGTGTTCTATAACCAGACCTATTCAATTTATATAAGGAGCATATCATGAGAAGCAATTATGAGAATAGTGGTTTGTTGTAGGAGGACACAATGTGAACAACATCAGATACGCCGATGACACCACACATTGCATACTAGGGAGAAAAGCTTCAAGAACTCCTTAATGTTGTGTGTGAAGAAATCGGTAGGAAGGGAGTGAGTATCAATCAAAGGAAAACGTTCTGCATGACAGTTAGCAAAAAGAAAGAACAGGTTAACTGTGACTTGAAAGTCGACGGTGAGGAGATACAGCAGGTGAACAGATTCAACTACACTGGAAGTATAGTAAGCTAGAATGATAAAAGTGGTGCTGAATTAAAAAGGAGGATAGCCATTCCAAAGGAGGCTTTTTAACGCATGTCTGGTATTTTGAAGGGTTGAACTATCTCAATGGACACAAACTTGAGGGTACTCAACTGTTACATCATACTTGTGTTGACATATATATGTGAAAGCTGGACAGTAAACAAAGAAATGAAATGTCGGATAAATGTGAGATGTAGTTTTTACGAAGAATGTTGAGAGTTTTTTGGACTGACCACATAACCAACGACGAAGTTTTGAGATAACCAGGTTACAGGATGAAACTTTTAACATTCATCAGGAGAAGGCAGTTGTCCTTCCTAGGACATGTGATCAAAAAGAAGGACTGGAGGACTTGGTTCTAACAGGCAGGATTTGTGGAAGAAGAGACAGAGGACGTAGACTGCTAACATTCATAAAAAGCATATCGATTTGGACAAAGAAAAGAGAAATAGAGATTCCGAGGATAGGAGAGGACAGGTCTCTGTGGAGAAGGATAACCGCCGACGTTCCGGAAGGACATGGTACCTGAGGAGAAGGAGGAGGATCCTTTACTATCGCTATGCCTTCTGTTGAAACGTTCTTCGTGATGCTAGCTTTAGTGTCTTTTAAAAAGACGAGAAAGAGCATGATTGACAGTATTCCACCATGTGGAACTTTTTTTAGTAATTTCCTCTATCTGGCGTCTTTTCCCTTGTACATTTACACATGCACGTCTTTGGTTAAGGTATGCTGTGATCCATGCGATCATTTTATGGGAGATTCTATGGTGATGTCTAAACCTTGTTAACTGCCTTTTTTAGCTCAATCCAAACTACCGCCGTATGTTATTTCTGTAGAAAGCCATCTGCAATCAATCTTCTAATTTACGTTTAAAATGATTGAGCTTTTTTTAGCAAGTTCTCCCAAATGACATACCAGGTCACTGGAAATTTTGTTCTGTCCAGGGGATTTTTTAGTTTGAGTTGAGATATTGTTCTGTTTAGTTCAGCTATACTTAAAAGTTCTCTCGTAACCTTGTACCTAGTGTCTTGTGAACGTGGGAAGTCTTTCATGTTGTTTAAAACTTTCCCCAAATGGGGGGCTGTGATGTCAAAGTTCCCAACCTCTTTGTCTGTTTCATCAATAGGTTAGCTGCTCTTTTCATGTTTTAGATATTAAATTGTTGTCAAGGGCTAAGAGTGATCTCCTCAGATTAATCTCTCCGTTGAATGCCTAAGCTTATCTCCACAATTTGTTTCTATCACGATCCCTGTTAAGGAATTCAGTTTTCTCACCTCAGCATTTCTTTATTGCTACGTTTGGTACTTCTTTAAACTTTACAGTTACTTTCTTGAGGTTTATTCCGTGTTTTAGGCTAGAATCTTCTTCAGCTTGGTCTCTTGTTTTCGTGACCTTATCATTGACTTGCTACATATTTTCTGACCAGTTTAGAATAAATTCTTTTCTTGGACCTCTTGGTGGTGATTATTTCGAAGTTGTGAGGACTGCTGATCAGAATGCTTTTGGCACACAGGCTGGCTCTACAGGTCTTGGTACTTATCTTGGTCGTGTAAATATCTGTTAACCTGCCAAACGTCTCCGAATTTGCTTTTTTGTAATTTTAGGGAGGACCCGTGTTAGTGGTAATTTGGGATCTGATTGTCAAAGATTGAAATTCTTTGTTTAAAGACTTCTCAATGATTTCAACGTTCTAGCTTAAACAGAAGAGTACCGTATCTTTAGCATATTTTTTAATTGTTGTTTCTGAAAGACCTGAGGTGGCATCAGTTATGTACAGTACAAATATAAAGGAGCCCGGTGTCAATACCTGGGGTACACCACAAATAACAGGTCTGATTGAGAAATGGTTTGCTTAAAGGAGACATATTGGTATCGACTGATCACATAATTGGTAATCTTGAGGGAGCGCAGAGATTCTATAATTGGGGCGTCTCGTGATGATTACTGTCGAACCTACTGAATCCAAACCCTACTTAGGCCAAAAAATAACACCTGTAAATAGGCATGCATCCTTGACTTTTCTTATTCTGTCAGTGAACCACATTTTTGCAAGTTTGGTAGAGCTGTGCATTCGAAAACAAAATTGATTGCTGGGTAATAGTGTGTGTTTCTCAAGGTGGTCGATTAGCTGAAAATGTACACATTTTTTAGGGCTTTAGAAACTTTGGTGAAGCACTGATTGGTAGATTGGTGGTTATCAAAATCATTGTGTTCACCTGATTTGTAAATTCTCACCATTTTAACCTTCTTGAAGTCATCTGGAACTATTCCGGTTCTCAATAAGCATTTGATTATACTTCCCAGTGGTTTAAAAAAATGTTGGCAGTGCCTTTCAAGTTGTCAATCATCAAAAAGCGACAGATTAAATTACAAAGACATGTCATCAGAAAAGGTCAACCGGAACACGTGATTAATAGAATCTCTGGAAAATGTTCCCCAGGGCAGCAAAGGCTGAATTTTCTTAGACCTGATCAAGGGATGGACTGGTCTTACATTGCAACAAATATGTCATGCATGTTACAAAAGAAGTTTAATTACCCATGTCGATTAATATAGCACTAGAGGGAGGATCTTGTTGTCGACCGTTCGAAATGTAGAAACTTTTATGGAATTTGATCTTTTGGGTGGATTTCTTTAATGGCATTCAAAAAGCATCGAGGCTTATTCATATTCTCTCTTAAATTTTTGTTAAAATAGGTTTTATTGATTCGTTGATTTTTTTAGTAAAGTTTGCTTTTAGCTTGTAAATTAATCAGTCGACATTTTTGACTTGAGAACGTAACGATAAAACTGGTTACGTGCACCCAACAGTTGAGCAAATTCTGAGCTCAACTGTTATGACATCCGGAGCAATTTTTCAACATTAATCTGCTTTATAATGAAAGGTGAATATTTGTCAAGAATTCCTTTTAAAATGCTCTTTATTTTATCTCAGCTCCTATTTGGTGAAACTTAAAAATTCCGTCCCAATTTGTATCGAGAAGTTCATTGTTTATCTTTTTTTATTTTATAATTACGGTAGCTCGACAATGTTGCGTCTAGTGCAAATGACACATTGTGAGAATTTCTTACCCGTGCTATTAAATCATGATAGCTAAGTTCCATAAGAATAACTGTTTTGTATGAAATGTTTTGTCTGTTATTAATTTGTATAAAGTCAATTGGAGTGGAATTTTAACAATTATTTGGAAGTG
The DNA here is from genome assembly GCA_003991215.1 of Morbakka virulenta. Lineage (NCBI taxonomy): Eukaryota > Metazoa > Cnidaria > Cubozoa > Carybdeida > Carukiidae > Morbakka > Morbakka virulenta. The sequence continues at coordinate 618,627 of RDPX01000396.1, forward strand.
TCGATTCTTTGTTTTCTCCAAATATATTTATAATTTCTTCGTGGTCGTTGTTATAAGGTAATTTATGTTCATATCAACCATGAGATTTGTCTCTCTCCTCTCTATCTCAATAGTCTTCAAAACTTTGGATAACAAGGAATTAAAACTGAAACATGTTTTGATATGTCCGGGGATCAAAATATTTTTCAATCTAATTTTAACACAAATAGCCCCGGATTCTTTATTTTCAAGATCTTCTCTGCTTACTTAATGGGTTCTATATTGGATTTACAATCCCACGCCTCCGCCCTAGTTACCTGTTTGATGGATTATACTCCCAAAATTACAAAAATTGCATTTGGCAGTACTTTGCTAACTGATATTTCTGGTAAGTGGTAACTCAAGCATTTCAAACTTGTCACAAATAAGAATTTCTCGCAATTCATCATTCTTTCCAAGTAAACGCCTGATATTTTAATAAGATAACTTTAATCCTTCTTTAGCCCTTTGAATACAATGATCTGTTCCCCTGAACATTAATCACTTTGAAGTTTTTCAAAGTTAATCAAATGTTAACAACCGCAGACGAATATATACATCAAAGCTTAAGTTATATTTTTAATGTTTTGTTAGCTGAAAGAGAGTATTTTGCTCAAAGCGGAACTTTGCCTCTGGATTTATTAAAACAGTTTTAGAACGCTCCTGACATTTTATTTACCTATTATTTTTTTTCGATGGCTTTCATACGTTTTCTCTGTTTCAAAACATGGCTTTCTCGGGAGACAGAGGTGTCAGTTTAGAAGAAGCTGTTGCCTATGTGACAGCTGGTGTTCATTCAAATTTTGGATACGACTCAAGAAAAGCTGAAGAAGTCTTTTTCGACGAATTATCTTCTGAAGACATGTCTACTGAAGAAAAAAATTTACATTGATAACGAATAGCATAGATACTGTATACGAAAGAGAAGCGATATCGAACGAGAGGAAGACCAAGCAAAAGAGTAAGAACAAGAGGTAGACAACGTAGATTGAATAGTTCGTGTAAGAGATTAACCATGAAAATAGGTGAAGAGCAGAAGATGTAGCTCCTATTGTACCAGCATGTACAGGTGGGCGAACGAGGAATAAATATTAACTTTCTAGATAGTTGGAATGAATTAGATTTTTTCAGGTGTTAAATAACTAATGATTTTAGAAATCACACCTTATAGCAGATGAGCATATACACTGCCTAGTATATTGCTGCCAAGCCAAAAATAGATCCTTGGCAAGAAGCTGAATGATGTTACACCTGTTTAATGAAAAACGTTTTGCTCTTTGTTTGTTAACTGAAATAGTGAAGCAACCACAACAGCATCTTTATTGAAGTTTATATCCGCTATTGAAAGTCTAAAAATTGATAATTGAGACGTATATATACGCCCTTGGTCACTTCCCTACCATTATACATATTTGTACAGTTCATGGTGATGTTAACTCCATCTGGTGACGTGAAAAACGGTCTTTTTACGACAAAATTGAGCACAAATAGCAAAAATAAAACAACATTCTACAGGACATATTCTCCCTTACCCTGTTTTTGCAGAAATAGCTTCTTGCAAGTCGATGAAAGTAAGTAATTCATACTCAGTGTAAGTGTACTACTAAATCTGACACGAATAATCACCTAAGTTTAAGGCACCTTCCTGGAGTACAAGTGAAAGACGAGGAGCAGAAAAAACAGGTCCATCCATCAGGCTACGTGAACTTGCTATATATCAATCTAAAGCCATATTTCGTTTTTAAGGAGAAATGAATAACCACAAAACTAAATCATCAAGAGTGTATCAACTAAGTGTGAGGTTGATGTAAACCCTTGCCTCTGTACCATGCCAAGCATAGCTTTTATTTCACTCGGTAGCCAGATAATCTCCTGGACCACCATTGTAAGTAGTACTAACATTCGCTTTATAGTATTTTCATCATCCATACTGGGACTTGTGAAAGCTTTACTACCAGAGCTAGACAGAATTGTTTCTAAAATCATTTTAAAAATTGCAAAAAGGAATGGAGATAGACTTTCTCCCTGTCTCAACCCAGTATTGGGCGAAAATATGTTATTTAATTCACCAACCTTTTCAATTGATTTGATTTTAAAAAAGTTGAAATGATTTTATACCTTTTCATATCTTTATTATTTCCGTTAAACATTTTGGTTTGATACCAAGCTTCATGAGTTTCAACCACAGACCCTTTCTCCATAGGAATTTACATAATCCACAAAAAGTACAGTAGAGTTTTGTCACATTGTTAAAAGGGTCTTTTAATTATCATGTAAAAAATTAAAAATATGATAGGTAGTTGAATACCTAAATTTAGGTTGATTTTCAATTAGTTGATGTTTGGAATCAAAATACTTTGAAGTCTTTTATAAAGTATTGCTGCAAGCACTTTACCAAAACAGCTTTCTCGTGTTATGTAACTGTAATTTTTTGCATGGTCTTACTTACCTGTATTATTGTATATTGATTTAATAATACACATTAGCCAAGGCTCTGAAAAAAAATTTCAGATTTAAACACTATATTAAATGTATACGTTAACATTTTAAGGATATTTTTATTGCTTTATTTGATTATTTCATTCTTATTTTCATCCAACCTTTAAACTGCATTATTTTTTTAGGATATTGATTAGTTCTTTAATCACTTTCTCTGCTATTGGATCTTTTAGTTTAGGTTCTTCGTCTTCACTGAAAATCTCATGATTTACTTCCTGTTCAGTCTCATTATCATTGTACTCATTCAACGGTTTAAATTTGCATACAATAAAATATCTCTTTGCGGGCCTTCTTTTTTTCATATTTTTATTATTGGCCAAAAATTAGTGGTGTCTTTACTGTTCATATTTTATGTTATTATTTAATTTTATATAAAATATTCATTGACATTTACTAACTACTGGGTAAAACAGCCTATTCTCCTGAATCATTTCGAATTTATTGACTACACTTGTACTCGGAAGAAGTTCCTTTCCTTTATTTGCAGAGTTAATACCTTTATCTCCTCACTCCTTCCCAAATCATAGCTTATTATTAACTCTGTGGCTAGAATAATTCTTTAGTTGGAACATTTTAATAGCACATTTAGTTAACAATTTGTTTAAAGATTCTACTGAATTATTCATTAAGCGTTTGATTTCCTTACTGTCGTTGTTTTGAAATTCATATTAGTTTATCTCTATGAGAAGTTTTTCTAATTCTTTATAAACTTTTCTCTTCATTTTCATCCTTTTAAAATTTACGTTCCTATCTTTGGTCCAAGTCGCTTGGAAAGTTCTTATCAGTTATATTGATATTATGAGGAGAGGTAACTTGGTAATTTAAGTTAAATGCAATAGAATTATGTACGTCAGCAAACAACGGCTTAAAATCATTGACGTTTGACACTTTAGTAACATATCTCTGTTGCCTTTAACATAGTCAATCAAAGTTCTATTATGACCTAATTTTACCAACCTCCTTGTCAGTTTCTACCCTGATATTCATGATAAATATGTTTCTGTTTTCACTCATTTTTGACAGATTTTCACCATGAGTTGGGGTTTCTTCTGTGTCTCTGTGATATTTTGAATTTCTGACCAGTTGAAAAGTCATTTCTTTTAGTTTATTTATTTATTAACGTAAGTCTGCATTTTGGTCACAACATGACTCCCAAAGTACCATCATTGGACAAATATGCGTGGAGTATGAATGACCTTCTCCAAAGGTCAAGGCCACTGGGGTCATTTGAAACTCTTAAAATTGACTGAAAAATGAGGGGGAGAATTAGCAATACTGTAGCTTTTACAAAGTGTACAGGTTCATCTGGTAGCACTAGGGTAGTACCAAATACTACGCAGGTTTAGACAGAACACTTTTTCGTCACATCAACACCAGTCTCTCCTTATTTTAAGAACTGAGAGTTTCATTCATGTTTCTTTAAAGTTTGGATCTAAAATATTTTCCAATTATATGTTCTATGTTTATTCTGCTGTTCAAATTAAGACTATGTCATGATAAAAAGGTTAACAAATATATCATGGCATTAAAGATATAGGAATGTACCTAGTTTCAGAATATAGTCCCCAAAAAGTTATCAGCATGTATGGTTGAGTGGCCTAATTCTCTTGAAATTGTAACAACAGATCTTGTGGCAGTATTACTGTTAAATGTATTAATCAAATAATTTATTTTCAAGATCAAAGCTGCCAGTTTGGGGTGGGTGTGCTTGGAGTAGACATTTCAGTGAAAAAAGAGCTTTCAAGAAATATTTATGCTTTTTCAACTACAATGTCAGAAAAGTCAAATTGAGCATCTGCAACTGGCAGGAGAGCGATCTAAAAAGTTTTTTAAAGCTGTACTTTACATATGCTTTTACCGGGCTTCACCCTCTTGACCCCCATCAAAAGGGTTGCTTCCCTCAATCAAGTGTTCTTCAACCTTTTTTGTAAGGAGCAATTCTTTGCTCTGATAAGGAACTTTTTATCTTGAAAATCTAATTGCAACCAAAGTGTGGGTACATTTTAAGAAATTTATCAATTTACACCTTTCATGCTTTGTAAATGGTTAAAAGATCTTCACTTTGACAAGAAATGTTAGTGTTTGATCATAAGCTTAATATTGATGTAGATGGGGAAAAGGCGGTTTTGAAAAATTTAAAGATAAATGAAGAGGGGACAGTATTCTTATAATCTTTCAGTGTAGAAGGTGCAAAAGTCCGGCTATGCATTAACTGTTATTGTACAAGTTTTTTCTGTTCAATAATATTTTTTGAATCAAAATAATTGCTAATAAATCTGATAGACATAATATATTAATGCCAGGTGTCTGCAAGTGATCCATAATATGCAATATGCATTATTGTAGACATTTGTGAATAATTACAAACGTTATTCTCACATATTTGACACTAACACTTATTATTACCAAATTAATTAATCATAAATTAAGAAAACTTCATACTTGCAGTAAACCAAGACATTTATGCCTTCTTGTCTCTCTCTTAAGAGTCAATCATAAGCTGGATTTTAAATTGAATGTCCTTAGGTAGGTGACTGTTTGAACATTTGAAACTCTGTTGCCACTCGCCCTGCAACCCATTTTTCAACCTCTATTTCTCTCTCCATTGCCTGTTTTTCATTTTCATTAAGTTTTTGAAGTATCTTTAAAATAATAATATTTTGCATAGGTAGATTTAACATTTCATACTTACTCTTTTCAACTTTACAACAGCTTTACTCCTCATACCTCATAGTCCATACGTTTTATCCGTACAGTTTCTCTCACAACTGGAATATTCTAGACTCCTCGTTTTCAATTCTCATCATTGCTTTTCAAAATGTCTCCTGGGTTTTCCTCCACAGACTGATTATCTTTCAGTTAACTTGTTCTCTAAAATTCAGCACCAATTTCCTTTCTATACCTCTTCTACTAATGGTTTAATAAATGCCTCAAGTGAAAAAAAGTTAGTAAGAGCATATTAATTATCAGATTCTTTAAGTTAAAGATTAGTTTTGAATCTAGAAGATAATGTGAACCATCTGCCACTTAGCATCAAATGTGATGAACACAAAACCTCTCCATCTAATCATTAAATTAATATAAAAGTGATCTTAAATGATTAATGTTCATTTTCAAACAATTTTTTATGCTTTTAAAAGTAAATTTTCCTTAGAACGTTAGAAGTAACTGTACACATTTTGGCATTAATTGAGTCGATAACACTTAGTGTTTCTCTTCTGGCCAAAAAAACCCCTAGAACGAGGGCCCTCTACCAATTCTGAATGTAATGTACAGGCCAGATAACAAGAAACGTGAAAAAAATAATCTTTTTAATGAATTTGAGCACATTTTTTTTTTACCTACAAGGCTCCATTGAAAAAAAAGTACAACGTTGGTTATGTTGTATGCTCTGTTAAAAAACATGATAGCAAATTTTTAAAAATTATGTTTACTGGGGTTTTTTATGAATATTTTAATGATTTTATACGAGATAGTAAAGTAATTGACCATATTAATAACAAACCATATGATAATAGATTGTGTAATTTACAGCTTGTTACACAGCATACTTACTTACTTACTTTACTTTGGGTCATCCATTGTCGTTAAACGATGGTGATGTCACGTAAGTCTTTCTCCAAAGTGTCCTGTTATTCACCACTCTCATCAGATCAGTATCATCCAGTTGAGTTTCAACCTTGATGAGTTGCCTCAAGGTACCATGTGGACGATCAATTTTTCTCTTTCCTTCAGGAATCCACAGGAGGAGCTTATTAGCTGGTTTCTTGCTTCGCATCACATGTCCAGCCAATGCCAGACACCGTTGTCGTATAACCTCACTAATACGAGGGAGAGATCCATACAGTTGAGCGTAAAGATAACAACATAAAGATAGAAAAAATGTGCTAAAAGTCTGAATTATGATTTTGTTACACTTTTTCAACAAAATAGAAAATTTATTAAAGCTATTAATTGTAATACTAAAGAAGTAACATATTATATTAGTCTATACTGCACATCCAAAAACCTTAATATCATTGTATGAAATACAAAATATAAAAGAATAATTACAAATTTTTGCATAACAAGAAATGTAATAAATAAACAATATAATAATAACAAAGCTACAAATAAGCTATATAATAACAAATACAAAATTTATTAATTTGGTATATTACATCTTAGTGATTTTATTAAGCTGTTATTCATCCTTTAAGTCATTCAATTTTTATGAGATCAATAATATTATATTCATCTAATTGAAAAAACTCTTATTATCAGAAAATTGCGCACTAATATCTCATTCTATAACTTGGATAATTACCAGTTCCAATTACTATTATAAGGGTAGGTATTTTAACTTGATAATACTTTAAAATTAATGTTTTGTTTTTTTTATATTTCCTTACTCATGGTTCCTGCTGAAACAAACAAATCAAGTCTTTGGTGTAATGGTACGAAATTATGTGATTTTGCTTCAAGTACATCTCCAGGATCTACACAAATGACATTTGTAGATGAAAATCAAAATGGTAGTGCTGGATTTTATTATTATTATCTGTTTTAAAGCTTTAGCACAGGCTGTTCGTATTGCCGAGTATTTTCCTCTTGGGCGAGCCACAACTAGTGGCCAAGGGCAAAGAGGGTTCTTTCAAATGTCCATTACTTTTCTAATTATCCTTGCAGATCCCAATAAGGCTGTTTTTTGCACAATTCCAATATTTACTTCAAGACCTAACATTTCCATCCAGCTATTAAATCTTTTGCTCACACAGCCTAAGGCACCAACAACTACTGGTACCACTTTCACTTTTCTTAACGACCAAAGACGTTTCAGCTCCATTTTTAAATCTTGATACTTTTCGACCTTTTCATTCTCTTTTTCATGTGCCCTACAATCACCAGGTACAGCAACATCTATAATGATGGCATCTTTCGTTTTCTTCTCAAGTAATATTATGTCTGGTCTCCTCGCTTCTATCAAATTATCA
>RDPX01000397.1:16313-38920 GCA_003991215.1 Morbakka virulenta
AAAAACGCGTTTTTAATTACTGCTAACAGCATTGATGATACCTATAATCTACCAGGACCAAGAATCCTGTTGAAAGAAAGTATGCTAGACGAATTTAGATACCGACGCACAAAGCTAAAACATGTTAAGAATAGAGATGCAAAGATACGTAACAACAGAATGTTTTAATAGGATTAAGACATGTTTTCAAGAAAAACACAAGAGAGAAAGCACACAAAATGTAAGGTGCCTGAAATGGAGAGGTTTGATATAGGAGGATGAAACTCCAACCCCATACAGAAAATGTATAAAAACAAAAGGAAGCAAAATAAGAGAAAAGGTCACGAATGTACAAGCCTCAATCATTGATGAGGAGAAAATTGGTCTGCTCGAGAAAGTGACGGCATTCAAAATTCCAGTGGAAAATACTTCAAGGTGCATGGCAATCCATGGTGAGATATCTATAATTTCAACTAATGGTTTGAACAGCCTGATGACATACCTGTATGGATAACACAGGAAAGGACAGTACTGTTGCTTAAGTCGGAAAATTTGAGTAACGAGAGAAATTACCAATTACATGTCTTATCACTTGTTTCAAAATATTCACTGGCATGGTAGTAAAGTACATGAAGGAATTTCGGAATTTCAATCAATAAGGGAATAGAAGAACATAACACAACATATTTATATACTCAATATAATTGTTTGTTACATCGAAAAAAAATTATAACTAATTTTTGCTTTTTGTTACATTGATTATCTTTTTTTACAAAATTCTTTCAATGATCTTATCATTCCTTTTCCAAACTTAAAGAAGTTGAAATCTTTAAGAATTCTGATACGTTTTCGTGTTTGTTTGATTTTTGGCTTGGTGATTGGTTCGTCCTCTACTTTGTAGCTTTCTTCTTCTCCAGAATTGTCCTCTCAGATCTCGTTGACGTCAGCGATAACTTTTGGATTTAATAGTTTTCCATTTGCTGTACTGACTTTGATATCGAAATCGATGTATTCATCAAGTGTAATGTGAATTTCGATTTTGATCAGCAAATTCAAATCTTTCTTTCAAAACCAAAAGATCTCCAGCCAGAATCTGGACTGCAACTTCTACATCGTGGTCTTCCAATCCCTTAAAAAGAGTGCAGTGACGATTAAAGGAAAAGATGGGAATATAATCGGCCGTCTTCCACTGACAAAGTCAGAGAAATTTGCAAATACAGCACAGTATTCTACTTTTTGAAGGCTGACAAATATAATCTCTACAAAATAAGTGTCATTGGAAAGCCCATAAATATTGGTGTTGGACTGGGTAAAAGTTCGATGTCTATTTTTCCTTAAGGGAGAAGAAAAGTTTATACAAATGCTTCAAGAAAAATTGGACAAACTTTTTGTAAAGCTTAAATATAACGAGAAAAAAGTACACTATTCCTCTTTTTGCCACTTATCTAGCCATCCCTGTGAGGTATATTTGACCCTCACTCCACTGATTCGTTTTGATTTGATTTACAGGCTACTCCACAATAAAAGAAACACAGTTTTCTTTATTCATTTTCATTTATTCAGTTATTTCAACGTTCACAATCAGAAACAAATTCTAGGCTTTTACGTACACGTGTAATATCATGTCAGAATAATATGACAATAGGTAACCAATCATAACAATGCAACTCAAGATAAATTTGTTAATTTAAATAGTACAAATTCCTAGAACTTCCGGTATCAGTTCATTGAATAGACAACAATACAAGTCAAAGAATCACATGCACTGCATGACTGCCAGGTGACGCTGCTGCGGGTATTCCCCAACACACACCCCTCCTTGACGAGATATAGTCAAGTATTAGCTGGGTGCGCAAACGTGCATCCTGTGCTACGGCTCTGCGCGGCGCTTTTCTTCTAGGTTCCTACTCTCCACACGGCTTTTTGGGCGTTTCTCGCCATTCTCTACCAGAGGACTTTCAGACTCCACAACCTCCTCCTTGTCTTCATTCACATTCCTAACAGAAAGTTCTAAAGGAAACAATTTTTGTAAAGGTCTGTTCAAATAATTTGGCTTACCATCTCCATACATTCGAAGCTTTGCACCACGCGTGTGTCCGTCCTTACCAACTATCAGCTCTTCCACAATTCTCATTTTCCAAAATCCACGTTTTTTGTTTTCATCACCAACCAACACAATGTCTCCTTGTTTGATTCTCACTGGTTCTCTGTTTTGCAGTCTGTGTGTTTCTCTTAACCCTATAAGATATTCACCTCTCCATTTTTTTCCAAAAATGACTTAATTTTAACGTCAAATAGGAAAATCTTTTTGAGAGCTTGTCATGATTTGCAAAATCAGATTCAAAGTAAACGCCTGATGATAAATGGGAAAGCCTTCGACCATGTAACAAGTGAGATGAAGTGAGAGGTTCTCCCAACTCCTCGTGACTGTAGGTCAATGGGCGTGAATTCAAAGTGTTTTTAACTTCAAACAAAACGACTTCCAATTCTGTGAAAGACAATTTGGCACTGCCTAAGACTTTCTTTAAACATCGTTTGACACTACCTACCATTCTTTCAAGTAGCCGCCCCACCAAGAGGCACGCTCCAAATTGAATAACCAACAAACGCGTTTGTTGACTAGGAAGTCCTGTACTTGCTGCTTGTCATGAATTTTCTTTGAAACCTTTACAGTGGCCTTAAGGCGGATCTCCACTAGACGATTTTTGTGACGATCGTCGTGAGAATTCGCGACGACACATGCGCAGTAGCAAAGAATAACCTTTTGTGACGACACTTCTGACGATTTTGGTTCTGACGAAAAGTTAAAACAGTTTTAACTTTTCGTCGTGCACTTGACGATCGTCAAAGAATTAGGCAATCAGATTTCAGAAAAAACGCTTGCAGCGATTTCATCAGTTCAGCATGGCCGCCAATAATGAAGGTAGCAGTGATGTACCGATAATATTTTCTCAATTTTTTCCTGCCGGAGCTGCCTCTGAAGAAAACAGTGAAGCTCAGGGCATTCAGAGTGGTCTGGAAGGGCAGTCTTTCGACAAGGAAACATATCTTCAAGCCGTAAGAGAGTTTAAATGTTTGTGGAATACAAGTGACTCCAACTATAAAAACAGAACTTTGAAAGTCAATGCATGGTAGTCGTAAGTCTTGTATCAAAAGCTGAATTTCTCCCTTTCTATTTCTTTCCTCGTAGAGCTTTCTTACCCAGAACCGACGTTTCTTTTTTATAGTTTCGTTATTCTGCTTAAGCATTTTCTAACGCTGATAATAAAGAAGTAATTTCCTTCAACGAAGCAGCAAATAGAGAACATATCTTTTATTTACGGCAGCCATTACGAAAAGTGTTTTTCGTTTACAGAAAACCGCCAAAAAATCGTCTAGTACTGCTTGTACGAAATCGTTGAAAATTTCGTGAGAAAAATCGTCGCGAAATTTAANTAGTCGTAAGTCTTGTATCAAAAGCTGAAATTCTCCCTTTCTATTTCTTTCCTCGTAGAGCTTTCTTACCCAGAACCGACGTTTCTTTTTTATAGTTTCGTTATTCTGCTTAAGCATTTTCTAACGCTGATAATAAAGAAGTAATTTCCTTCAACGAAGCAGCAAATAGAGAACATATCTTTTATTTACGGCAGCCATTACGAAAAGTGTTTTTCGTTTACAGAAAACCGCCAAAAAATCGTCTAGTACTGCTTGTACGAAATCGTTGAAAATTTCGTGAGAAAAATCGTCGCGAAATTTAAGGACGATCGTCACAAAAATCGTCTAGTGGAGATCCGCCATTAAAAGTCTTCGCGTTGTCGGAGACAATCAAGGTTGGTATTCCTCTTCTGGCACAAAATTTTCGCAAAACATTAATAAAATTAAGCACTGTAAGGTCATGAATCAGTTTAAGATGTAAGGCTCTTGGTACACAACAAGAGAAGAGAACGTTGTAACACTTGCTCATCACACCTTGATCGCCTTTAGTGCACAAAGGTCCAGCAAAATAGACCCCCACACGAGTAAAAGAAGAAGCTTCTGATACTCTGAACGTTGGCAGTGGCGCAGATGGTGGCCCATGGTAGGGTTTTCCATCATACTTTCTACAAAGAAGGCATTGTTTTAACAGCTTTTTTACAAATTGCCTTCCCTTGGTCACCCAAAATCTACTTCTAAATTCTGTAAGGGTGGCTGCAGTCTTCAAATGTTTCACATTCTTGTGACACTCAAAAACAAGAAGTTCTGTTAATTTGTGGCTCTTTGGCAAAATTATGAGATATTTTGCCTCAGCAGAAAGGTCTGAATTCTCCAACCTTCCTTTACACACAAAAACTTGATCTTGCAAAACAATTCCTAAATTTTCCTTTGTCTTTTTAAAGTCTGGTTTAATCTTGCAGAGAAAGCTGAGCATTAATCAACCACAACTCCTCAGCTTCATTCATTTCCTCAACTTCTAATTTACCTGTGGAACGTTTCTTTCCTGCCTTTCTTGCCTTGATGTTACTTATGAACCTTAACACCAAAGCAGTAACTCTTAATAGTTTCAATAAGGAACTATACCTATCAATTTCAATGACAGATGAGATTTTGTGCACAGGCTCACTCTTTATACTCAGGACTGTAACCTTTTTATTCTCCTGATTCACACTGTCAGAACCCTCTATGGTGATATATTTAGGTCATTCTGACTCACCCTTTTTTAACCAGGTAGGGCCTTCCCACCAAAGTTTATTATCTTGAATCTGACTGGCGTTCATGCCACGTGACCCCAGGTCTGCTGGGTTTTCTATTCCACATACATGACCCCACTCATCCTTTTTAGTCGCAAGCAAAATCTCGTTCACTCTATGTTGAACAAATTGTTTCCATTCTCCTCTATTGAGGATCCAGTACAGCGATGTTTTGCTGTCCAACCAGTACGTGATGTTGTCAATTTTAATCTGTGAACTTAGAGCTAATCTAACTGTACTCATTAGAGCAGTGAGTATTTTTGCTGACATAAGTTCTAACCTGTTAATAGTCAAAGACTTCAAAGGGGCTACTCTTGTTTTTGAAGTCAATAGCCTCGTGTATACACCATTGGTTGTGTGGGAAACAAGATAAATAACAGCTGATTATGCTTTCTTTGAAGCATCGCCGAATCCATGAAGTGGATGACTCAAAACTTTACCTTTTATTCCTTCAAAGTAACACCTGGGAATTTCTATCTTACCTGTCTGTTGCAAATCTTTCAACCAATCTTCCCATTTCAGTGCCATCTCCTGAGGGAGAGGTTCATCCCATCCTAATCTGCTGACACAGATCTCTTGAAATAACAGCTTACCCGTGACTGAAATTTGGCTAGTAATACCAAGTGGATCAAAGATTGCATTTAATAAAAATGGAAGGCCAAATACCACAGTATTGTAGCGATAAACCTTCACTTCTGGTTTGTTTGCCTTTGCATCACTTACCCAGAGAAAGCGAAGACAATCGCGATCAGCTTCGCTGATGTCAATGTTCAGAAAGGCTTTCTCAATGTCACCTACCAAGCAAATCTTGCTATGTCTGAACCTCAATAAAATGTTAAACAGTGAGGGTGCTAATGGAGGTCCCACATGTAGACAATCATTAAGGGAGGTCCCATTCCTTGTCTCCCTACAGGAGGCATCAAATACGATTCTCGCCTTTGTTGTTTCAGCCTGATCCCGAATGACAGCTCTATGTGCAAGATAGTGTATTTTGCCTGAGAGTTCTGGTTCCAAGTTTGGTACTTTCTGAATGATGCCAGCCTGTTCCTGTTCCTTGATTATTTCGTTATACTTTGCTAAGATTTCTGGTTCTTTCCTTAATTTCCTAAGTAAACCTTGCAATCTATGAAAACAGATATTGTAATTTGATGGCAACTCATCATGCCCAACTTTCCAAGGGAGACCAACTGTGTACCTTTCTCCTGAAAAAGAAATTTCATCAATCAGTTTCTCATGCACTTCATTTTCATGGAGAATACTCAGCGTGTCTAAATCCCAAAGTCTACTTACCTTCTCCTCCAAAAGCTGCTTCTCCTGTTTTGTTGACACTGAAACAAAATTAGCATTCGAAACAGAGGACTCAACTGACAAAATGCTTTTACTTTTCAAAGGACCGGATAAAACCCAACCCCGAGTGGTGTGTATGGATACAGGGTCACTAGGCCCCCCTCTGATTGTTTCCCTCTTCTGAAACCGCCAGATAAAATTTGCGCCCACAAGAATGTCGACTTCCAATTCTTCCTTGTTCTTTGCAACATCAGAAAAATAAATCTTTTTAAGATGAGGATAAACATGTTTGACAATTTCAACATGTTCATTGACAATACTTGCTATTTCAGGCACAACAAAGCATTCAACATTGACACTTTCCCCTCCCTTCACTGGTGAAATAATAAAATTAACTATCTCTCTCATAGCATAATCCGTCTCATTGCACCCAAATGCTCTTATTCCCAAGTTCTCCTTCCTTAAATAATTTAGGCCCAGTTCCCTGACAGTTTTTGCTGTGACAAAGGACTTCTGACTTCCCGAGTGGAAGAGCACCCTTACCTTTCTCTCCTTTTTCTCATCGACAATAGCCAAAGCTGTCTGCAAAACTACGTTACTTCCGGAGCTTGTGCTCCCCACCCAGATGCTTGAATTGGGGTATAGGGGAGCGCTAGGAGAGGGACTAAGAGTCTCCTTAGGCGCAGCTGCCAGGTCAGTGGCTTTATTACTACTACTCGTACAAAAATTGCTACTACTATTGCAAAGAGAGACATGGTGTTTACCATTGCAAATCTTGCAGTTAATTCTTAACCTACAGCTCATGGCTTTGTGTCCTGAATTTAAACAAATAAAGCATTTAACAAACCTTTTAGCAATGTCCCTTCTTTCTTTGACTCCTTCCACTTTCTTACAATCCTCTGCTTGGTGTGCTTCGTCAAGGCAGAAGGCACATTTCCTCTTCTTGTTGACATTCAGCATGGCGCTTGATGTCCCCATTTGATTATCTTGTTGTTGCTGCGGTTGTGGTATTCTCACAGGCGGGGTTGTTTGACGACAAAATAGATTGTAATTCTCTCGCACTTTTATTTCCTTTTCCAGCGCTTCAACAAAATCTTCGATTGTCCACTCTAACTGGTCCTTGGTTTTAAATCTAATCATACTCAGTCTGATAGGTTCTGAAACTTAGTCCATTAAAAATGGCACAACGAAACGTGAATAGGTTGTCGGATCAACACCCAATGTCTGCAAACCACGATGATGAATTTCGATTTGGTCGAGCAACTGACGTAATCTGCTGATGTTTCTTTCTCCAAAAACTGGGGATAAATTGATCAACTGGTTCTTATGTGCTCCTTCAATTACATTTGGGTTGGCAAATCTCTTCTTGAGTAATTCCACTGCGGTGGCATATGACGATTCTGTGGTAGGAACTCCTGCTATCACCGATCTGGCAGAACCTTCGAGATCTCCGCGACGTCTGCTAAGTCTTCATTGTGGTGAACAGCACTACTAAATGCGTCCCAGAATTCTTGCCATTCATAGATCTGTCCAGAAAATTTTTTAATTTCAAGTTTTGGCAACTTTACTTGGACTCAGGTACCGTAATTCTTACTTATGTCTGATGAAACACTTTCAAGAGAATTGCTCCTCATCAATGACGAAGTTGACGAATTCTTCAGCGTCTATTTAGTCAACTGATCTTCAATATTCGACACAGTAATCAAAATGTTTTGCTTGTAGACACTTGACTCTTCCATTTCCTTATCGATCGTAGCGTCTTGTTCCTTTTCGTACATAACTTTTAGCACTTCTTCATCCATCTTTTTCAAGGACTCCCTCATTTCAATTAACTCCGTTTTGTAAGCTTCTGACTGTCCTTTCTTCGACTCATCGATGCTCCTTTCTGCAAATTCTTCCACTTTTCTGATAAGCACAGCGGCGTTCCTTCTATGAATACTGCGTTTCTTCTTCAGCTTCTCCATTTCTGTGTTTTGCTTGCCTAAAAATCAATCATCCGGCTCGGTGGCTCACGTTATGTTAGGTATATTTGACTCTCACTCCACTGATTCGTTTTGATTTGATTTACAGGCTACTCCACAATAAAAGAAACACAGTTTTCTTTATCCATTTTCATTTATTCAGTTATTTCAACGTTCACAATCAGAAACAAATTCTAGGCTTTTACGTACACGTGTAATATCATGTCAGAATAATATGACAATAGGTAACCAATCATAACAATGCAACTCAAGATAAATTTGTTAATTTAAATAGTACAAATTCCTAGAACTTCCGGTATCAGTTCATTGAATAGACAACAATACAAGTCAAAGAATCACATGCACTGCATGGGTGACGCTGCTGCGCGTATTCCCCAACATCCCTTAGATTTTTGAAATCCTTCAATATTCAATTCTTTAGCAAATTGGAGAGGCTTTTCTTTGAGCATGGGTCCACTAATTGGCACATTTTCACTATGTAAAATGAATAACCATTTAAGAACAGGCTTGTTCAGTACCTCGTACCTCTCTCGCCTGATCGTTTTGGAAGCAAGGCCATAGTTGTACCTTACGTTGTACATACAATTATTCTTTCCTTGTTCTTTTTCCATGTTCATAGAGTATTCTCTGGTACTCCGAAAAGGAAAGCGACATCCTTGTGGAAAATTCCTTTCTCCGTTTTTTTAAGTGCATTACATTTAAGTCGTAGACTGGATATTGGCAACCTCCTCGTGGTCCAGCCTGCAAGTACCAATCTAACTTTGGGAAACTAATGCCAATACCTGAACAACAGAGACAAACTAGACAATCTAACGACATGTCAAAGATACATGAACCATCTGGTCCAGCTATCCTTCAATTAAATGTAGAAGGCCTTACACGACCAAAATGTGAAGTCATTCAAAAAATCGCCATGGACAATTCAATTTCCGTTATTCTACTGCAAGAAACACATGCCACCAATGACGACAAAATCAAGATATATGGCTTTTCTCTCATTGGTTCAATCAAACACTCTAAGCATGGTATTGCCACTCTTGTACGTAACGACCTTCCNTTCTGTGTTTTGCTTGCCTAAAAATCAATCATCCGGCTCGGTGGCTCACGTTATGTTAGGTATATTTGACTCTCACTCCACTGATTCGTTTTGATTTGATTTACAGGCTACTCCACAATAAAAGAAACACAGTTTTCTTTATCCATTTTCATTTATTCAGTTATTTCAACGTTCACAATCAGAAACAAATTCTAGGCTTTTACGTACACGTGTAATACCATGTCAGAATAATATGACAATAGGTAACCAATCATAACAATGCAACTCAAGATAAATTTGTTAATTTAAATAGTACAAATTCCTAGAACTTCCGGTATCAGTTCATTGAATAGACAACAATACAAGTCAAAGAATCACATGCACTGCATGGGTGACGCTGCTGCGCGTATTCCCCAACATCCCTTAGATTTTTGAAATCCTTCAATATTCAATTCTTTAGCAAATTGGAGAGGCTTTTCTTTGAGCATGGGTCCACTAATTGGCACATTTTCACTATGTAAAATGAATAACCATTTAAGAACAGGCTTGTTCAGTACCTCGTACCTCTCTGGCCTGATCGTTTTGGAAGCAAGGCCATAGTTGTACCTTACGTTGTACATACAATTATTCTTTCCTTGTTCTTTTTCCATGTTCATAGAGTATTCTCTGGTACTCCGAAAAGAAAAGCGACATCCTTGTGGAAAATTCCTTTCTCCGTTTTTTTAAGTGCATTACATTTAAGTCGTACAACTACGTTTGGCAGCAGAAAGAGACGCCATGATTGTTTGGTGTTAATTTTTAGCAAACGTCTTTTCAAATCGAAGATAAACAAAGTAAAGGAAATCTGACGTGGGTGTGTGGTTCGATTGCCGTTCGAATTGTATAAGGCTCCCGAAACATGTAATAATATTCGAGTAATACAGAGAAAATACACCATTGGACGGAAAAATCATTCGAATTAACGAGGTGTTGGAGTTATAGAGGCTCGAATGATAGGAGGTTATTTTTGAGAATTTATTAAATAACTTTCACCGTGCAGGAAGAATTGTTGCAGTTAAGGCGAGGTACAAGTGACAGAAAGCCGAGTCAAAGAAAATATACTCTCTTTGCATATTACTAGTTGGTTCATCACTAGCAACAGGGTACAAAAAAAATTATTGAGTGTGTATATGTGTATGTTTTTATTATTGTATGTGGTTATGTTTTTATAATTTATAATAACAATATTTAGCAACTTTACGGTTCCTATGACTTTTGTTTTTTTTATTTATTCATCAATTTCTTTCTTTCTTTCTTTATAATTATTTAATTATACCGAATATTTTTACAGAATAGTCTTTTTTTAAAAATGATATTTTCATATACATGTAAATATCATTTATTCCGATTTTCAGAGTCCTTTGAAGGGCACTAAAAAACTCGGGCCTTTAAAAAATCAAACAATGGTAAAATATTTCGTTATTTGGTTTGCGATAAGGAAAGCAAAATAGACAACCCTCAATGATGGCCATCCATTCTAAGATTTATACCAATTAAAATAACACCAACAGTCTGGTTACCCTTAGCGCCGTTTTTTATACAAAAAGCGTTCAAGAAAGTGGCCAACAGCTCTTATTAGGCCACGTCTTAACAACGTGCTATTCGGCGCCATTATGGCTGTCAGATTCGCCATTATGGCTGTCAGATCGTGTTATTATGAACCTTACGATCTAGCCTTTTTTACTCGAACTGTAATCCAAGAGCGTGTTTTATTATAATTCTTGTGTTCTTAGTGTTTGACACCCTATCCGGACTCCCCCCTCACTGGCGTGGTGACCGAGGTCGGGATTGAATCATAAATAACAGTTAAAGATATAATAAACATTCATAGTGTAAGTTATCGTTGTGTTTTATCATTGTTATTATTGAACATTTACATTCGTTGGATTAGTTCTATTACCAGAGAACAGTTCCTCAGTTGTATTTCTGGCAAATAAAGCTATTACTAGTAAAAGTACCACAAATGTTTCGATTATAGTGACTTACTTATTACTGTGCTTTAACCGTATTGTATATTTTTCTTCGTACCTTCACGATCAACATATCGTCCGCCATTTTGTAAAAGTATCGCATTTGGATCGTACAGCCGTAGTCAGTTTACTACAGCTGGATAGTTCGTACTCATCGCAGTTATCGGATTGAGTTACCATATCGAGTTATCGCATCGAGTTATCGAGTTATCAGTGTCAACCGTGCAACTGAAAGTTATTTCATTCGCCATCATCCGTTTCAGCATATGTAACTAACCATCTGAAAAAAATATAAACTTACATCATACGCCTTAGGTAAAGGGAGTAAATAATCAGTACTATTGGTGCCCTATCTATTTGTATACATTGTTGCATTTGATTTACTAGTATTTATAATGGCATTGTCACACCGTACCCCTAAACAGTGGTGCTTGACGAAAAATGGAACTGTCAACTCATTTGAGAATTGGAGACAAAATTTAAAGTACTTATTGTCTTTAGACGCTAATTTTGCACCTTTCCTAGTTGATAGCATCGAATGGAACAAGAAATCACGCACCGACCCCAATCGAGGACTTCAAGATGATGCTGACACCGTCCCCGCGACTCGCCGTCGCACAGCTAAACAAAAGGTCACCCAATTAGAGTTAATGCTTGGGCAAGTTGCCAACTACTGCCCCGTGATTTCAAGAAATACTATTGTACAAAAATCGACTTCTATGGCAAACATATGGAATTGTATCAGAGGTCATTACGGGTTTCAAAATACCGGTGCCCATCTAATGGATTTTGTTAACATCAAACTCGAACTTGACGAAGGTCCAGAAGACCTTTATCAGAGATTGAAGGCGTTCTTTGAAGACAATCTTTTAACAACTAATCGTGGGATCACTCATAATGGCGAACTTGTTACAAAGGATGAGGAACTTTCACCATCTATGGAAAACTTGATCGTCCTGATTTGGCTACAATTAATTCACCGTGATTTTCCATCACTAGTCAAGCAACGATATGGAACAGAACTACGTTCTAAAACATTATATTCCATTAAGCCTGAGATTTCACAGGCTCTGACAACGCTTTTGAGTGAAATTCATTCAATAGAGGAGGCTAGAGTCATGAGAAATGTATCATCTGTTAGACAACCCCGATTTTCTAACCGTCCTCTACAAAACGCAAACCTACAACGTAAACCCACAGGCAACCGTACCTTGCCAACATGTCAATTGTGCCGACAAGCAGGTCGCCCATGAACAGACCATTTCCTAAGTACATGTACATTTTTACCAGATCGAGACCGAAAATGTATGACCAGAGCACGAGCCATCACCTCTGCTATCGATGAGATCGACCTCAACGCTGATCCAAATGAAGATCTACTATTGTACGAGGATGACGACAGAGCCCCTGATGAACCACATGCCCCCGCTAGCACCAGATGTGTCCAAATTCAACGCAAACATCATAAGATCCACCTGTTGTTGTTGTTGGAATTAACTTTGCAGCTGATGTCCTTCGTCAACACCGTCAATACATTTTATACTCCCTGAAACAGTCACTTCATACCGGCTTACGTGCATTATTGCAGATGAAAAAGGAAATACGTTACGTGATGCAATAATACAACTTATATCGCCACTACGACCGCTTGATGGCCCCATTGCCGTTATCCGCGTTGATCCAGCTCTCGGCCTCAACATGCATTCAGATGACCCTATCCTCAAAAAGCATCGCATCGCCGTAGAAAGAGGACGAACCAAAAACATTAACAAGAATCCAGTTGCAGAACGCGGAGTACAAGAAATGGAACAAGAATTACTCAGACAGGAACCATTACCATCTCAAGAGCTCCTGTACTGCTCCGGGTTGCTACCGCACCCTTAAATTCACGTATCCGAGAATCTGGACCATCATCCCGAGAGATGCTCCTCCAACGGGATCAAATCAACAATCAACATCTCCCACTAGAAGATCAGCAATTAATCCAGGACCAACACCAACGCCGCAATACAAATCATCCACACATAACTATAGCCAAAAAGTCAGATCCCAACAAAACACGATCCCGTACCAGCAATCAGCCAATAAAAATCGGAGACATAGTGTATTTAATCACAGACCTTACCAAAGCCAAACGTCGTGACCTCTATATCGTTACTGCCATAGATGGACCTTGGGTCGACATCCATGAATTCATTGGCGCACAACTCCGTTCAACGTCATTTCATTAACCGTTCCTGCAACAAATTGCATGGAGAAAGGATATAAAACCCAAGAAATCCAAAATGTTCTATCGCTTTGCGACAAGAAATAAATGTTTCTTTATTCTAAAGATGCTAACAAAGAGTAAGGAAGTAAATAAAACCACAAAGGATAACAAGGAAAGGTAAAAATCATGAGTCCTCGCTGTATATTTGATAAATGCTGTCACAAAAATTACAGCTTGTAAAAATTGTAATAGTACTTGACGTTTTAAACGCGAATGAATAAAAAAACTCATTTCAAGTTCTCTAATTTTATCGTATAATTACGTGACTGTTATTAATGATATGTACAAAAGGTTACTTTGCCGTGCCTGACATGGGTGGTATTTCCCTCCCCAAGCAGCTTTGGATCGTTTGGCTCATAATGAAGTATTTAAAGACAGTCCTTAATCTCGGATTATTTTCAACAGGTGACATTTTTGATAAACTAGCACGAGGTGTATACAGTCAAACAGTCAAAGGATGTTCTTTGACTTTCAATAGTCTTTGTGCAGTTGGGGCGAAACTGTGTTTTTCCTTTTTATACTCTAGCTGATACGTGTCTGATTACGTGAAAGGAAAGATGTACAGAAGCATAATCTTATCATAAGATTTTAGTGTTGTTTGAATAGATAACCTGATCAGTTGATATCTAAAAAAAATCGTTATTTAAATGTTGTGGATAAGGACTTACTCAGCCATTTGTTGGTGCTTCATTCAATATTGTATAAATATTGAAATTGTCTAGTTTATTCATTGCGGCGATGATACAGAACAAGATATACGCAATTACTGTCTCATAAATAAATTGTACCTTCTGACAAAGAAATAACTGCAAGAGTCAGAAGCACTCGGAGATTACTCCCTTGATTCTGAAAAAAGAAATTCCCCGCCCCCAAACATGCGTCCAAATTGCCATATTTTCTCTCTAATCCATAATTAAAATTATGAACATCATGACTAGTTATTTCCAATGGGAAAAAGTTGTTTTTTCTTCCTCCCCCTCTTCTTTTTCTTCGTCTTCTCAAATCACTGCTAACTAGTAGTTTTGTTGTGAGTGGCAGTGATTATTCTTCTTCATTCTTTTCTGCCTTGTATTTTTACTGCGCCACTTCCCTTACCTTGCATTTCTTTCTTTAGGGCGTCGTCTCATCTCCGACTCTGCCTACCTCCCTCACTTGAGAGCCTCTGACAGGGTTCTTTCCAAGATGTTTTACAGTAATTGTAAAATCCCCATTATCATACTCTAAAGACCATCTATAACCACATCACGATTTGTGGTTTTCATCTGTTTTCCATCTTAACCACTTCTCTGTCTTTTTTCTGAAATATGACGTTCAAAAATCTTTCTAAATCTCCAGCTTTTTTTCTGCTGTAGACAGCCTGGTTTGCAACTATTTACGCTTTTGTGTAAACGTCTTAGCTATCACATTTCTTCCATTTCATCCACAGTTGACTCTTTCTTTTTATTGTCATGTTCATATAGTTCTTTCACTACCACATCGCTCTGTGCCTTAATAAACCTTGATACAGGCACAAAATTTATCTTGAAATAAACCTTTTTTCACCATTTTCATGGGTTTTCAGCATAACCTTGGAAATATAAAACCGAGGTTGTAATTTCAATATCCATGACAACTTTGGCTTCAGTGACAAGTTACGTAAAAATCCAGACCTTCCTTTAGAAACAAAAGGCTTTGATCTATATGCAAGATGTCATTTTTAGTAAGAGGCTATAACGTGTGTTATATGTGCTTATATATAATTTCTCTTGCTCAACCTTTTCATTTCTAACTTACTTTTGTTTTGTTTCACACAATGTATGCAGTTAATTCGCATTGTACAGTCACCAGACCTATGTTTAATAAATATGCTATTTCTTTTTTCAAACCGTGTGTTACAGAACACAAAGTCAAATGCTGCTCACCCCCCCCCGCCCTAAAACAGACATTTGCATCCCCATCTCCTTCCACATTATCCGTAGCCTCCATGAAAACCTAATACCCATTTAGTTTTTTTACAAGCATGACCATCAAAGTCACCTTCAGTCATCATAATCTTCTTCTTCATTTGGCTTCTCTCCTTAAGGACGGCCACAAAGAAATTTAACTTCTTCTATTTTCTCTCTTGTACATCTTTCTCTTTAAGACCTTTCTCTATCATATCTCCCATCACACAATCAAGCCATCTTCTCCTGTCCCTTCCCTGTCAGCTCCTTCTTGGCAATTTCATGTTCAACTCTCGTTTCTCAATGTCGTCTTCTTCCCTTCTTTGAACATTTGGACAAGGCAAGTAGCTGTAGTAGGCTATGGAAGCAATGCTCACAAAATAAAAAAACTGACATAAATTTCCCCCATCCCTGCAGGATTGTTGACGTGGAGCATAAAAACTTGATTTTTAGTAATGATATAAAACTTTTCGACTTGGACCAAAGTTACTGACTTGCAAAGGTAGAACACGGTTTCAAGAAGAGGACTGTTAGAATTTACTGCTCTATTAATTTTTAATTAGGTTGGATACAGCGTCTTCTTTTTTCTTATTCTTACCCTAATAATCCCGCCTGATATCTTGCTATTCCTTTGTAATTGTATCTTTTCTTGTCGCTTGTCTATCTTTAGCAAACAAAGCCATACTAACACTCTCTTGCCACCTTCGTAATTTCCTTCGATGTATATACATGATCAGATTTGATTTGTCGTATAAGCAGTTTGGTTTGAACAGCAGAATTGGTTTACAGTTTAAATTGATGGAAAACACTTCCATTATATATTTGCTTCCGATTTCGGGATAATTATTATTATTAACATATAAACAGCTAGTTTGATTACTTCATCGGTATAATCATAATTGTATAATTAATTTTAAATAATGAGTTTACTGTAACATTTTGGAAAAGCGACAACCAATCAAGAGAAAAGACAACTTATCACTTACAGAAGGCTGCACCTTGTCTTCACTTTCACCTACCGAGAAGAAAAGGCATATTGACCCTCAAAGTAGCAGCCATGTGAATCTAAAAGATCTTTCAAAGGATAAACCAAATCGCAAAATCCTTACTGAGTACCGAAAACTGGTTTTGAAAAAACAGAGCAGTATTTTGTAAATTCTTAACTTCATATACTGCGATCGAGTTGACTCAAGGAGTGACATCATATCTGTGTGGTGTTTGTTGTGTTTCTTTCTTTAGTGCTGGAACATAGTCACTTCAGTAGCCTGATGATGGAAGAAGTATCTTTCGAGGAAAATCTTACCGCTCTTGACATGATAAGGCTCTTATATCTAGAGCAATCTTCCTTTTCTAAATGGTTTAAAAATAAAGAGAGGGTAATATATATATATCAAGGAGGCGGATGCGTGTCTATGTTTCCTTTGAAGAGTCTTGACCAACAATGAAGACCGGGATTTCACTACTGATTTTTGAAATCCACAGCTGAAGCAAAACCTAAAAGGTTTGCACAACATGCCCTGCCCAAAGCTCATACAGGTGCAATAAAGCTATAAGAGGAGCACACAAAAAATGGGAGACCACTGTTTTATCTGTACGTACTTTAGTGGTTACAAGAATAACTGAACAAAGAATTTGGTTGGAAGCAGTTTTTCATACTATCCGATACCTTGTCGTTGATGGGTTACTCTTCCATGGAGATAAAGAGATCTCTGATGTCAGCTCAGAACGTATTAGTGATTTGGTGCACCTTAATACTTCTAAGGATCTAATTTTTGATATTCAATCTTCTAGTAGATGCATCAATACCTGCTGCAAACGCTGAAAATGATTATGCATCTACGTTTAGAGGTATTGTCATTGATCTGACAACCATTATTAAAGAGAAAATAACTATTTAATTTGCAGAAAAAATCATTAAAATATGGTCATCGATGAGTGACTTATCGCCAAATCTCACAAAGTAACAATAAGACAGAAACAGCTGACCACTTCCTGCGATGTGCTAGTTTCATGGACAGTGACCTTATTGTGTTAGAAAAAAAATTTTCTTAGATGCTGATGGAAACGGATGTGTAACGCATACGAAAGAAGAAGAACACAAAGTGTTGTGAAATAGCAACTTTAGCAGCGTTGTTTGAATATATACTCACGATTCCTCAGTTACAAGTTAATGCCGTAGCTAAGCATTTTGAAATGGGAAATTCTAAAAGCCAATGCAAAGTTTGAAAACAGTTTTTTTCTTGAATATTTCAATTCCAAAGAAACCAACGACATTGAAGATATTTTCCAATATTTGCTACAATGTTATGCACCAGCTGCTCCTTTATTGGTAATGGTCTATAAAGTTGTACTCACATGCATCTTTGCATCAGCAAGAGTTGAATGCCTATTTTCGTCTGTGGCATACGTTGATGTTGCAAGAAGAAGACGCAGGACTCCCTTTTGTGAATGTGATTTGGCTCACCGTTTTGAAAAGGATCTAACTCGTAGGTAGATTTCCCCTCTAGACCAATATATCCAGCTACATGCTTAGGATATACCAGTAGCATTTAAATATTTTCCCTAAGCTTTTTAATTTTGTCGCGGATATAAATAGTACCCCAGATACTACTATAGATATTTGGTCTTCACTTAAAACTCCCAGTTACCACTTGACCATAAGCATTCCTGTTATCTATAGCTGTGTATTGAGACGCCTGGTTAGGGCAAGTATCTCCATTCCGTATATCATGTCTGGTCTTACTACCGTCTTTTACTGCTTTCGTTTTAACTTCAAGTACTCGTCACATAGCACTACAGTCATTCTCCCCAGCTACCCCAATCTGTCTGGACTCTCTTCTAAACCTTTTTTATCACTATTTTTATCCTGCTTTATTGTGGATTCCAGTACTCAAAATCCTCAAGTTCTGGCAGGGCTTCTCCACCAATCTTTGGTAGGTGGTAAAAAGGATTTGTTGTTGACGCAGACGTATTCCTTCTTGGCTCTTATCACTTTCCATTTTCGTTTTTCACGCACATTAAACCATTCTTCAGTTTCATGCCTGTGTAACTTTTCTCCTTGTTTCTGGGCATAATATAATCAGCATACATCACATTCCAAGGTGAGATTCTTCTGAAAGTTGAGTCTCACCTTGAGTCTAAAGTTGTCATTGTGTCCATCACTATTGTAAAGAGAACTGATCTCAGTGCCGATCCATAATGAGGATATTGGTATGTATCTAGCCTAAAAAGTGTAGGTTTCGAAGTGTGAAATGGGTAAAGGTAGCAAAATGCAAGGAAATAGTTTACAGGTAATCAGGTGATAAAAGGAATGGATTATGATCCCAACCTCTACTTTGCTGTTTTGGAACTTGAAATAACGAGGATACAGAGCGAAAAGTTACAACCCATTATACAATACGAAGAATGAATTAGCAGCCATTAACACCTGGTCAGTTGATGTATAGGTATGGGGTTGGTATCATGAGATGGAAAGAAAATGATAAAAGACGGATATGAAAATTAGAAAAATAACAATAATTTATGATGCACTACACCTCACAAATGACAATAGTAAGCTCTATTTCTCCAGACGCAATGGTTGGTATAAGCTAATAGGTTATGAAGTTGTTTGAGATTGGAACAAAATCTGATTTAGACCGTATGTTCAAAAATCAAATTAGATGTTGCTTCAGAGTACTAAAGTTGCTGGTTTCACTGTGACTTGATAAACTTTAAATAAGTGGTATTTCAAATGTTCATTGAATTAGGTGTCTAAAAAAATTTGACTGAAAGAATGTACGAACATTTTTGTTGCAAAGAAAATGAACAGATAAAAAAAGATAGTAGCGGTTGGTTGTTGTTAGAGATAGCCAATTACATATTCAGTTGTATTTTATTATTGCTATAGCAACGAGGGCTGTTTTACACTGCCAAATGAAAATTCATTAATTTGTAACGTGAGAGGGACCATTTATAAATGGAGCCATGTAGTTCTAAAAGTAGATTAAGTTTGCAAATTGTTACTTGTTCAATTACTTGTTTCAAAGTGAGATTAATTTTTTAGTTGTTATAAACGTTATTGGTTAATAGTTGTCTTTTATAATGTGTTTTCTCTGTCTTAGGGATAGAGACATAAACTGCAAAAGAGACATATAAAAACAAACTAAAAGGAATAAAATTCAATAAAAATCTTATACACTCTCTTAAAAACAGACCAACCAGCTTCATCAGTATTAATCCACAAGAGAACTCAAATGGTTGACATTATCCAATATGGTCAATGGAAAAAGATCCAGAGGACGTCTTCAATGCTTGAAAAAGTGATTGAACCTTGACATGTCTGTTTCAAAAACTATTATAGCCTTTATGAACAGAAAAAGATGGTGTTTTATGATTGCCAATGGCTGGGATGGACACGAAATCCAATGAATAAACGAATTATGCCAACAAGACTGTGAGATATTAATATATAGAAAAGCATGCACAATTAGATGATGGAGATCTATTTTGGAGAATTCTTAAGGTAAGTGAGTTAGTCACGTGAAATAGAAACTAAGAAGCATATCTTGCCAGAAGCATATATAACAAGAATCTTATATAAGAAGAATTTTATATAAGAAGAATCTTATATCAGAAGAATCTTATATAAGAAGAATCTTATATAAGAAGAATCTTATATAAGAAGAATCTTATATAAGAAGAATCTTATTTAAGAAGAATCTTATATAAGATGAATCTTATATAAGAAGCATATACATTCATCATATTTAAACATATGATGAATGTCCTCTTCCAAGTATGCTCTATCTTCTGAGAACATTTTATCAATCATTTTAGGAAGCTACAACCTAGAGTAGAAGTACATTTTTGCAATGTGCATCCAAAGAGAAAATGTTGAGAACAAAAAGATGGATAGGAAGTGGAATTAGCAAGCTAGCTACTGGTCAAAGCCAAACACAAGTTGCAATTCTTCATCTCTCCAACCACATAAATTAACCAACCGGTCTGGTAGAGTGTTCTAACATTTCAACATCTGACTTGTCGTGTGGCCTTAGGTTCAAAAACATTCACCATCGGGCTGTCATCTCTCCGTTGGTTTGGGCTACCAGCTGTTATCATACCAATATTCTACCAATTTTTCATCTTTTCGTCTTCATCATTGATATTTCTGGTATTGGTTTCTGTTGCTCTTTTTGTTTTTTACTTGTATATGTAGATTGCTAGCTAACTGGACAACTTTCTTCTTTTTTCACCCAGGCCTAGGACAAGCAATGGCAGACTTTGTTTTCTGCTTAGTGGAGAAGTAATTGATTTGTTAATAAATTATTCACATAATTAGTCAGCTCTTCTGCTGTACCTTATCAAGCCTAAATTAAATCTATTGATATCTCTTCTTCGTAGTAGTATATTACATATTGTCATTAGCTTAAAGTTCTTCCTGTTCAGTTTTATAGATAACTAGTAATTCAACCTCATTTCTGTGTAGATTGGTTTATCTACACTTTACATTTTACTCCAGACCATTCTCTTCTGTTCTTCAACTCAACCACCCTTCATTGTTTTTCCGATGATTTCCATATACCTTCTCTCTTGTGCTATTTACCAGAAGCTGTATCGCCGGCAGCAGATTCTAACAGCTGGCTTGTCATAGGTCAAAGATATTATCAGCATATTTTTCCCAGACAGTTCCCCCTTGGTCGGTTGTTGATAATATTTGGCTGCGAATGTTTACATTAATATTTCAGCAAATCACCAAGGATGTAGCAGCTCCCATATATACACCGTTGGTTTGAGTTTAGATGCCATTGTTGAAGAGAGAACATGTGTTGGTGAGGAGTATGTGTAGTAGGTTCAGGATATCTGAAGATTTCATTGAGGTTCTTGATGGCAATGAACCATCATGTTCAAGATGTTCTTGAATAATTCGTAATGTGTCATCGATTGGAATACTTGTGTACAATAATGTAACATCAAAGCATACCATACTTACACCTGCCTGAATTATTTGTTGTGTGATGAAGGCTGTAAAAGCAGTGTTCTTGTTGCAGTGGTGTGGCTGCATTTTTCATGTATGGGTTCAGCAGTTATGTTAAATCTTTTTTTTCTAAACAAGAGCAAAAATAACAGCCTTCACGCTAATTGAAGAAATGCCTAACTGACCCTCACACTGTTTGTCATTTCTTCATATCCTCAGAAATGTTTTCAAGCAATAGAAGTTACTTAAGTGCATAGACTGTGGTCTTTATCGTATATATTGAGTAGATTGCCACCGATGCAATGTAATGCTTTGCTTTTTTACTTACCTTGCTTTTGTTTCTGGGAACTTTATGACATAGAATTGAATTATTATTATGTCTTTTCAGATTTTCTTTAGAGTGCGTAACGTTTGCGAACTACGTAATATCGGGTTATTACTCATAACCTGAGGTATCATGTCTTTCATGTTTTTCGATTCCTTTATTCCTTTATTATTATTATTATTATTATTATTATTATTGAATATATTAGCAATAAAACAAACGGTGCTTTGCAGCAATAAATCATTTTGCAATTTAATCAGCCTTATGAAGTCCTCTTTAAATTTTAGGTTACACGTCGCCCTTAATAACGGATCGAGTTCTTCAAACCAAATTACGTTGTAGTGTTGCGAAGATTCGTTTTTATGCTTTTAGAAAAAAATCCAAGTCGACTTTTGAGTAACGATTGGATTGAAAGATCATGTCTAAGTATTTGATATAAGGGAAGAACAAGTGACTTGGTGCACCTTTTATCTCCCAAGGCAGGTCACCGTTAAAATTAGGAAGGTTAAAACAGTTTATACATCTGGCGCTCTGATTATAGGTGATATTTTAATGGTGATTCATAAAAATTTTTACTGTATTTAGTATTCATATTTAATGGATAGAATATCTGGTTCACTGAGGAGCCGTGACTTAGTGGTTAGTGCAACTGCTCAGTGAGCAGGAATTCCGGGTTCGATTCCCCAAGCGGACGACTTTGGAAATTCACAAAAGAAAAAGTCATTGGGCATCCGGCCAAGAAATTCCTCACTGCCAAATCCAAGTCACTGTGTAGGGCACCGTCTGAGCCCCAGTTACTGGGGGAAAATGACGTTAACACCAAATATATATCTATATATATATATTTATATATATATATATATATATATTTATATGGTCCACTGATTTGTTTTTAGGTTCCTTTAAATCAGATTGGATATTTTTTGTCCTACTTAATAAAAGATTCATCAAACAAACAAACAAACAAACAAACAAACAAATAAATGAATAAATATAAAATTAATTAAATAAATAAATAGAAAAATAAATAGAAAAGTAAATAGAAAAATCTCATCCATCCAAACCTCATGAATCTTACTGACAGTCGCCAAGCGTCAAAAACATATATGTTCAACTACACGTCGTAAAACCTTTTT
>RDPX01000397.1:52415-66857 GCA_003991215.1 Morbakka virulenta
ATCTATCTATCTATCTATCTATCTCTCTTTCTATCTATCTATCTATCTATCTATCTATCTATCTATCTATCTATCTACCTCTCTCTCTCTCTCTCTCTCTCTCTCTCTCTCTTATTCTCTCTCTCATTCTCTCCCTCTATCTATCTGTCTATCCATCCATCCATCTATCTATCTGTCTATCCATCTATCTATCCATCTATCTATCTATCCATCTATCTATCCATCCATTCATCTATCTATCTATCTCTCTATCTATTGATAACAGTAATATTGATACTGATAATAATGTTATTACTGTAACACTACAATATTAATTTTATAATATGTTATTAGTTGAATGTTATTACACAATATCATTTACTATCATATTATTTTCTATTATCATATCTATAAGGTCCATTTCTACGTGAAATTAAAACAAAATATTGTCTATATACCACTTTATTATGCGACAGGAAACCACACATGACTAGTTTATTGACTTCTTTCAGTCGCCAATAACCAAATAAGGGTTTATAATGGATTTTCCTTTTGAAAACAGCAATGCTCACTTGAACCAACGTTTATGTTGAAATGGTTATTTTTTGTATTAGAAACAATAAAATTCCTACACATTTCTTATTTTCCTGTTCTAATAGTGGGAAAATAGTCTCATGGGGCAAGTAACTCTGGCCTAAACTCATTTCTTTCCAAAGTCAATTCTTTTCTGATCCGTTCGTAGCATCGAAGCTGTCCTTTTAGAGCTCATCGCAAAAGAACTATGTAAGTTTGTATTAATTTTCCATTGCTGAATTACTTATTATGTTTCATTTATTTTTTAAGTATTTTTGACAAACATTCTTACTGTATCTATGTTATCTCTTTCTGCCAACGATATTTTATGGGAAAACCAATTAAGACTGTTATTAATTACGAACAAAATTAACAGGATAGCCAGTATAACATAGCATCTTTCATTGTTATTTTACTGCTGGTTGTCATGTTGTTCGTTCTTTTTCTTCATTTTGATTTCAAACCTGTGCCAAAAGAGACACGTCTGGTGGACTGCTGAAATAAATACTCTTGACAGGGCACTACGTTCGTCCGTAATCACCTCACCAATCATTTATATGAAAAGAAGAACATGGTTTACACTCTTTACTTACTTTTGTTACTTATTTTCAACAGATTTTGAACAAATTCCCCCCCTCCCCAAATAATCATAATTTTATGCTACAAGATGACACCGAGCTGTGAATCAACCTATGTATTTATATCACATTAATAATGCCACTGCAGCCCACATGTAAAAGAAGTAAATGGCACTAAGCCAACAGTTGTAGAATCATAATCGTCGATAGTGGCGGGTAGTAGTGAGAATCACAGTAGAAATAGAAGCAGCAGTAGTAGCAGTACTTTTGCCACTACTTCTATTTCTATTGATACTTCTACTACTATTTCTACTACTATTGCTACTACTTATATGATTTGTACTACCACTGCTACTACTTCTATTACTATTACTACTTCTACTACTACTACTACTACTACTATTACTTTTACCATTACTACTACTACTATTGCTATTACCATTACTACTACTACTACTACAAATACTATTACTACTACTATTACTATTTCTACTACTACTACTACTACTACTAATACTACTATTACTACTATTATTATTACTACTATTACTATTACTGCTACTATTTCCACTACTATTACTTCTGCTACTAATTCTATTACTACAATTAGTACTATCACTACTATTACTAATATTACTATTATTACTATTTATACTACTATTACTATTTCAACTACTAATACTAATACTACTATTACTATTACTTCTATTGCTATTACTACTATTACTATTACTGCTACTACTATTTCCACTACTATTACTTCTGCTACTAATTCTATTACTACTATTAGTACTATCACTACTATTACTAACATTATTACTATTACTAACATTATTACTATTATTACTATTACTACTATTATTACTATTACTACTATTATTAATATTACTACTACTACTATTACTACTACTACTATTTCTACTACTACTACTACTAGTATTACTAGTAGTACTACTATTACTACTACTACTACTATTTATGCTACTGCTATTACCTTTATACAACTACTAATAAAAATAATAGTAACAAATAAAAAACATCCAATTTTGCTAAATATTTTGTAACTGCTGTTCAAGAACTCAAGACGAATCCAGATATCCTCCTGGGACAACCCAAAAATTCAAATTACAATATGTTTCTGTGCTGTTTGTACAAAACGAACTTAAGAAATAAAAAAGAAATAAATATATGGAATTAGGTAATCTACCCCCTAGTCTCTCGAGCACAGTTGTAGAAAAATTTCACAGCCGTTATATCACATCATAAACATGTCTTTGAATACTTCTACTGTTTCAGTATCTTGAAAACAAGCAGAAGTAGTATCGATCTTCAAGTCTGGTAACACCAGTTTTGACGCCAATTATCGACCAATGTCGCTTTTACAGTGATTGTCAAAGATCCGTGAAAAGGCTGTCTACACTCAAGATAAGTAATAAACTATTATCAAAGTTCCAGTTTGGCTATCGGTCCAGGCAGTCAGTAGAATTTTCAGCTACCTACTTAACCGACTATACGCGAAAGGAAGTGGACTGCCATAAGCTTGTAGGAGCGTTTTTATAGAACTGTCTCGTGCATATCTGAAATACATGAATCATATATGCCGCTGCTCTATGATTACGTACATTACGCATGCATGTTGTACATTACGCAGGCACAAATGTATATCTGGTACGTGATTAGCAAATAATGAAAAGTGATGTATATTCCTGCCAGCAGACTTGTGTCATTTTTCTCTACTACTCGCGTAAAAGAGGGTTTGCATATCAAATATAAACAACAGGCATTAAATAGACAATTATATTGTTACATAGGACAATTACTTATTTAATGTCTTTATTCTACGTCATCTTTTGTGTATTGTTATATACGTATTGTAACATTTTATTATGATGGTTTGATTAGTTTTCTGGATATATAAAGCCTTGATAATTTATATTTACATCCATTCTGAAGAAAGTATGTGAATGCCGAAACATATAAATGATGATAAGGTTAAAAACTATCGTGTTTTTTATTAAATTTATAAAATAAATCTATATTTGTGCTAAAATACAATTTCTTGATTTCGGTCAAATCGATGACTTTATTTGTTAGGTAGACATACGACTCTTTTGCAAACAAACTTTAGGCTCTGTTGTTCTTATTAAGCATTGATTTTCAAGCACAAGTATAGATTCCAAAACCATTCCTTTGAAGTAAGGCAAATTTGATATTTTAAGGTCATCTTGAATGACGGTCAAAAAATCAAAACAAATTAGTTATATATCGGTGCATGTTAAATAATTCTTTTCTAAATACTTTTACTTTGTA
The DNA here is from genome assembly GCA_003991215.1 of Morbakka virulenta. Taxonomy (NCBI): domain Eukaryota; kingdom Metazoa; phylum Cnidaria; class Cubozoa; order Carybdeida; family Carukiidae; genus Morbakka; species Morbakka virulenta. Next base: position 55,856 of record RDPX01000397.1, read on the forward strand.
AACAATTATGAGAACTCAAAAATTTACATCAGTGGAATCAGAATCTCGCTCTGCTTAAAAGATGCATTTTATTCATCACTTAGCACTGTGCGGTTTAATCAAGCTTTTGGTCTAATTCAAAAAAAGCTTAGCAATCTTGTTAAAATTCACCCTAATGATCTCCCCAATCTGTTTTTACGTTGAAGTGGGGACTATGCTTAATCCCTCAAAAAATAAAAATATCAGCACTACTTGAATTACTTTTCCTTTACCACCAGTGTTTGACAAAAGGCAATATCATGGAGTCATCATTGTCAATATCAATAATGTTTGTAGGTACTGCAACTATTTGCTTTGTTTATATAAAAATTCTCTTTGCAGCTGGCTTTTTTGCCACCATCCAAGATTGTGGCTGTAAACACATTGGGCTTAGCTATTACCAAGCAAACTGCTGACAGTTGGAGATCTACCTTTGGCTCCATATAACTGATACTAAAGTCTGTGCGGCAGCTGATAATGACAGTTGTTCGCAGAGTTGTTGTTATTGTTGTGTAAGCTGCTGGAGGCAGATTGAAGACCACCCGAGTGAGCTAGATCCGGCCTCATGAAAAGGGAAACAAACCTCCCCTCACCACCAAACAAGTGAATATCTACTATAGATCACAGCAACTGCCCTTCCCCCCAGTATGTATCTGTGACGACGTGAGTAGGTTGCACTGGAAATATCTCTCTCAACTAGAGGGGCGTCGAAGACGCACATTTTCTGGTTGGCTTTTCATTGGTGAGATAGAGCCAACAGTTGTTGTCCTACCATACGAGGTTTCCCAGGATTACTCCTGTGTGCCACCTATACACACCAGCAAGAACGACACTGAAAACCAACAGCAACCCACAAGCCAGGCAGATCGATTTGGAAAGAAACCAGAAACAATAAACTTTCACTTACCATCGGGGTCGGCACAAGTTTAAAAAAAATTCTCTAAATCGCCAAGTATCTAGATTGGAAATCACATAAACGACGAGATCGATCTCTTCCATGATATGAAGAACAGCTTAAAACGAAGGCTATTCGTTACCAACCAGTCAGGAAAACCTGGCTAGTCAGCATCCAGGCGTCACTATGTGCAGGTTGCCTTCTTGAATGCCCTGTTCGCAGAGTATAAAATGACTGTTTAGGTTGCATTCTCATTCAATTTCTTAGTGTTTTGGACGAAAAGTTTAATTGTACTAATATTTTCCTTTTGGCTTTTGAATATTTTGCATAAGCAAAGCTAGTCTCATGCTTCTTTGTTACGAATGGGCTTTTACAAAATTACAGGTAAATTGATTTCGAATTGGACTATAAGTTAGCAGTAAGTATAGACTGTCTTAACCATTAATTTAGAACATTAATTTTCGAGATGTTCATTTAGATTATTTTTGATTCTGGATTTTATCTTTGTTGGATACTTTATCATCAAACATTTAAATTTCGTAGGACCTCATGGAGGTCATGACAAAAGATCAGGAACTCGGGCTCTAAAATAGACCATTTGTGTACTCCACAAAGTTTTGAATTTAAAGATCAGAGTAGCTCTATTTACAATGTACTAGTCATTTATACGTCATTAATGTTTTTCTCAATGTTTAAAAGAAAATTGGTGTTGAAACCTTTGTTGATCTTCTTCTCCTATAATCAGCTTTAATATCTAAAAGAAGACATTTTCATCCAGGTAACCCATCAATTTTATTTATACTCCTTTTTCCACAGCTTCGAGTTTTGGTTACGTTAGCTGAATTCTGGATGGGTGTTGTTTGAGCTTCGCCCTACTTTGGAAAAAAAATCCGTGCAAAGAGACAAACTTGTGATAAAAACCCAATGATCCGCAATTATTCTGGCATAAGTCTTTGGTAAAGTAGCTTGACTATCATTTATTTTAATGGTTTTAATTAGTACTTTTTCTCTAACAATCAATAAATGAGATTGAATGTAGTTTTTGCGTTCTGTGCTGTTATCCTCTGACGTTACATGCAATTTCCATGTCAAGTTCGTTCCAAACGTTTGGCGATATTTTGGAGAAAACAAAGAATATAAATCCTTGATATCATCAGCAGCATTTTTTTACTGCATAGGATATAAAGTGAAGCTGTTCTTTAGGGTTTGGAAAGGCATTTGATTTTCTTTGGGTGTTGTAGGATAATTTTTGAAATGATTCGCCACAGATACTGTTACTTTACTTTTCATAATATGGTGTTGCAATGGTTTTAGTTTTTGTCGATTCCATTCTTTAGGTTTTATACAATGATCTTTACGCGAGAAATGCTATTTTGCTTTCATGTTTTGTGTTACCCCAGTTGTTAGGTATGGAAAAGAACTCTACTGGTACCTTTTGAATACTGAGATATGCTTTTAAAGAATGTTCACAAGTTGATATAGGTAACTGGACCCGCACAGTCACATGTTCCTCTTTGATTTTAACGGGTTTGTACTTTGAGAAGTTTCGTCGTTTTATTGTTTGGTGCAGTGTTTATTTGCTGTAATTAAATCAAATATAGTGACTCCTAATTCCAATATGGATTAAGCTAAAGGAAATATACTTTCTTTCTCTGTGAGAATGACATAGCCGATGATATTTTTTGTTTTGGAATTATTTATATGGCCTTGATTTGTTACTTGATTATCAATAGTTATTAATAGTTAAGTCATCGGTACCGATGCTTCGCATAAAAGGTTGTTGATTCTCCTTAAGCGTGTATTAGATTATTATTGGGTTCTTTATTAGAAATCGAAATCCTGAGGGAGTGATGGAAAACTAGTAGGTAATATAAGGAAAACTTACTAGGTTCAAATTCCTTGTTTCAAAGGAAAGACATTTCAAACTCCCGCCTGTCATTTAGCGAGGGTTAACGACATTTATGAATGAAAGTTTCCCACGGAATGTCGTAGTATAATCTCACATTGTAAAATGTTTTTTGAAAAGACAATAAGCAATGGTAAATCTTTATTGTAATAACCTTACAAACAGAAAGTAAAGTGCATAGTGAATTTATGGCCCTTTTTTAACAAGCCATTTAATTAGCAAAGGACCAAAGATCAAGATACATTGAATGAAATTAACACCTATCAAAAAAAGATCTCGTAAGCAGAACTCTATGAAGGGACGATCCAAAAAATTATTAAACAGTAAGAATTAAAGAAAAAAAGTACTTTAATTAAACATATAATTTTTACTTTCCTTTTTTACTTGTTATCTTTTGTCAGTAATAGGAAAATCTCATGACCTGAGACTTGACAGATCTTTAGATGTCCATGATTTGAAAAATAGTCATTACAGATTTCGAAGCTCGATTTTATGGCAAAGGTATTTTTTTTTATGAGCAGCTATTATGATTTGATCATCTCCCATTAACCGTTATCACAAAAATAACAGCGTTCAGTTTATCCACGGAGAAAGGTCTAGTATGACGAGTGTTTTCAGTGTATTTCTTTTGGTTTAGTCTATTCTTCAGTTTCACTGCAGTGGTTTGGGTGTCTCGGTTGGGGCTTTATCTTCGTCGAAGTCTTGTTTGATAGACCTTGTTCACACAAACAGATAAGAGATCAAGGTTTCTTCTGATTTTACACCTACTGGTGTTCTTTATAAATGGACTTCAGGTGTTTCTGCTCTTAGAGATAGTTGTCTGTTGTTTTTTCTATAAACTTTTGTTTTATAAGTTTGGGTCCATATTCATCGTATAGTTGTGCAGGAAGTCTGCTTCTCGTGGCATAACCTTTGTACACAATCCCTGTCGCTTCTTGAATTTATCTTAGCACGTCTGACTTGCGGTGCCCAGATTGCAAATTTTGCGGTTTTTTAGCAGTTGCCCAATGGTCCGTAGGCCTTTTGCTCTCATTTGGGGGTACCATTTGGTCATAGTCTCGTCAAGATTTAAATTTATATTTCCTGAGCTACTCTTTTTTTATGTCATCCAATGCCTTTTTCCCCTCAAATACGGCCTTGTATTTTTCCTTTTTTGCAATGATATTGGACACAATCTGCTTATTATCATAACATTTTGCCCTTTCTTTCCTTTATAATTTCAAGTTTGGTTGTCAAATCAATGGACTTCGATGAGGTGATCAGCGTGAATGTATGCTGTGCAATGAACAAAAGTCAAGGCTCTCAAATGAATCTCTCATTGGTAGGTACGTTGTGGGAAAATGGGAAAGATGTTACCTGTAAAAAGATCAGTTCACAAGAGTCAGGTTTAAAGTATGTAGTAGATATAATCTAATGTAACCTAGCACTTTAAAGAGAAAGTACTTCAGAATACATTATGAAATATTTTGTAACAAAAACTTTGCAATCTCATCTTAAATTACCATGTTCCTTAAGGCGATTTCTGATTTTAGCAGATTATCTAAAATAACATTTTATTAAAGATGTTAACATAAACAATTTACAAAGTTGTAAAATTATTTTATTTTAGAGTCTGAACTGTTGTATCAAATTTTGATTGTAACATTATGTAATGTAACATGATGATATGTAAATTCAATTTTCTTGTTAAACCAATAGTACATTGAAGATTTGCTGTAGTCTTTACTTGTACTTCATTTCAAAAAATCCGACATATTTTAAATCTTATTAAGCACCAGTTCGCGCATGCGCGTGAAACTGCAGAAAAAAATGCATAATAAGTGCCTGCAGTAATTACAAGGCTGTCGCCTGCGTAAAGCAGAATTGATTGGATTCAAAACTGAATTTATCTTCTAGTATTCTGTACAAAAAGAAATATAGATTCGCATGCGCTGGATTCAGTCCAGAGGACTGGTTCCAGCGCATGCGTAAAAGTAACTGCTACCATATAACAAGTTTCACGCGCATGCGCGAATTGAACAGTCTGGTGCATACTCAGATGTGTGTTTTAGACAAAAAATGCGAAAAGAATTCTCTCCATAAACTCTCATTTTTTTGCTCAATTCTTACAATGATGATGAATTAATACAAATATTTACAGTCACTTAAATTATTGCTTTAATTAACTTTTAGTAATAGCAAGCAAAAGTTCCATTCATTAGACAGTACACTTTATTCCTTTCAATACTCGAATGCAATCCAACATTCTTCTCTTTACCAGCAATGAATCATCCGAAGGGCTAGTATCTAGAATCACCTAGAATTTGATAAATGAAAGAGCAAAATCATTGAAAATATTGAACTACTTTGAATATTCAAAGTAGTTCAAGATGTAGCTGAATCAGATTTTCGTATATTAAATATTCATATATATCTAAAGCAATTCTCCTTATATCAAATTTTTCTTGATGATTCCATTCCATTTTTCACAATTGAGAAATTGCTTGTTACCGTGCTTGTAAAACCTTTTTTTTAAATAGATGTTCTTATAAAAGTCATTTGTTTTTAACACGAACCATATAACAGAGTTGCCAAGGATATTTCTCTTTTTCTCCTTTGTAAATATGTTTTATTATTTTGTCAAGCCTTTACCATCACCCAATACACTGTCATACATAATTCGGCTGCGATTGGTAGACTCACTGACAACCAAGAAGTACTTTAGCAATATTATCGAAACTTTGACAGAGTTAGATAATAAGCCTGAGTAAGCATGGTAGTAGCAAAAGTAGTAGAGAGAATATTGGAAATGGTAGTAAACCATTGCATTTAGCAACACGGGTGGAATAGGTAGTAAAATTAGGGGCAATGGTCATAAACAATAGTATTCAAGAACAGAAAAAATGAGCAGCAATAGAAGCAGCTATGAATGCAAAAAGACGTGCAGCCGTTATGTAAACTTTGGGATTGCAAAAGGTACTTTTGAAAGATTACGGAAGATTTAAAACAAATTGCAATGGCTACAAAAAAAAGAGGGTACTGGAAGGTTATAACCTTCCAGTACCCTCTTATATAACATCTTCTCTGTTATATGGTTGTGAGTGCTAGACAATATCACGATCAAAGTAAAAGAGACTACAAGCTGTTGAAATGTGGTTTTACAGGAGAACGATGAGAATATCATGGCTAGACCATCCAACAAATGAGAAAGTTTTGAGGAAAGCTGAGGTTTATGGGACATATGAGAAATGAAGGAGTAGAAAATCTTACCCTTGAAGGTCGTATGGAAGGCAATAGAAGCAGAGAAAGACAAAGACTAACATACTTGTGAAGTCTCAAGTGCCATAGTGAAAAGTGTATATCAGCAAGTGAGAAGAAGGTAAAAGCTGTAGATCTGCTACATTTGATGAGAGATTCTGTGGAAAACCATGACAGTCAACGTCTGGAAAGGATATGGAACCGAGAGAGAGAGAGAGAGAGAGAGAGAGAGAGAGAGAGAGAGGCATAGGTGCTGAGTCCTCAATGCGAATATAACACAAGCTGGTACAAACATGTCTGACTATTTTTAGAATCGCCATTCTATACTCTCCTGTTTTTGCAAAAACAAATCAGGTCCTTTCAATTATACTCTTTTTAGATTTTTCTGTAAATAATACAGACTGATGTTGTATGTATTGCAAGTAAATGCATGAAACCGACCAATCACCTTTCCATACAAACGCCTTGTCGCACAACATCTAGGTTTACTTTGGTTTTGATAACCGTTTGTACACGTTAAGTGCGTCAATGGGCAAAAGACGTCTTGATACTGTTTAATATACACAAGGCCTGTATTCAGCCCTTGCTCTTTCATTGAAAAGGAACTGCAATGCTGAATACTCACATTGAGATAAACGGCCTGCTTCCAATTTATTATTTTCAGAAGAAAAGATGTCCTTAGAGAAAGTAAACAGTTCTACTGTATGAAAAGTCTTTGGCATAGGATTTTGTGTACAGTACAGGATAAAGGACTATTTTGTCTACTTTGTACACACATACACACTATATCACTTGCTGGTCGTACATCCTGCACTTGGTTGACAAAACCTTCACCAAAAATTAACTTATTTTGATGAAAATGTGCTGTGTGAATCATCGGGAAAACAGAAATGATATCTTTCACCCCAAAGAAAAATGGGAGTCGAACAACCAAAGCTGTGCTCGGAAGCATTAATAATGAAGTTCATAGCTCGATGCCCTTGTCAACCACTCAAGTAGGCAGCATTCTGTCCAGAATTTATAGGGCAATAAAAAACATTATACCAGACGAAGATCCTGGTGTTGCCAGGTGACCTTTAGCTTCTCGGGATCACGCAAATTACGCTGTTCACTCTAAAAAGTTCAGTCAAAACTCAGAAACATTTAATATAGCTTCGCATTCTCTGGTGTTCTTGCGTAATGGCAGCAAGGCAGCGATAGAAGACCACTTGATTGCGGCTTTCACAGCTTCTGCGAAAAAAAACAACGCCGTGTGGCGTCAAACGTTCTGCATTACCATTTTTAATTGTTCCTCAAATTAACCGAGCAAAGGCACATACTTTCATATCAAGATCGCTTGAGGCGTTCTAAAGAGTAAACTGGAAATTTTAAAAGTAACTCTCACAGTTAATCAAGCCAACAAGGATGATAGTCCTAGTTTCTGGATGGTACTGAAAAAGTAAATGCCTAACATTTCACAGCATTATTGTCGCACTGCCTTCCAACAGTTGTAGATCATTTAGCAAGTAGTTAGCAATGCTGGCCGCAATCAGGATGCAAACTTTGGAAGAAAAATTCAAACAACTAATTATCGTTACTTTAATGGACCGTAATTTATTAGTCACATTCGGTACAATAGACATGTGTAAGTATGCATGAAAGTATACAATAAACATGTACTACTGTTGTTTATACATTATTATTATTATTATTATTATTATTATTATTATTATTATCGATTTACTGTTTTTAAATAAAAAATCTCCTAACAAATAGAAATCCTGTGTTAACTTGAATTGAATTCCCATGGTATATTATTAGGATGCATTGTATTGGCATCAATTGGTATCTTCCCAAATATAACATCACCTTTTCCAAAATTCAGAAGCATTTTTCCTGCCCAATTAAAAGTATTAACACCCGATCTTAATAGAGAAGAGAATAATATTACTTAGATAAAGTATGATAAATTATGGTAATCTATGATATTATATTTAAGTGTAAATTTTTAATAAAAAAACTTCATTTCCATTTGCTTTTTATTAATTGGAAAGTGTAAAAATATCGTAAAAGTGGACACCTTTTTCCAATTATATTGATTTATGGATTTTGCTACTAAATAAAATTCTTTTAATTTGTTCCATCATAAGATTATTTTATCCTTTGGTTGGTATAATACCAAGGTATGGGCAAAACTGAAAATATCATTGCAAGATTTAAATCTCTATGTAATCAATAAATTTGAAAACCTGTTTTTATTAAAAGGGAATGCACGATTAAACTTGATTTTTGATTTACTGTTTTCTCTCCCTCATATTCATTTTTGTTCTTCTTTTCGTTATTCCTATTAATTTATTCCTCTTTTTTTCCTAAATACCATGTGATTTTTTGGTGTTTGCTGCTGTTTGGAGACCTTTTACACTTTCAGGGTGTAAAGTACTGATACCATCACTGGAAGAACAGGACGGAACTATTACCACCAACCGAGAAAGAATATTGGAGAGATGCGCGGAATTTTATGAGAACCTATATAAAAGATGCAGCCCAGAACTTTGTACTAGAGGAAGCAGAAGTTGTAACACCTATCCTAGATTGTGAAATAGAGCATGCCATGAAGCAGATGAAGAACTGTAAGGTAGCTGGAGAACATCAAATTGTTGTAGAAATGTTGAAAGCAGGAGGAGAAGTTGTGAGACAAAAGATCAAGGAATGGTTCATTGAAGTGTTACAGGGTGAAAAAGTGCCAAAAGACTGGAAAAATGCCATAATTAAACTGATTTTCAAAAGAGAAGGCAAGAAAGACCTTGCAAACTATAGGCCAATCAGTTTACTTTCCCACATCCACAAACCCTTCATGGGAATCCTGAAAAGCAGACTAAAGAACACATTAGACGAGCATCAACCATGTGAACAGGGAGTTTACCGCAGTAATCATTCCACCATCTACATGCCACCACATAACTACTGGAGAAGACTAATGAATACAGGATACCGCTTTATATGGTATTTGTAGCTAATGAGAAGTCATTTGACTTTATCCAACATCAGTCTTCAAAGCCCTGAGGCGACACAAAAAAACAAAAACATCAACATCTTGAAGGAAACATACAAGGGAGGGACAGCGCAAGCCAGAGCATAATCGCTGAGCAGAAAGATCAAAATCATGAAAGGCGTTCGTCAGGATGACACACTACTCCAGTTATATTTACTTCAGCATTTGAAGAGATCTTCAAATGCTGATTGATAAATGACATTGGCATCAACATCAATCGAGAGAACCTCGGCAGTCTACGATTTGCAGATGACATCATCCTGCTTGCTTGAACAGAGGAAGAGCTTCAGAAACTACTGGAAGATCTGAACAGAGAAGGAAAGAGAGATGGCATGAAGATAAACAAAAAATAACAAAAAAAATGTGTAATGAAGTGGCAAGAAGAAGGCACAGAGTAGGAAAAACGGTTGATGGAGAAAGCCTAGAAGACGTGGAATAGTACAAGTACTTGGGAAGAATACTAACACCAGGAAACGACACTGTTAAAGAGATCTACCAACGAATTATATCAAGTTGGAGAATATTGGGCCAATAAAGCACTTTCCTAAAAGACAAGAGGATGCTAATGTGCTTCAAAAGGAAAATCAAGGACACAGTCATGGTACCAGCAATGACCTATGGGGTAGAGACATGGGCACTGACCAACCATCAGAAACAAAAGCTTGCAGTAGCAAAAAGGGGTATGGAAAGAACAATGTTAAACGTCACAAAGAAAGAAAAGATCAAAAATGAAGTCAAAGTTAGAGACATCATTGAGAAGGTAGTGTATCCCAAATAAACAATAACAGATGGGTCAAGAAGATAACAGAGTGGAGACCAAGAGAAGGGGGGAGAACAAAAAGAAGACCAAAGAGAAGGTGGCGAGATGAAATTGAGGAGAGGGCGGGAAAAACATGGATGCAAAAAGCACAAGACCGAGTAGAGTGGAGGTATTTGTAGAGGTCACCCGCCAGCAGTTGCGTGAATAACTAAAATGGTGACGATGATCATGTTAATCTTGGTAGAGACAGGAGAAAGAGGGAGAGGACGGGACAGAGAGAAGAGAGTAAGGGGAGAGAGAAAAAGAGAGGAGGAGAAGGAGGGAAAGAACACACAGATGCACACAAAAACAGTGACAGAGGGAGAAAGAAGGGGGAGAGGGGTGAGAGAGAGAAAAGAGTGGAAGAAAGAAAGAGAGTAAAGAGAGAGAGAAAAAGAGAGGAGGAGAGAGGACAAATACTTGCAAAGAGACAGAGGCGGGAAGAGAGAGGGAGGGAGATGGAATGCGAAAGTGAAAGAAAAAGAGACAGACAGACAGAGACACACACCGTGACAGTGAGAGACAGAGGGAGAGTAAGGGTAGAGATGGGAGAGAGAAAAGGAGAGGAGGAGGAGGAGGAGGAGGAGGAGAGAGAAGACACACACATTGAAAAAGAAATTGAGGAATAGTTTATACAATAAAGATAATTTATACAGAATTTTTTAAGTTATAAAGGAAGAAAAGTAGCGAAAAATCCTATCTTCTAATCCTTTTTAAGAGCTCTTCTTAGTCTTTTAACTATATCTCGTTAGGGGTAGTCACAGTGGATCAGCCGTCTCTAGCCTGTTCTCTAGTTTGTCACATAACCATTCCTCGCACCAACAACCTCCATATCAATCACGCCTTTCAACCTTTTTCTCGGCCTCCCTCTTCGCCTGATATCGGGGACTCAGTACCCTCTTTCCTACATATTCTGCATCACGCCTTGCTATGTACCCGTATCAGCAAAGTCTTGACTCCTTCATCTTGTTCTTAAGTCTCCTGATGTGGGATGTTTCTCGAATGTGGTCGTTAGAAATTCTTTCTAGTCGCGTCATACACAGTGACCACCTCACATTGCGCATTTCAGCCACTTCTTGCTCCGCTTTTTGTCGCTAGGTGGTAGCAGCTTCCAGA
>RDPX01000397.1:72142-90213 GCA_003991215.1 Morbakka virulenta
GCAATATATGTTGAAACTGTCGGACGTACGATCAAGTTTTTTTAAAAGACTGTTAGAATCGAAAAAATGGGATGAATGTTATGTATTAGTGTTGATAAGTATTTTAATTATGTTGATAAGCAATCCCTATTAAGATAGCAGGTTAGGTGATAACCTTTAAAAAGAATTTCTGGACTTACAATAGCCCATGTAAATATGTCGGATGTACGCTGTCCTTTATCTTCTACTTTCAAAGTGTTTGTCAAGAAAAGCTGAAAAAACAGTTTCAATTCTGAAAAGTTCATACATTTAGTTGATATTTTGACTGTGTTATAACTTTCATACACAATGTAAGACAAGAGTTTAGTTAAAATTTAGCCCTAAAATCTGTCGGACGTACGAAATGGTCCAAAGAAATGGGAAATTCTACTTATTAAGTCATTCCCAAACATTTTAAAAGTATATTCTTATAATATTGCATTACTATAACCAAAATGTAGCCAAAGTTTCGACGTGAAAGTTTCTCTATCTGCTTATAATTGAGCTTACAGAACGTACATCCGACAGTCTAATTTCATGAAACAAAGATACTCCTTAAAGCCTGCACCGCAGAAAGATGTGTGCAACAGTATAACCTTTGGTTTTTCCTAACCCTCAGACCTTTAACCTTCGATTCTTGATAGTCAAGGTTATGAAATCTTAAAAAAAATTTTCAAGGCTGATGTTGATTTATTTAAAAACAGGCCCACGTGACCATTCATCAATCTATTGACACTGGGCTACTAACTTGATAATTCTGCAACCAAATATTTCATTGAGGAACACAATCTTTTCCCAAAACAGTATCTTTAAACATCTTATTTATAAATAAACGCAACTAAATATAAGCCCTGTACAAGATACCTGTCCTCAGTCCCTTGGACTCCAATCCCTTCACTTCATGCTCGCTTCTCGGTCTTTTGGCTAAAATTAAGTGTAGAGTTCTGGTCTCTGCTTGGTCGGGGCTTTGGCTATAGGGCCCAACCATGCAGTACAGGTGGTCTCGAGATATTTGAGCACTGGCTAAAGACCAACCCAAGAGGAAGGGCATTCCTACGAAGGGTGGAAGAGGGGCGATACGTATGTCTTGCAATTTTATGGTGTCTTGCGTGGTTTCGGTGAAAGACAAAAATGGACCCACTGTTTACTTGGGTTTACATCAATGAAAGACATCTTGTACTTAGATGCAACTAAATATTTTATATTAAAACCAGAAGCCTTTTGCCGGACAAATCATCACACAGTCCCTTAGTTACCGGTCATGGTACTCCCTTTCTAATCCAAATTGGACAAATTTATGAAATTGATTACTAGGCGAATGAAACGTATTTTTGGCGAAGACATTGTCAACCACTAAAAAAATCCATTTAGTTGTGGTTATGGACATTTAAAGCCAAAAAGTAAGGTCTTTGCAATAAACTCCATACATCAGTTTTGACCACCAATTTTCAATTTTGTACTCAGCTGTTGCTTTTAAACTAGCCCAAAATACGGGGATCACGGAGGTGCCTTGTAGTCGCAGGGGTCGCGGACATATTGCGTCGAAAAATATATTTTTTCAGCAAGTAACAATATTCATCGACGATCACAATCTAGATTTTGTCACGTTGAAAATTGAAAACCACCTCTACCATCGGCCCAGAAATTTCCTGGAAATCACTACTCCAGGGTTGCCAACTGATTTTTTTCAATTTGTTGCTAATTTTAAAAATATTTGCTACCAACTTTGACTATATCAATTACTATTCCATCGTTAATTATCATTACTAATCTAATACTTATATAAAACTACAATTCCTCTAATTTTGTTTAATGTATTCAAATCGCAATTTGGTAACCCTGCAATGCCTCGTGCCCCCCACTCACGCCTTAATTTCGTCTTACTGCTCATAGAGCTGGCTATATTGATTAGTACAATCAATGTGCTCTGGTCAGGTAATCTTTTGAAAGTGATCGCTTCTTTCAAGTGATCTTTCACAAGTGTTCAAGTTATGGATCGATTTTTTAAAGCTAATGAAAAAACAGAAAACCTCAGGAACAGAAGATATATCGGATGAAAACGTTTCGTGTGGTCCTAAAAGTTCTATGCGTGTCGATGATGAAACTGTCTCCAGTGTGGCCTCATCAAAAGCGCAGACGTGTAAGAAAAAAACAGAGTAAGAATGAACCCCAGGTTTCCTGTGCAAACATGGGGTAACTGACCTAGATGGAAGGGGATTCTGTGTTCTTTGCTGCAAAGAAATTCCCGCTGAGTCATTGGAGGCAAACAAGATGGAAAGACATTTAAATACCATTCATAAGAATATAAAAACTTTGGATGACGACGGACGCAAGAGAGTGTTTTTGAGGAAGAATGAAGTTTTCTTCAAAAGTCGACAGATTATGAAGAAAACACTGACGCGACAGGAGAAAATAGGCATTTTCTCCCATAAGACGGCTTTTTTCACGGCAAAGTGTAAACGGCCCTACACGGAAGGAGAGAGTAACATTAAACCAGTGTTGCAAAATTTCACGGAAATATTCAAAGACGAAAGTTACGAGAAAACCTTATCAAAAACAGTGGCCGACATTCCTTTCAGTAATGATACTATGACACGTCGTGTCGAGAGTGTTGCTACAGACCTCTCCAAACAGACATTGGAGGACTTCAGAATGTCTGAATTTTCTTCAATAGCCGTAGGCGAGTCTTTGGACAGTACGGCAAATGCCCAGCTACTCCTTTATGGACGGTATGAAACTTCAAACCAAATAAAAGAGGAACTGCTCTGTACCTTAACTCTTAAAACGATGACCACAGGTGAGGACATTTATACAATTGTAGACACGTTGTTTAAGAACATTGAAATCGACTGGGCCAAAATAATAAAGTTAACATGGAAGGGTGTCCAGCAATGTTTGGCCGTAATAAAGGATTTCGAGGAATGCTTTCTAGAAAGCATCCGCAAATGAAAACTAATCATTGCATTCTCCACAGACAAACGTTGGTCTCCAAAGACTTATCCGACGATTTTGGCGAGATTATGTCTATCTGTGTGTCTGTCATAAATTTCATCAAGGCACGTGAATTAAACTGCCGTTTATTTCGTCAGATTTGTGTCGATAACTTACTCGATTACACGTCATTGCTACTTCACAATATAGTTCGCTGGTTGTCGAGGGGTAGATCTCTCGAACGAGTATTTATTCTTCGGGATGAAATAAGACTGACGATGGGAGAAGTATCTCTCGAAACGTAGCTCGGAAAAAGCTTACGACTCATGACACAATAAAGCCCTCTAATATTTGATGGTAATAAAAGAAAGTATGGGACTGAGTAAAAGCTTAATTCATGGAACTCTTATTTGTTTACCTTTACCCGGCTTATGGCAAATAAATTAGCGTATTACATATTTTAAAAAATTGCATTTCATTCGCCTATTGATAACTTTGAACAGTTTTAAATATTAACAGCCTGTCTCCACAATGAATGACTTTATTATTCATTCTTCATACTTAATGTCATGTTAGACAGTACAGTTGTCAATACAAACAATCAATTAATAAGAAACGCTTGAAGAAATTAAATGTAGCTGGAATGTTATTACTCAAAGGCGGACTTGCCTTGAGAAAATTACAGAATAATGAATAAGCTAGGGGTCTGATACTTTCTGAGATAAGAGCGTGGATGAGTTTAAACAAGTTTTTAAATGTGATAAATTGTGTGTGTGTGTGTGTGTGCGTTTGTGTTGCTTATGTTAACTTGCTCAAAGTTAATGAGTAATTGTGAAAGAAATAAGGAAATATTATAATGCATTTCAAGAGAAGTGAGTCATGGATAAAGAAATTGCTGGAACTGAAAGTGGATGGTAGGTTAAGCAGGGAAAGACCCCTGAAAAACTGTGAGGTCACAATAAAGCAAGATCTAAAGGCCTGGAAACTCAACGAAGCTGACACTGGTCCCCGAATCAAATGGCGAATAGATCTGCGAGCAGCCGTCAAAAGGCATACCTATGCAAGCCATAGATACATGCCAACTTGATAGTGAGTGAGTGAGTATTTCAAAATTTCCTTTGTAACCCTATCTTTGGTGATACATCCAATAGGCAAAAAGCCGTTTGTGTAAACAAAGCATAAATAAAGTTTTCAACACTTGACCAAGGCTTATTTCCAAGCCAAAGCACATCTGTGATGTCAACATTTGAAAATAAGCTTTGAAACTTTGAAAGGTCTTTGGCAGAAAATCATGTTATGAAATGTTGTCGATAAGAATTCAGCACACATGTCTTAAAAGACATTAAAGTTTAACCCTGTAATCAATAAGACCTTTTTCTAGTTCCTCGCGAAACATCTAATTCACAGTAACAGCTAAAATGTTAGAAAATGTAAAAAAAACCAGCTTTCACGAATTTACTACTACTACTACTACTTTTACTTTAAAGTAGGTATGTTGTCACTGAAGCACCATAACAACAGATTGCTGCAGATTCAAATTGAAAGTAATTCACAGAGAATTTTAGCGTTTTCCATCTTTATTCAACAGCATGGTCAAACTCCCGCATGCGTAATAACGTACATAATCTCAAAACACTACATCCCTCCAAGACTAGTATAATGATTGCCTAATTTACAAAAGAACAAACTATGATTTATTACATTTCAAAATCTTCAAATTTTGACGGTAATTTATATTCCCTCTTACTAACTCGGACACTAGGGTTAGCATGGTTAGTATTTGACAAACCTGCAGTGCGTTCAACCTGAGAACTACAAGAATCCAGCTTCTTAGCAACAGATACGTGACGTCTGACAACTTTACCACTGGGACTTGAACAAACCATATCAGAACCTTGAACATCTATAATTCGAAATTCCTCTGGAATATAAGCAGCATCTGACTTACCCATAGCTTCACGCTTCAAAACTACAGTGTCACCTGAACTAATAGAATTATCTGTTGCCCTTTTATCAGCATACTCTTTCATCTTCTCTTTGTACTGACCATAAAACTCCCGAGCTTGGTCAGCAGTATCACTTGCTTCATAAGACAACATGGGCAATTTTGTCCGCATTTCCCATCCAAACATCAAAGCAAAAGGTGTCAAACCTGTAGCAGTGTGTGGTGTACCTTTATATGCCATAGAAAACTCTGTCAATGCCTTACTAAATCTTTACCTTCAGATTTAGCAATTCTCAAAACTTTTAATATGGTGGGATTTATCCTCTCAACTTCACCATTAGCTTGTGGCAAAAGAGGAGTACTAGAAGTCCACTTGAGTCCACATTGACTTAAGTAGGACTGAAACTCAATAGCAACGAATTGTGGGCTATTGTCAGTCCTTATCATCTCTGGATAACCGTACCGTAAACGAAACAACCCTTTCAGGTTTCGTGTTTCTCAGAAAACATGCTTCAAACAACTAACTAAAGTAATCAACCAAAACTACGACAGAACGACCATTAGGAAGAGGACCAAGACGATCCATGCCACAAAACTTCCACGGACCATCAGGCAACCTAATTGGTGTGATAGGAACTGGCGGTTCACTATTACTGACAAGTTGGCACGAGAAGCACTGACGGCACAAAATCTCTACTTCACGGTCTCTACCTGGCCACCAAACCTTGAGACGCAATCTCCTCTTTGTCTTCACAATACCTTGATGACCTTCATGACCTTAGCTCAACACTCTTTGCCTCATACTCTCAGGAACAAAGATGCGATTTCCTCTTAGACCAGCACCATCACAATTACTCAGCTCATTCTGAACATACTTTATAACAGCAGAACAATGACTAATAGCTTGATCTATCATCTCACTCTCCTTGCAAGACTTTGCCAATTCAGCAACTGAAAATATACATGAATCATCACACAGCGGTTTTATAACATCACTCTTAGTTATGCTCAAACGCGAAAGAGAATCAGCAATGTTATTACAACCAGGCCGGTACTCTAGAACAAAGTCAAATGCCTGAAGCCGTAAACTCCATCTCTCCAATCTTAGAGTTGGCTTAGATCTAGGATTCCCCAAAATGGTTACCAATGGCTTGTGGTCTGTCACTAGCCGGAACTGAGTTCCCAGCAGATACATTTTAAAATTTTCACATCCAAACGTCAAACCCAAAGCTTCCCTCTCTGTCTAAGAATAACGGAATTCAACATAAGACAAACTTCTATGGCCATAAGCTACAATACTAGACACCTCCCTGGACCTGATACAAGGCACAACCCAGACCAACAGGACCGGTATCTGCCATTACAGTTTTTGGAGCGTTCCTGGCATAATAAGCAAGTGTCTGAATAGCACTCATAAGTTTCTTGACTTTCTCAAAAGAGTCTTGGTGCACCTTTAACCACTTGAATGCAACAGATTTCTTAGTTAGCTCCCACAAAGGTGCTGCAGCTGTGGCTAGATCTTGAACATGTCTACCTACAAATTGTACTAATCCTAAAAAACCTTTCAACTTAGAAACATTGGCAGGCACCCTAGCAGAAACAATTGACTTTACTTTATCAGGGTCTGGAGAGATGCCTCCACTGGATATTACATGACCTAGAAATTTGATAGAAGATAACCCAAAACTACACTTAGAATCATTTGGTGTCAGTCCACATTCTTATAAGGGTCACATAATCCTTAACAAGCGTTCGTTGTGCTCTTTGTGATTCTTGCCAAAAACAACTATATCATTTGCCATATTCAAAACACCATCAAGCCCATTCAAAATTTTCTGAATAGTGTACTGAAAAATCTCTGGAGCAGCCGCTACTCCCATACCTTACCTTTTCATTCGAAAAAAACCAACATGGCTGATAAATGTAGTGATATTACGTGAAGTTGCTCCAGCTCACACTGAAAAAATCCTTGTTTCAAATCTAACTTGGAAAATACTTAAGCACCATTTAATTCAACTAGCATTTCTTGAATTGTTGGCACAGCATAACGTTCCCTAACTATGGCAGTATTGGCTCTCCTCATATCAACACAAAGACGAACCTCATTCCCCTGCTTTGGAACAACAACTAGTGGACTAACCCAAGTAGACCCTACAGCCTGAACCGGCTCTATAATATCCTCAGCTAACAATTTGTCTAATGCCTTCTCAACTTTACTACGGTAGCTAAACGGCAAGCGGCGAACTGGCTGAGCGATAGGCTCACAGATCTCATCAATATATAACTTAATTTGTACCCCTTTCAGTTTCCTAACACCCTTAAAACATTCTGGATACTTGTCCTTCACAATAGGTCCTAAATCATCATTACACGTTATATTACAAACATCATGTACACTAATAACAGGAAGTTTACAAGCAGTGTCAGCACTAATCAAGTTACAAGCGTTGCCACCAAAGACATAAAAAGTAGCGTGAGTAGATAAATTGCTGACAAAAAAGTTTGCCTGAAATTGACCTAAAAGTTTTAGCGGTAAAGTTTGTCCAAAAGCATACAAACGTTTAGTAGCTGGTTCCCGACAGATATCATGAAGCTTACTGCAAGTATTTTTGTCGATAATATTACCCACAGCTTCTGAATCTATTGAAAATGTTACAGTCGTACCTCCAATTACAGCATTACACTTCGGGGTTTTATAATTACTTTCATTGTGAACAGTAAACTCATGGCCAAAGTAATCTGCGGCTGAAGAAGTAGAGGCAGATAGTATAGGTTCCGCCTCAATAGTATTTGTCGTAGTATTTGCAGTTGTAAATTTCTTTTTCTGGTCTTTCTTTAACTTATAATATTTCGATCCTACAAAATGTGCTTCCTTCTTACATTGACGACAAGTCTTTCCTAGTGCTGGACATTGTTTGTCATTAGCTTTAAGTCCAGCCTTACAACAACGAAAACGATACGAATTTACAGGATGTCTACAGGAATCTACAGTCACATCATATATACATCATGTACATATATATATATACTGTTATCACAGATGTCCTGTTCAAAAAAAATTCTGTATTTATTAGTTAAAACTCGCTAAAAAGAAAAAAAAACTAAAAGAGCTTCGATTGGCAGAAGAAACTAAAATATGCTGTTTAAAGCTCACTTTCAGAAATAGGGATGCAAATCGACATTAATGAATAAAGGCTAAAACCGCATCACGTAGGATTGAGAAAAAATGACTGCACTCGAATCGTTAAACTGTTTAGTAGAAGAATAATAAGCTGACTTCCTCGTCGACTGACCCACTCTAGCAACAAAACCCGTCGGTGGCCCATTAGATGTAGCAAAAGTTTCTCCATCGAGTAACTTGAACGTGCCAACAATTGGCATAGCAGCAGCCAAAGTCGTCACATTGATACTCTACTAATTTCCTCGTCAATGCCTGGTGATTAACACCTGACATAAATTGCTCTAATAAATTTTCTTCTAACTTGTCACCAAAATTACAATGTCTTGCGGCTTTTCTAATACGCACTTGAAAATCAGCAATTGGTTCGCCGTCATGTCTTTTTAAAGTGCGAAATTGTGTGCGCTTTAATCTCTGATTTCTAACTGTGCCATAATGACAGACTAAAGACTCTGTCAATACATCATATGCCACAGTTCGTTGTACTGCAGGCGATACAAGATCCTTAAGTGTTTGGTACTGTACTGAACTTGATCCCATTAAAAGAATCAGCACTTTACTTTCCTCTGCAGTAGCGGCTACAGCAAAGTAACAATCGAACCTTTCAAGGTATGATTCGACCTCTGTCCCCTCGTCAAAAGTAGGAATAGCAAGTCCAAAAGCCATAGCTATTATCATAAAAAGTAGGTAATTTTCTCCTCGTCCGCAATTTAATGTAGGAAATGTTGTAACTGAAGCACCATAACAACAGATTGCTGCAGATTCAAATTGAAAGTAATTCACAGTGAATTTTAGCATTTTCCATCTTTATTCAACAGCATTTTCAAACTCGCCCATGCGTAATAACGTACATAATCTAAAATAACTACTACCACCACTACTACTACTACTACTACTACTACTACTACTGCTGCTGCTGCTACTACTACTACTGCTAGTACTAGTACTACTACTACTACTACTACTACTACTACTACTACTACTACTACTACTTCACCACACCACACACTGCCTACCCCTTTCTCCCTCTGTGTTTCTCTTTGTCCCTCTTTCTCTCTCTTCATCTTTCTCTCTTTCTCTCTGTCTTTCTTTCTCTTTTCGCCCGTCTCCCCTTCTGTCTCTCTCTCTTACTGTCTGTCTTCTTGTCCTCTCTTTCTCTCTCTCTATTTCTGTCCCTCTCACACCATCTCTGTCGCTCTCTCTTTCTCCGGCCATTTATCTCTCCCTCTCCATCTCCCCNTCTCTCTCTCTTTCTCTCTCTCTCCTTCTCCTCTCTTTCTCTCTCTCTCTCTCTCTCCCTCTCACTCCCTCTCTCTCTCTCTCTCTCTCTCCCGCTCTCTATCTCTCTCTCTCTCTCTCCCCCCCCCTCTCTCTCTCTCTCTCTCTCTCTCTCTCTCTCTCTCTCTCTCTCTCTCTCTCTCTCTCTCTCTCTCTCTCTCTATCTATCTATCTAGCTCTTCCGCCCTCTCCCTCTCACTATCTTCCTTCATCTCTCTCTTTCTATCACAAAATGAGTTTATCGTGAATCTCAAGAAGGACAACACTGAAACTTCTCTTTGTGGTCAAGCTTCAAGTCTTCGAGAACCCTTTGGCCTTGTGTTGGCTTGGCTCTGTTTTTGTCAGCTCCAAGGCTCTGTTTTTGTCACGTGGTCATGACGTCGTTAATTCACAGGGATTACGTGCACCAAAACAACAACAAAAGTCCAGTTGAACTTGCCTGCTTGTGAGATTGAAACGTTTTCTACATTTGAACCACACGTTTTCCTTGTTAGTTCAGGTATTTGACTTTCTTATTTCATATCGTGTCGTCAGTCAATAATACAAAGAAACGATGGACAGATTACGCCTTGAAAATCGCTTGTTTTCATCTTGCAGGCGAGGTGACCTGGATAAAGTTCGGTAAGTAAAAGTTGGCTGCATTAAATGAGGTTGTTTTGAATCTGAAAACTTGCCAAATTTGAATTTAGTTTCATTTGTACGTCGTTTAGAAGTGCTTCTATTAAAATAAAGTACTATTGAAAATGTTGAATGTGTAATATGGGACTAGAGCTCTTGCTTCTCATAATTTGACCATTTCTTATAATCCAAGCGTATGTGCAGTTTTGCCCAACAAATGATGATGCAGAAATATTAATGAAAAGAAACAGTGAGATGGGGAGGGAAGCAATTTGTCATAAAAACACAGCCACGGTTGATTAGTGTTTAGTAATCTTTGATAAGAGATGAAATACAGAGGTATTTAAAAAACAACAACAAATGTGTGGCAGGTAGTCACAGCTGAAGACATAATAGTGAGGAGTATGATCATTTCAATAAAGTCTATACTAATTTGTTTAGATTATCATTTGCATATCTGTTGGGTAATTAAACTCCTCACACTGAATGAGTATGTGTCTCTGCCTGTTCACTTGGATAGGACTGGTGGTTGGCATTTTTAGATTTAATCTTGGGGGTCGAAAAAAACTGACTATTTGCCATCCTTGTGATGTATGAATGTAGTTTCCTGGCAATTAATTGTAGTGTTATAGCTTCCTAAAGCTAAAGTGTAGGCTGCTATGAAAAAATTAGCATCTGTAAATATGTGATATGACTTTCAAAGTTGGTGTCTGTTGCTTTGGGTGAATGAGTGCCTTGTTCTGATACCTAGGGTCTACAGATCTAGACATATGCAAAGGCTTCTGTCAATTTTGGTGAGATAAATAAGGGAACTGAATGAGTTTGTGGGTTCTATTATGGAATATAGTTCTCCTTGACTCTCACTTAAGTTGGGCTTGATTTTGTCTTTGATAGCAATATAAAAATAAACTTAACAGCATTGATATAACTTGGTACATTAGTATAACCTACCAATTTTTGGACAATAGGCAACTCCAGATCTATCAATTTTTGGTGGTTGTACCTGCACAAGGTCCTATGTGTTGTTAACTGGAATTTTTGTTTTGGTTCCCCAGGCTCTGTTATGCCAGGAAGCTGGGATTGTGCAGAAAAACACCAGACTAAATGGATCTGGTCATAACTGTAGAATGTTGGTGATTTGATGCCATTGTCTGAGGTCTGACATGTAAGAGCAATCATTTATGACTTGCATGACTGTGTGGTTATTTTTGTGTCATGAGTTGTTGAATACTCAAATGATTCACTTAGGCTGAAGAAAGCAAATGGACCAGTGTTTCAGAGGAAGGTAATATAATTCTAGGTACACTTCACACCAGTTATTTAGAGGTCTATTTGTATTAAGTAGAAAAGATTCTTGAAATGTCTGAATCACTATTTATCAAAAAGGTGAAATAGAAATGGAGAATAGAATGGAACTAACAACACAACTAATAAAACATATGCTAATAGTTATGCAAATAGCAAGCTGAAATACTGAAACTACTGTGTTTCATAATACACAACATTTCTGATTTTAGTAGTAGATGACTTGCCATTGTAGTGTATGAAAGACTTGCCTGTCTTCTAAGTAGCAGGTGAGTCAGCATTCAGTGTTGTTGTGTGGTATGATGTTGTTGGGTTGTAAAGAAACAGGATCTTAAAAGAATCAAATCTTTTGAAATATGGCATTACTGTAGGTTACTGAGAGTTAGTTGGGCTGAGGGAAAGACTATGAGTGGGTCATCCAGAAGATCAACTGTAAGACACATCTTATATCTTTGATCACCAAGCGATAACTTTCTTTCTTTGGTCATATTTGCTTTCATGACAGTGTTGACAGGGATCTGTTATTAGGCTCTGTATTTGGTGTGCGAGCACGGGGAATGCCCAAAACACACTATAGTGATAACATCTCTCAGCTATGTGATGGAAAATCAATTCTAGAACTATATTGAATGGTGCAAAGTCAGTCAGGTTTGTAAAATTTTTGTGGAGGGCCACAGCAGATCTTGAGATGATCTTTCCATTTGATGATGATGATGATGGTGTTGTAGACTTTATTTTTGAGAAGTGGTCTAAAAGTGGCATCAAAAGCTTTACTTATGTCTATTGTAATTAGGAGTGTATTTTTTTGGTGGAGGGGTTATCTTGAACTAACACTATCCTGTATTTTTTGTGTGAGATTGTTGAGCAGTGTTGTTGTAGAGTTTGTACCAGATTTGTACCCAATTTTAGTATGTGAGAGTGCTATGTGTGGTGTTGTTTTGAGTAAGGTAAGTCATTCTACTACTTTGGATGGTATACAGAATAGTGTTATAGGCCTGTGGTTAGTAGCTTGTGTTGGTGTTTTCCTTGGTTTCAAAAGTGTTATGATTTTACCTATTTTCCAAATGTGTGTTATTATGCAGTATACATATGAATCATGGGCTATGTTGGTGAGTGTTTATATGCAATGGGAACCAAGGTCTTATAAGTGAATATTTGAGATTTATCAACAGCCTACTCATAAATGAGGAGTTTCTGAGTTGTTTGATGACTCAAGCAGTATCTTTTGTTGTGGTGAGTATTACTGTGAGTTCTGATGGGGATTGTTGTTTGCATCTGTAGTTAAATCTGACATCTTTGGTAGTGTGTTAAGGTATTTTGTCTGAAGTGTGCTGTATTTGTAGGGAAGGTACTATGTTATTCTAACCTCATTGTGGACTTATATGGTGCATTTGATCTTTTATATTACTCTCACTTGAACTGAATCCAACATTGAGTATAGATGTATACATGCCGTCATTGAGTCATCATGTCGTTCAGTGTCATTCATATCTACAATTTACAGTCCAAGAATACAACTTGTTGTCAGACTTGTCCTTTTCACCTGAGTTTCTACTTATGATGTTCATGCTGCTGCCAGACTCCTAATTCCAGTTTAGGAACTCTAATTATGTGACATCATATCTCTAAGGTTTGCTCCTTGATCAATATTTTGTTTTGTGTCACATGTCATCTTCATTTTAATACACCTTTGAAGGATATTGATGAAGCTGTTCATATCATTTGTTAATGTGGGCTGGTTCAGAAAGACAGGATATTGCCAATACTTTTACTTTTACTCCCACAGAAAGTAAAAGACTTAAGTTTTATCTTTCAAACTTTGACTCATGTCAAACCATGCATCAATTTTTGTGCTTCCCATTTCTACATCTCAAAAGCATGCAGTCAGCTTCTCTTAATGAAGGGAAGGATCTGACAACAGAAAAGGCTCTTCAGATTCCTGAGAAAACCACACATCAGCACGTGGAAGTCATTTATAGCATGTCAACCCATGCTAACTATGTGAAAAAGAAAGGAGAGGATCAACACTAAAAGGAACACCCACTTTTCCACACTTACAAGCATCAGAAATAGAGTAACAATGTCTAAAGAGGAGGATCAACATTCAGCTGACAATGAAGAACTTTTGGATCAAGAATAAAAAGGTACACAGTTCTATTGGTGTTTTTGGCTCTTTTTGTAGGATGAATGAGCATTATGAACCTGTATATGCCCTCTTAACCAGTTGTAGACATTAATGACTGGTACTTCACTTGATCAGGGTTTTATCAGTGATAAAAATTTCATGGAGAAATGTTTGAGACTGTCATTACTAAACATGAACTGGCATATATTGTACTTAATGAGAAAACATATTACACAACAGACAAAAATTGTGCAAGAAGCAGAAGATAATTATTAGAAAGAAAAACTCAATAATTCAGCCACCATAGTTGTCTTATGGAAGAGGGTAAAGAAGCTACATAGAATAGATCTTACAATACATCTGATAAAAGTGATGACATGATATTTTATTCTAAGACTTTGGTATTTTGTTTGGTATTGTTTGGTTGTGTTAATGGACTTTAATGGTATTGTGTTAATGGACTCTATTGTTGTGTTTTGAGACATGAGACTCTAATATTTCTTTTTGTTTTCTTTAGGCTAGTATATTAACAACTTCGTAAAGCCTTATTTATGTTATACATCAAAGGTCATTTCATCACAAGTGACATTAGTAGCATTAGCAGGGTAACACCTGTGCAAAATGATGTTTTCTAGAGCATTAAAAATTTAATTCTAGACAAACTGCTAGATATAATTGTATAGGTTTAAGAGTANCATGATATTTTATTCTAAGACTTTGGTATTTTGTTTGGTATTGTTTGGTTGTGTTAATGGACTTTAATGGTATTGTGTTAATGGACTCTATTGTTGTGTTTTGAGACATGAGACTCTAATATTTCTTTTTGTTTTCTTTAGGCTAGTATATTAACAACTTCGTAAAGCCTTATTTATGTTATACATCAAAGGTCATTTCATCACAAGTGACATTAGTAGCATTAGCAGGGTAACACCTGTGCAAAATGATGTTTTCTAGAGCATTAAAAATTTAATTCTAGACAAACTGCTAGATATAATTGTATAGGTTTAAGAGTACTTAAACCTGTTGGGGAATCTATATTAAAAAGTAGTCAGCACCTTATGTTTCTTTGCCCTCTACACTATTATTACAAAATTGATGCCCCAGTGGTATAGTGGATGTAAATGAATGTGGATAGAACCAACCCATCTGCTGCCAAAGATAAAAGACAGATAAATTGCTGTAGATAATTACAACTACAACTGGAGTTACTTGTACTGAAGGGTTCCATGTAACCCAGAACTAAAGATCATTGTTTCTTATTAGTTAGAGAAATACCAACTGCAGACAACAAACAACATTCTCCTTAATGTTGTTTGTTGTCTGCAGTTGGTATTTCTTCTGAACTGTTGAGTAGTTAGTAAGTATAAGATAAATCTATTGAAATTTCCATTTTAACTACCAAATAAGTACGAGGTCAGTACTGTTCACATTTTAGGTATTGTCCCTTGTACTTATTTGTGGGGCAAAAAATGGTGAAAATGAAACTAGTTGGTTTTAGTTTGATTGTATATCTTGAGCTGAACTGCTTGATGTAGTTAATTGTAGTAGATATAAGCCAGGGTTATCAATACATGAACCCATTTTCTTCAAGATGTAATTACGACAGTATGGTATGTACCTCACCACCTATGCATAAAAAATATTCTTGTAGCTCCCATGCAATTGTTGGTGGCTGATAACAAATCTGATTGTCTTTATCATTTGGCTAGATCCATGGTGGAAACTAAAGATGTGGACCTTAACATTAGAGATAAATGGGATAGCACACCTCTGTAAGTGATATTTGAATGTTTCGGTCTTTTTTTTATTTGATTGATATTGGTTACATCTATGGTATTGTCTATATTTCCTATCACAACAATAATTTGTTTTGGGTGTATCAAACGATACTTCTGTCCCCCTCCCCCCAATAGATGGTACATTCAACTTCTGCAGAAACATGTAAAACAGGGGTAGTCTCATTATAGTTTTTTAAATTACAGTATGTCAGTAAATGGCTTCAGAATTGCATCCACATAGCTTGGTAATTAAGATGAGAAATAATATGGGGCTAAGAATAGTTCTATGGGAGACTTTCAAATTTGTTGTTTGATATCAGACAATTGACCATTGACAAGTACTTTCAAGCTTATGCTGGAAAGGAAAGATTTGGAGATGGCAAGAATAGTTCCGGTGATGCTATGGCTAGAGAGTATGCACCAAAGTCCTTAATACCAAAAATTTTCAAATGATTTAAAGATATCTAGGTCAATAGCTCTAAAGATGTATTCATTATCAAGGGCTTGACATGTGCAGTGGGTGATCACAATTAGTTTATCAGCGGTAGATCGAAATAAACGACCACTATATTGCTGGTCACTTTTTTTCACAGGTTTTTTTTCAAGAACATGGTTGTTAATCAAAGATTCTAATTGTTTTCTGGAGATGTTTAAAAGACTAATTGGAAATTATTGTGAAGTTTCTGAACGTTTGCCAGAGTTTTTCAACGAATGGCATGCAAAAGGAACTTTCAACATGTTTGGGAAGTGGGTTTTCTTCAGAGTGGTTGAAGAGATGAGCTAAAATAGAAACAAGCTCTGGAGAAAGGTGTTTCAAAATCACGGCAAGAATCTTGTCCGGGCAAAGGACCTTACTTGAACCTAAATATTTAATTAGGTTGGAAACTTCACTGGTTGTTACAAAGAAGGTTCTAATAGTATTTGCGTAGTAATGGGACATCAAGTAGTTGATGCCCGGATGCCCTGGATCACTATGAGTAAAATTAGAGGCAAGAATTTTTGCAAATCAATTTTCTTTATTAGATGATTGGTACTTCTGAGGGAGTAATCAGTGGTAGAATGAAAATCTTCCTTTTTTTTCACTACTTCATGAGTGGGTCTCCAGAACGCACGTAATACAAAACTTGGATGAATTTTTTCTTTAGAGCATTGTGTATAACTAAACTTGAGCTTTTTCAGGATGGATTTACAGGAGTAAGGAATCGATTTTTAGTTTAAGTGTTCAGCAAATAGAGATGCAAAAAGTGGATTCAATGGGTAATAACTGTAGCACACTGATATAATGAATCTACTGTCGTTGGTTTTTTATTCTTTGCTAGTATTTTTTGACCGGGATTAGATATTCCATGTCATTGTCAGTTGGAGGTTAAAACAACAAATTTGGGAGCCATGTGTCGGAAGAAAAAAATCAGAAACAAATACATCAGAAGTACAGCACATGTTAGGAGATTGAGCGAGAAGCAAAGAGAGACAAGACTCAGATGGTAAGTGCAGGTGATCAAAAGGAAAGAGAAC
Source organism: Morbakka virulenta (assembly GCA_003991215.1). Lineage (NCBI taxonomy): Eukaryota > Metazoa > Cnidaria > Cubozoa > Carybdeida > Carukiidae > Morbakka > Morbakka virulenta. Next base: position 88,834 of record RDPX01000397.1, read on the forward strand.
TATATCGGGAGGAGAATGATAGACATGAACCTGACAGGGAGGAGGAAGAGAGGAAGACCTAGGAGACACTACATGGATGTAATAAAAAAGGACATGACGGGAATGGGAACGAGAAGGGAAGATTCTGCTGACCGCACGAAATGGAGGCATATGATCCGCTGTGGCGACCCCTAACAGGAAGCAGCCGAAGGATAAAGAAGAAGAAGAAGTGTTGGAAGAAAAATCTTGGAACAACAGAGATGAAATATCAAAAGCTACCCTAACCACATTTACTATGTCAAAACATCAGGAAGAACATTGGCCAAGGGCTTTGACTGAAAGGTCAAACAAATTAGAATTTTGATTGATTTTATCAGAGATACTGACTAGCCTGTTAGTAATTTGAGTCAATTTATAAGCAAGTGAGACAATTGCAGCAATATCGTAAAAGTTCCATCTAATTTGCTTTCTTTTTGACATCCACTTCAAATTTGGTATACCAGAAGCGACGTGAAAGAAAATACAAATACTTGACCCTAAATTATTCACATATTTTTAATATCTCCGATTTCTAAGTTTTTGTGCTTTAAAATTGCAAGTTTCTTATCTAGCTCTAATTTGAGCCTTTTCAGTAGGACTGTTGATTTAGGCAATGGTGAGTGTGTGCCTAGAAACATTAAGCTATTTTCTTGTATCCTTGGTCTGTTTGGTGAAATTGTGAATGACCACCAGTTGTGTTCAAGACATTTACGAATCAGCAATGATTACCTATCAGCATATGGTCAACGAGCTTTTCGTATGACTCGTTGTCAAGATCCAACAGAAAATCGCCACTCTTTTACCAGGCTGGCAAAATAAAATATAATAGGCTTCCTGTAAACATGTCGTCCTCTTGCAACAGACAAAAAATCTAATCACAATGTTTTTGATAATTTAATTGCTTGTAGTTTTTGGCATTCTTAGTAGAGTTAGTAGAGTCTGCTTTGATATTACGAATTATGACTCTTCCAACAACGTGGTGTATTGTAACATTCGTCAGACATACGATAGGAGCCAATAAACCAGATTTTACTAGATGGCAATGTTTTTTTCATCCAAATCAATCAATTGCAAGGTCAACTTTTATCTCTTGTCTTAAACTTTTTTTGAATTAATTTATTGTTTTGATTTCTTTTCTTTTCATAGTTCCATACATATAGTGTGTCTATGCCTTGTATGACTCTTCACCATTTAAAAAAATTTAAGTGACATGATGCTTCCCGTACCCGACAAATTGAGCACACACATTGTCGCAGTTTTTAAAAACACTGATCAGAGAGTCATTCAAGCAGGAAGGAGCAGGGCCCACGCAACGATTTGAAAAGTGGAGGTGCCACACGAGTTACTATCTAAGGAGGCCCC
>RDPX01000397.1:100148-117477 GCA_003991215.1 Morbakka virulenta
CTGAACTATTGTCGCTTTATTGATTTTGTTAGTAAAATATTTAATTTTGATTTTGTTAAATAGGCAAGCCAATGCAAACTACCTTGATTAGTGAGGTTTGTAATTGTATATGTCCAGATGAAAAAATACAAAGTTTCCATTATTATTATTATTATAGAGGATCAAAGTGTTAGGGATGCTTTTGTTGTACGAGAATGTTTACAATTTTTTTTGAGAGTTCAGTGTAACCAATTTTTTTGAGAGGTCAGTGTAACCAATTTTTGTTGAATAAATCTATGTATTTGCTTTAAAAGTTATTTTTAACTTGCTTTGTTTGGAACTTTTATAGTTTGGAAACTTTTAGAGAGTTTTCTTCCGTTTTCTGGGCCTTGGTCTTAGAGAAATTGACATTTAAGATCACAATAGTAACTGTGAAGCGTGAAATTTGATTACCACATTGTAAGCAGGATAGCCCAATTTTTATTTGGAATTATTGGTGATATGAGACATACAACTGGATCAAAATATGCCTAACTTGATCGTATAATAATCGTATGAGAAGACAAACTTGCTTTTGATACCAACATAACAGCAAGATTTATTGCATTAGGCATTGCATCACTGTTAGGCGTTGCATACAAAATACTTCTTGGGAATTATAAAGCAACTTTTTGTAGTAAAAATACAAACTCAAATGCTGGCTATTTGCACTCAATTTTCCCCTAGGTGCAAGGTGTGAGGCCAATACTTTTGACGGAGAGCGGTGCTTCTATGCTGCGCTTAGCCAGAGAATTAAGGATATGCTCATGGACTTCAAAGCTGTAACTTCGACATGCTTCCGTAGGGATCTATTTTCAGAATACCTTCGGCAGTGAGTACTTTGATAAACTCCTTTGCTTTCATTGCATATTGCAAAATGTAATTGCTTTGACAGGTTTTACTGTACAGTTTTTTTTTCACTTAGAAAATTGGTATATTTATCTCGTACAAACATTTGTTAATCATCATTGGCAACGTTACTAAGGTTTGTATGATTTGCTGTCAATTTTATGAACATGCAATACTGTATAATTCAGAAGTACAAGTTAGACATTCATTCGTCTTTAGAGTAAGGAATAACTCTGATTATTTTTCAGACTTACATCATTTGGTGACAGAGATCTTAGCCAAGTACGAAGGTCTTCAAATTGCAACATACTTAATTTTACTAGAAGACTTTTAATCTTACGATATTGCTTCAGGGTTACGTCCATTTGATGTTTATTGATACATTTTAACGGGGGTCTACTGTGACATATTTTCATTCCTTTATAAATTAGCGGAAGGCACCCTAAATAGGGCTGAAAAAGAGTTTAATTACTACCATGTGCACCCACCCCAACTCTGTTGGCCGCAAAGCAGTTTTACGGAATTAGAGTGTCGTTTACTACGACACTCCAACTTCCTGTGGGAGCTTCAGGAACTACTGATCAAAGTGAATTCAGCTCTCGAAGATGATGTACACTCTGTCTCATTGTCCTATTATCTCACACAAGCCCTGTCTGAACTGCTTGCCTGGAATCTATTACAATCCATGCGTAATGACATGGTCAAATTTTTTCAAGCAATCTGAATCCTCTAGATCAGCATTTATATAGCGGGTAAAGAAGATCACTGTGCTAATTATTACTTGCGGAAAATTTTATGTTTATAGTGAAAAGATGAGTCGTTTAACTTCAACAGGTTTGTCTTAATTGGTTGCCTCGTTTTGTTTCATTAATTAGAGGAATGCCATCTACAAAGTCTACATCTTTAAATCGAAAGATTTATTTAGCCACTCTCTACTAGGTCACGGGCTATTCATTGCTCTTTTTATGACAAAATCTATGTGTGGCACAAACAACAAGATTGAAAGAAAATCATCATGTCGCACACCAGTGAAATTGTTAAAGGACTCTATCATTGGAGTAAGTTGTGATCGAACTTGAGTATGGTTAAATATTCCAGAATATGTTAACATAACAGAGAATTACATAAACTCTGGCATTGCTTTACGGCAAGTCTATGTGCGCACTATCAAAGCGCTCTAATAAAGTAACTGAAGTTTATTGAGAAAAACATCTGAAATGTTCCTTTAGTCTTGCATTTTGTTCTTTATTTTTCAGCAGCGCCTTTCCGGGTTGTGACATTGAGCTGCTTTTTTCAGTTGACCAATCACAAGATGAACCCTCTACAGGGTAAATTGAAGTGAGAGACTTAATCAAGGCACAATCCTGGTTGGGCCAAAAACCATTCTTTATATATTTTTGGGCCACTTTATGGCTGTTTTGTTTCGTTGCAACGGTCTCCTTGCCAAAAATCTTTATCCAGAAAATTTGTTTCCAGGTAAATTTTGAAGACAAGAAAACATACTGAAAATAGATTCTACTGGGGAAAAATGCTTTTTTAAGTAAACCGTTTTGTAAAATCTTGCCAAATATGTGCTTTAAATAGAGATAAGGGTCTGTGACAGAAAATGCCTCCTTCATTATTTTAAAAAAGGAAGCAATTTGGCCCATGGACTTTATCGTTTCTTTTCTGTAGAAGCTTAATGTCAGGTGAAATATTTGTTACGCGTCATAGACCATTTTAAATGATGTTTAGTTTTCCTGAACAAAATTGTTAGCATTAAAATTGCTTATCAGATTTAGACTACCAGATACACTACATTTAAATATAAAAAATAAATGTTTAAATGAGGAGCCGTGGGTTAATGGTTAGTGCAGTTGCACAGTAACCAAGGCATTCTGGATTCGATTCCCCGAGCTGTCGAGGAGAATTTGGAACTTTACAAAGAAAAAAAAGCCATTGGTTGGCGTCAGGAAAAGCATCCGGCCAAGAAATTCCTCACTATCAAATCAAAGTCCCTCTGAAGGGCACCGCCTGAGCCCCAATTGCTGGGGAAAAATGACGTTAAAACTAAAAAAACAAAACAAAAAAAACCAACACTGCATTTTAATCAAGGGGCTAACTTTGGAAGTAGCTTACCGTGAGAAATTTTTCGGCCTCAGTGGTATCCATATGATTTACAGATCTGTTTATCATTTACCCACAATGTGTTATGGTTTTTCAACCACTTTGAAAGACGTACTTTGCCTCATTTTTCAAACAACAGAGATTCCTGCAAGTCGGTTGTGCACCGAGACTATGTTCAAGGTATCATATTTCCTACTGGTCAAGGGAAAACTGTACTCGCTGTTTGAAAAGCTGAATTAAATTGCCTTATTAAATACGGAAAAAAGACTGTAATCCCTCCCGGATTGTTTTAGGAACAATATTTTATGCCCCTTAAGGCCTGCAGACATTGTATTACCAGTATTGATAATTCTTTTGTGGAATATGCACTTAGGTACCCTTATGGCTTGTGCGTTCCAATGTCTTATTTAGATGCATATGTTATATTATGTAATTCAGAAATGCAAATTCACCGTTGCTACATATTCTCAGTTCAGAGTAACGTTGTCGACAGGGACTTGCTTGATTAATTTTTTTTCCCAAATGTTTTGCTTACTTTTGCCCATGATGACTTTCTGAGACGTGTAGTCAACCAGACGCTTGAATACATGGTTAGGTTTGGCTTCCATCACATATCTTGCTCTTTTTGTGTGACATATCATGTGTGAGTGGATTGCAATCGGATGTCCGCGTATTTATCATTGTAAAATATATTCTAGAACATTCTATTTTCTATTGTTCACGATTCTTTTGTTTGTTAATTTACTGTGATTGGTTTTCATAGTCACGTGGCAGTAGGCCTCGTGGTGTCACACTTGTAAATTTAGCACGTTTTTTATAACGGTCAGTTTAAGTTTAACGTTACAAGAGAAAGTGATGTAGTGATTGAAATTTATGATTAAATATCTCGTGTTACCGCCAAGACCCTTTGGACATCCTCTTTATACATATTTATATATAAATGAATGAATCTAGAAACATTTACACTCGTTTTTACAATCATTTTTACAGAAGAGGGAAAATTAAAAGAAACTACCAATCCTGTATAGATGAAGAAATATTGGGATGAGAAATTGCTTTACAAAACACCCTATAATTTTCATTAAGTTTTATCTACCGTGCATGTATATATTACATATGTATATATATATATATATATATNACACTCGTTTTTACAATCATTTTTACAGAAGAGGGAAAATTAAAAGAAACTACCAATCCTGTATAGATGAAGAAATATTGGGATGAGAAATTGCTTTACAAAACACCCTATAATTTTCATTAAGTTTTATCTACCGTATATATATATATATATATATATATATATATATATATATATATATATATATATATATATATATATTACGTCATTTAGATTCATGGAATTTGAAATTGGAAAAAGTTTATTTCATCATGCTGTCATTGTTTGTTGAAAATTTCAGAAAATTTTATTCGGTGTAAATTGAATCGCTTCGAAAATCATGGCTTTTTAAACAGCCCCTCAGTGTTTCCAATTTACTTAAAGCTACCCTTGATAGTCATGGTTTCCACCTAATTCAAAATCATTTTTTCAGGTTTCTTTTGAATTGTTGTTGTGCCACTGAACTTAAACTACAAAGGATGTCTTGGCTGTTACAAATTCATCTTTGATTTTTTATGACGTTAAGTGCCAGGATGATTCCAGATATATAGGTCGTAGCTCAGTAAATCATGATTCAGGCATTAAATCTTCAGCAAATACTATCTATTCTTATCACCAATTCCTTTTTTAAAGAAGTAACCGTTAAACACCATAATTGTTCTTCAGCAGCAAACTGGTAATGCAATCCCTGCCAGGTTCTTTATTGCTCCTCAGATCTTAAATCGTCTTTTTTATGAACATATTCATAGAGATTCCACGACGTATCAATTACGCAACTACATTTGCGCCATTTACCATTTCATAAAAGGTATATGTGGGTTATAAGGATTATCCTACTTAGTGTCCTTTATATTCAAGAAGAATATTTTTGATATACTTAGCTTGAGTTGCTTATAAAAGGTATAGTCAAAATGTCTAAGAAGTTTGAATTGTACTACTTTTTCATTTATATATAAACCCCCAAACTAAAAGTAGAGAAATAAACTGCTTGCCAGGTAAAGGAATCGATGTAAGTCAATGCTCAAACCTTCCAAATTTCTAATAGAAAAAAAATCAAGTTAAGTTCAGCTAGATCAGATGGTTTCCAGTGAGGAATTTCTTGGCCAGATGCCCTTCCTGACGCCAACCAATGGCTTTTTCTTTTGAGAATTTCCAAAGTCGCCCGCTCGGGAAATCGAACCCGGAAGCCCTTGGTTACTGTGCAGTTGCACTAACCATTAAGCCACGGCTCCTCAAGATATAATTTTCATCAAATAATGGTTATCTTTAATGTGCAGTTTTACTTAGAAAAATGCTTTGTTTATGATCTTTTTACACAGATGCCTTGAGACACCCCATTACTTCGATATTTCTTTTTGCATCCATGGTGTGGAGATCAAGAGCCATAGGATTATTTTGTTAGCCAGGTGCCCATACATGAAAGATATGTTTGAGACACGTTGGAAAGGAAAATATCAAATCACACTCAATCATTCTATGGTAATGAAGGATAATAAGGTTTTTATGTATATAAACGCACACTTTCCTTTACTTCTTTCATTGTATTTACTAGAAATATTTTTTTGCGTGCTATTAATTTGGTGTTTCTGATAATTGACCAGATGTTAGCTATCAATTTAAGTTTTTTGATGGAAATTTTAGGAAAATGTTTGGCCATAAAATATGTTTTCTTTCCTTCCTTTGCTGTTATTGTTATTATCTTAATTTCAGAGAAGAAGGTCTCTTCACCCTTACAATCATTTAAGAGAGCGCCAATCGGCTACAGCTTTAATTTGCATAACAAAGCCCGATGTGTTATCACTTCAAACGCGCAAGTGACATCCCATGACTGGTGAGGTACTCACATTGCTCCAGTGTGGTTCTCCAGCGACTACATATATGAACTTTACTTGTTTGGTAACAGGGTACTACTATCATTATTGTTACACGGTTTCCCAACCCATAATCACATGGGGCACGGCAAATCTCAGGTGGGTAAGAGAAATTTTATAATTTTTACTGGGTCATTGGACTAACTATAGACTGCAGCTTACTGAATATCCGTAAAAGTTCTTGTTCTGGCTTCCAGTATATAATGTATTTGTTTCTTTCTTTCTTTTCTTATGTTTAAGATAGTATTTATGAACGGGGGAAAATATAAATATAAAAATATTTAAAAAAAATATATATATATTTTTTTAAAATACTTTTTATGCGACACTATACGAGGGTGTGTTAGTGTTATGTGTTATTACAGAGGACATCGTAATAGAGGAATTAGAGATTATGAATAATACACAAGTGATCCTAGAGATTCCAAATAAAGATGGAAGAATGAGTTGACAAGCATTTCAAAGCCTAAAATTAATTTACCTCAGGTGCCAGATTAGTATTTTCGTAGTCTACCTTATGACCATAATTCCTAATCGTTAAAATGTAAAGTGATTCTGTGGCAAATAGATATCTTATCTGACATGAGAACCTTCAGCTAACTGTAACAGTCAGCCAAGCAGGCTGTGCAACTGATTGTCAACACCATTGTTGGACAGTTTTTATATCTATATAGGTATTGAAAGATTTTTTTATCGAGTTACTGTCTTTGCTCAACTTGTAATTAGGTATAGATTTATTAAAGTGTACATTTTTTTCACTGTAGTGAATTACAAAAAATTTTAGTGCAAGAATAGAACAACAAATTTCTAAACCCATAATGGAAGTTATTGTTTTCCTTTCATCAACAAAAATTGGTAGGCAGGGCTGAATCACGTACTCGTGTATGAAATGGGAAATTTTTTTTTGAAAGTAACAGAATTTGAAGCAGGTTTTTAAAGGTTTTGATGTGGTTGAAATGCTATGTCATGGTGTGTTTTTGTAATAATTTGCATAGTTTGAAACATAAAATAATAACTTATCGGTCGTTCAGGTTCTGGATTTAATTTGTAAATCCTAAACATGTAATAATTCCAGATTTAATATGAATGCGAAAGAAATGGCAAATTGAGACAAGCCACGGTTTTTGTGTGATCGAAGTGATGTAAAGCTGACAGTCAATTTGGAAGCTCAAGAACGCGAAATTGAGATAACTATAAAAGTTATGAAAGTTATAAAAGTGTATTTTTTTATTAGTGTAAGAAAATGCAGAAAAGTAAAATGCATAATTTGGCAAGGCTCTAGTTAAAGTCGACCAATAATTTATTTCACCTTAAGATGTACAAACACTAATGATTTAGTCCTTAAATAATTTATAATTGTAAGAGGTTTAAAATGCTGTTTTTTCTGACTGTAGAAAAAAAGCTACATGATTTCAGGTTCGTAAAATCTTGCTCATTAAAAATACCGTTGTTTATTTTGATTTTCTGGATATATGCTTATTCATAAATTTTCTAATGGCCAATTAATATTTTATTCAGATAAACGATGCGTAGTATAAAGCTTGAATATTGCAATTAAAATTGCCTTTATTTTACTCGAAAGCTTTTTTGCTGTCACTCGGGGTAATTTAATATAATTTTAATTGCAATATATAATGGGTTATTTTATACTTGTCAAATTGCACAAGTATAAAACCACTCTTTACGAATATCTGAATGAATAGTGTGCAAGATAAAAGTGAAGATGGCGACCTTTTTTTTATTAAACTTTGACCTCTTGGTTTGACCTCTCATTTAAATGATACGGACAATTTCTAAATTCTTTCCAAAAAAATTCAATCCTTGATGATAAAAGAATTCAAACAAAAGTTCCACACGTAGCTATCACATGCTCCTGTTACATTTATAATCGAGGACTTAAGGATTAGACCACTAGAACTACTACTTTTTGTATAAATGTAAGGTCATTTAATTCACCCCTCCTGTTTTTAAGATATTATGGAACAAATTGTAGTGAGATGTTTTAATTGAAATGATGGTGTCAAAGAAAATAAAAATTCTTACTATTTTCTTTGATATAATCATTGAATTGTTATCGTTAATCTTATAATTAAAAGGCTAGAGGAGGTTACATGGCGAAGAGAACAAAGATTATAGTCTTGCTCTTGCAAGAGTCGACACTGAAGAGTATTCGGTTAAAAGCCAGAATTGAAGGAAATATATCGACCCAATTGTAGAGTGTGTGGTAAGAAGAGGTCGAGTTGGTTAGTCATTTTGTGAACTTTGTTAAAAATCTTGTGCGAATAGAACATTAAAAGATACAAAGTTATGATGGGACTGAGAGTCTGTTTTTAACTTCGCATAAAGTAAGGGATAAAGTGTAATGGCAAGTGTTTTGGGGACTTTACTCATGAAATCAGAAAAAATGACAGAAGTGATACCGAGAGCTGGAGGGAAAGGAAGATAAAAACCTTCAAGGAGCTGGGGCATAATCGTCTGGACAAAGTAGTCGTTCAAATAATTGTAAACCTCTCTGTGCCTTGCAAATAGCAGGTGGTGAGCAAATAGGATGAGAAAATCAGCAAACAGCCTCCCCTGGGATTGCAATTGGTGAATTTAACAAAGAATAAGAAGAACAACGAAGAACAAGAAGAACAACGAAGAACAGGAAGAACAACAAAGAACAGGAAGAACAACAAAGGTCGTTCTTCTTGTTATTGGTGCCCTGAGTGGAATATCATGGCAGATGGGAATCTCTGATATTGTAGGCTGTCTTCATACCTCCGCCCTCTTAGGAAATGCCATATTTCATGAAAGATCCTCAATCTCTATTTTCCCAGTCAGGAGTTGAGATTTTGAGACTTAACTTTGTCGACTTTGTGTAAGATTGACTTCTTAATATGTTCATAATATTAAGAAAGAATTATTATTATTATTATTATTATTATTATTATTATTATCATCGTTATCTTACTAAAATTCTAAATTCAATATTTCCACCTTTGTGTCCCTCGAGAAAAAGAGAATCAACACGCGTAATCTGCACATCCCTTTTCAGATATTCAGGCAAGTCGAGCTCATAGAACTTGAAACCGAATTTGCCAAGCAGCTTGAAAAATTGTTCCAGTTTACAACATTATGCGTAAAAATTGACGGTCAAATAGTGAAATTCTAGCCTGTTAGGCAGGAAACCGGTTTTTGAATAAATGAGTAGAATAGTCTTGGCCAGTAGGAATTTTTTCATTTTTCAACATTACTTTTAGCACGTGTGTGCAAGAAAAATATTTCACGTACCGTGAAATATATTGCATCAACAATTTCTTATAATTGGTCCTAGCGTTTACGAATTATCAAATAAACTGTATTTTGCATTTGAATCGCCAATTCTCTGTACAGTTTGTTATTCAAAAAATCCCTTGCTAGTCTTTAATAGTGTTGCATGATTATTTCGTATTTACCAAGGCAACGCAGGCTTTGTCCTCCTAATTACTATTATTATTGTTAAGATTTTTACTATTAATATATACTAATATATAATATATATACATTTTTTCTATTAATAATATTAATAATTGTTGGTGTTTCTTAAGCAAACTGATTTGAATATCGTTTTTGTTATTAAATACTGTATTTGAGCATTTTTGTTGTTCTGTTAATAAATAGATTGCTTTTCTTAAGGTTTGGAAAAGAATAAATTGTCTCTTAAGTCCCAGAAACTTTTCAGGTCCTAGCAGAATAAGGCAACATATGTTACTGACATCCAGTGAAACAGCAGACATTCTCATTCTTCTTCTTCTAAGTACCTTGTCTGTAGACGTTGGCTATCGTGATGTTCCAATTAACCCTGTTCCTTGTCAGATGTAAAATTTCACTTGTTTCTATTGCATTCCTCCATTTTTTTGCCACATGCTCCCTCAAATTTCCCAAAAATGTTCTTCGCTGCTGCCCTCTGTCTCTGGTTCCTTCTACACGTCAAGTCAGTACCAAGTTCTCCACACCCTCCTTTCTCATGACATTTTTATTACATTGTCGTTACTTCCTTTTCCTTCGGTCGTTATTTATCTATGCCGGTGTCTTTCAGACATTACAATAAAATTTTCTCCTTACACAAATTCATTGCATGGAACGTTTTTCAGCTTGAACCAGTGTATCTTGTGAAGGTACCTTTTAATTCACTAATCTTAATTAATCTTTATTTTTGCATCAGTAATCTTTATTTTTGACTGCACTGGTCCTATGTTCTGTTCTTATTTGAGACCTTAATACACTTGGTCTTCTGAAGCTGAAATTGAACATAATTTAGATGTACGAATTCTGTACTACACAAAACTTGTGTTGATTAATTTGGATTTGGCACATTTCTTTTTCCTAGTTACCGTCACTTTTCACTTGTTCATAGAATTCAACTTCGCTGATCATCACCTGTCCTTTTCTGTTGGCCTTGCTGGTGTTTTTGCTATACTTTGTGATGTTTTCGTGTTTTTGGGTTAATACTTTGCCTTGATGCCTCTTTTATGGTTTACAACTGTTGTTGGGCATCTCTTCGCTCAAGAGATGTATAATGGTAGGGCAGTGTAACTATGTATAACGTAAAAATAATGGCGCACTTTATTAAAAGAACTGACTGCAAATTGATCGAAGAACGTAGTACTTATTGCTGAGGTGGAAAAGCATGTGCGCATGAAAGTCATAGACTCTGATTCGATCCTAGTTCGGTGCAAACTTATTTTTCACCAGTCTTTTTCAAGATTTAATTCTTCTATTATGCCAATCTTTTTTCAGTAATTAGAAATATAACATAAAGCTTAAATATAACATATCATTTAGTCTTTTGTTGGGTCCCTGATACAGCATTTTACATTCTTTCAGTTATCATTATAAGACTTGATCATTTGTTTGCTACCCATAGATTATTATCGACCGGACTTAACGCTACTTGACTATGAGACACCTGTCAGACAACAAAACTTCACCAAGGGTTCCATTCTCTTTCACACACTTATTTGTTTCAGGTAACACCACCACCGGAATATTTTTTTTTGCGATACCTTTGTTAAAAGGGTTGCCGGCCAAGGCTAAGGAGACCCCAGTCCGGTGCAAGAGATTAGTCCCCGTCGTATTCAATCTGCTATTGCAAGGCTACAGGTCATATTAGTGACCCTAGTGAATAAGCCTCTCATTTCTTGTGTTTGGTGGGGGTTTCTTGAGTCTCAGTCGAAGACTGCTTGTTCGTTATATATGTACTTGACTACAATGGATCAAACTTTATGCTTAAATTTCAGCAAGGGAGTTACGGTAGCTAATTAGAGCATAGGGAATACTCTTTTTACTGATTTTCTTTAATTTGTACTTAATTTTCTGAATTTATAGATGCATCAAGGTACATTCCGATGTTTACTGCAATATTTGTATACAGGTATGTCCAAATGCTAAAAATATAATTGAGAGAAAGGGGAATTTTTTCTTACGACCTTTAGCTTGTGAATGGTATCACTTTGTACATAAGTTAAAACGATGTATTCCTTTATCAACAAACGAAGCGATAGGATCAAGAATTCATTGTATGACATTGTGTCCTATCAAATTAGAGAAATATAGTTAACCTCTAGACTTCGATTTTTGACATTATGTTCTATCAAATTCGAGAGATTTCTCGAATTTTATAGAACATGTCAAATACTAAACTCTTGATATTCCATTATCGACTGAGTTTTTAAGTATAATAATCAAGAGACAATTTTTTATAGAAGGGTTCCGTTTGATAGTAAGTCTTTTTATATGTTTAAAGAATAGAAGTCATTCCAGAAATTTAAAACGATAATCGAATTTTTTGAATTCTTTACAACGAAATGATAAATTAGTGTAGTTTTAAAACTATGAAATGATTACAACAGAAAACACGCGATTATCGTGTTAATGAAATCGAAGTTGGCTGATGATTTGAAGTAATATGTTCACGTTGTCACTTGATATCTGATGTTAAGTTACATTGGTTCCATTTTTTTTATTAAAAAGTGATTTTTGTTTTATTTTTCAGGACGTGTAGACATTCACCTTCAAGATGTTGACATGTTTTTGCTACTTTGCAAACAATGCAAAATGGATGATTTGGCTCTTAAAGTTAAAGACGCATTTGAAAAATTCCACGGATATGGTAAGGTTAATGGTCCTTATCAGTTTTACTAATAGAGTTACCCTCAGTGACGCTTTTAAATCGAGCCTTTGTTGCTGTCTCTATAACTGCGCTTTGCCAGTGGCCATTGTCTGATTGCTCCCAGTTGTACAGTCTAATGTGCCTCTTGGTGATTATTTTAGTAGCGTTTTCCCCCACCATAAGGTTAACACAAGTTTCGGTGGTGGGACTTACTGTATCGAACCTAAAACCCTGTATGTGTTACCTCCATATATCAGTTGTATTAGAATCAAAGTTTTCATTCACACTTAAGGACTATAGCTCTCATGCAATATATCTTTGATTCATTTCTATATGATTAAAATTCTTGATCGAGTTTGAAATATATTGCGTGAGTGGTGGGTAGCATTCCCGGCTAAATTTGTCTTGGCCAAGAGTGATTTACCACAGTAGCTTTCTCATACTTACAGAATATTGATGTTTGCATTTAGAGCGTTATAATTACTGAATTCCTTTTAGGAAGAAGGTAATTTTTTGTGTAAAATTTACTTAATCAACTATTTTCACACATGTCTCCGGCATGTTGCATGAAGGTATATATATATATGTCGTTACATGCATCCGCTTGTTCTGATATTTTGTGCTTCCATAGTGAAATTAATATATTGATTTCTTTTTACCAGAATATACAACAAAGTACAAGATGCAAGTGTAAAGAGGCCCCTTGCTTCGTTATTACCTTATTAGTGTTCCTGTTAATACTTTCCTGAAGTGGGTTTTTTTTGCTTTAAAACATTTTTGGTTCAATTTTTTTCAGCTGATTTGAAACCAAAAGCATTACAGGATCGTATTTCAGTCATCGGTGTTGAGCCACCGCCAAATTCTAATGAAGTTGGAGATTCTTTCGCCGACATTGTTTATCAAATTCTACCACAACCGGTGAAAGATCAGGTATGTTTGGGCACTTTCACATACAACAGTTAAAAAAACTCTCGACGGTTTGCAGAAATGATGCTTTCCATAAACTTACCGTTAGAAAAATTGAAAAAACATTTTCTCTAATTGATTCAAAGGGTGATGATAAATTAAACATTGATCAGGTGTCAAAAGAGATTCAGATGCCTCAAGTTAAGCGTATTGGTTGTATATGTTTTTTGTGGGTTGGTTATGTCTCTACACTGAAATGATGGAAAAGCAATGGGCCTTACCTAAGTTCCTCCTGTCCTTAGTAGAATAGCGGGGAGCAAGAAGGCCCCAATAAGTGCGATCTCTGGTCAAGGCTTGTAGATCGTTTGTTTTTAATGCACACTCTTTGCACGCTTTTAAACAGTTTGTCACGTTCTTACTGACCCGCCCTTCTTTTTTTGACCCTTTATCTTGGTCTCCACGATGGTCCATGATGGGCGAAGCGTTCTTTGCGCAGCCTTAAAGCATGATCTGCTGGCTTCCAGCTCTTTTCTTCCATAATCACCTGTAGTGGCCTTTGTCTTGTTCTCCTAAAGATTCTGGATTGGTAATCCTATCCCACCATGTAATCCCAAGAATCCTCCCTAAATTTCTTTGGCTGAAGCTGTCTAGTTTATTCCTAATTCTTCTTATGCTTTTCTGTGTTTCGCTGGCATAGTGTGCTGTTAAGACGACTGTCGCCATGAACAGTGGGCAAGAAGTGGGAATACATACACTGCATACAAATAACTAAGGTGACCGGGTCAATTTAAACAATATTTTTACGGCATTCATCGTATATTGATGGTTTTAGTACAAATAGAGAAAAGGATTCCTGGAATTGCTGGGTCACACGCTACCAAATTATAATGTAAAACCACTGTAACGTTTAGAATAAACATGGTAGTTTGCTTTTTTCTGACTGCAGTGGTCTATACGGAAGTTTAATGTGTTGCAACGAATTTAAATTAATCTTGAACATGTTTTTGAATCCTGCGATATACCATTTCTGCAACTAGATGAATTTCTGATGCCAAAATATTGGTATCCTTACAAACCTGTATTTTGAATGCTTTCTTCGATAAAATCTAGTTGTATTTAGGAAGATGTGACTAAAATTATACGGAGATTAAGTGATGAAGTTGTGAGTTCCCAAAAATCCACAGTTTCTAACGAGAGAATTGAGAATATACTATTAGTATACTGTATTATCAGAAAACAAGAGTGAATGCTGGTTAATGGAACTGTAGGTTGTTATGATTGGATGTAACTACTCAATTTAGAATAAAGCTGTGTGATCGCGAACTGTTTATAGAACTCCCTATATAACTGCAACAACTGCTACTCTTACACGAAAAATTATCACATAAACACTAAGTCTGCGAAGAGCACTTAGCTTTTAAAAATTTTTTTTCAAAGTTTTGATCAGACAAATAGAAAACAAGACGATAGCCTTATATTTGCAAATGTGTTTTAACCAAGTTATTTAAGAGAAGTACATTTCTAGATGCAGGCCAAATTTACCCGACGTTCTTTGTTGTAAATTCCATGTTTGTAGCTTTACTTACAGAAATAAAAGGATAGCCTTGAGGATTTCCTGAAGTAAGTGCAATAGCATAATTACGAAAGTTTCTTATCCAAGCGGAATGAACAAAACTAATTGTTGATTATAAATAGGGAACATTGCACCGCACTGCTTGATGTTGATCGATTCTCAATCCTGTTTGTCACTGCATAAAGATAGAAGATGTCAACATCGAGCGTTAAGTGACGAGCATATAGAGTTTGAGCAAATCTTCAGGTGCCACTATTAAGTAAGTAAACACTCTAAACTGTACTTAGTCTCTACTCCTTTATATGCCCTTCCCATGTTTTTCGAGGTGTTAAAAAAAGCGTCGACAAAGATATCAGCATCACATTTCGAAGCCAATGTGTGTCACACTTAGAGTTGTCTGTGTAATTGGTAAAGAGCATTTGACACCACTCAGAGAGAATCTGGATGATTTTGCGGACAGATTAACCAATATACCTGACCAGTATAAAATTTTATGACCTGTCATATCGTCTGGTATGAGCTAGCTAATGCAAGATTTATTTTGTTGATCAGTTGATCCCAACTATGGCCATATGTACAGATAATTTGCCAATAATGAAAACAAATTGATTACGTGCGGCCGGTGCATTTTGATGAAATCGGTACTCTGTTGTATGCATATGAAAGATGGACTATGTAGAGAAAATACTCCAGACAATTAAATTACCTGGGTGCGAACGTCTTTCAGAAGAAACTGGTAATTCAGATATAAAAACAAATATTTTATTTTATTTTAAGGTGAACTAACAGCATTAAGTGTCTTTACTTTTCTGACTATGGTCGACATCTGCTATATAAGATAAACTCTGTTTGAAGAATTGCTTCGAACGACATAATGAATGTCAAAATAGCTGGTATGTAATAAGCTTTGTAATGCTAGAGGCTCAGTTGGAGTTACGAAAAAGGATTTTAGAACCCTGCCAAAGGGTTTTTGAAGAGTCTTGACATTGATAGTAAAGAAATCTCATTGACTGCTTGGGCATCACAGTAAAGTAGCTCTACTTTAAATGGCAGGTCGGCCAATACCTTAAAAGTTGAATTTCCTATTCCTTCTCTGCATGTAGACAACATGCTTGCTTAGATAGGACTCGTTATTCTCCGAAATTATACCGAATTCGATGAAAAGTACTAGATCAAAATCACTGTCTCCGTCCTGCGATGTGGATCAAAAACAAATCTAATTTTAGATTTTTTTCTTGTATTCGGTTGTCGGCCAAGACATGCTTTTATTCTTCTATTTCAAGTCAAGCAGGAAATCCTAAAAGATAGAGGGTAAAGCTAAGCTCTTTAAGGTTGACACATTGGTAGCCATTATTACTTCACATGACTCTAATACCATTCCCAAATGAAGTTAGTTTAAATCTCACTGGTGATGACTTATTTGTTTCTCAGCTTGTTTTTCATATTCTAAGCACTAGACTAAGCCACTGGAGCAGCATTATGGATTAGTAAGAACACATAGAAATTTTGAAACATGAAGATCAGACAGCAGTAATGCCAATTATAAGAAATAATATGCAATACAGAAAATATACGGACGCACATCTCCTCTTCCTCCACCTTTTCTTTTTCTTTTTCTTCTTCACCTTTAAGCGTCTCCTGTTTTCTTTAGGGTAGCAACAGACTGAAACAATGATCACCACTCTGTTCTATCTTGTGCACCTATTCGCCTTGCTCCAATCGCCTTCATTTTCTCTCTTGCCAGTATTCCCATGCCCAAAGCTCTTTTTGTTACATGTTTGCTTCTGATATTTCCTCGTGTCTATATCACCTCAGGCATGCCTAAGGACACATACATTTAAAAAAATCGAAAAAATCGAAAGCAAAGGTAAGCTAAGCGCTAGGGGATGGAAACTTGCACTTTATTCATTTTTTTACGAAACGAAAGTTTTACTGTAATATATCGTAACAGGCCAAGTTTGTTTATTTTTTAAGCAATAATAACTAGACATAAATGAGGATATACTCGAGTTTTTCTTGCTCAGGCACACAAAGTGAACATATTTTCATACCATTTCTTTCGTTGATATTTTTCGTAGCAATTTCCATTTTATTGGCTCTATCACATCCAACCGTCTATGACAAATGAAAGTAATGATGTTACTTCTGAAATAGGTGAGTGTGTTACTATGATAAATTTTGTTTGAATTAGCTGAAACAAGTTTGGGAAAAGGGGTCAAAAATTGTGCGGTGGAAGCCTCACCTTTGGTTTAGTATAGTCGTAAAGTCATTGTTTTGTTCTATTACCAAGGTTGTCAACTTTACAACGATCTTACGTTAGAAATACGTAAAAAGGAAAATTATAAAAATTATAATAAGAAATTAGGCATGATTTTTAAATAAAATGATTTTCAAATAGCATCTTTGAATTCTTAGATTTTTAGATTTTAGTTCCTCTACATTTTTGCCATTCAATTTAGGCTCGTTTTTCAGGATTTTCAGTGTCTTACTATGTGCTAATAGTCTTAGATCAGCCCAAAAGCAGTTTTTTAGCTTTCTATTCTCATTATATTTTTCCTTTTTCCTTTTTGTTTACTAATGTATCAAAACAGGACCACATTGATAGCAGTTTTTACAGCATATGTAAAATACTGATGTGTTTATATATATATATTGCATATATGTATTGTATCCTGTATAAACATTAATTTAATAATAATAATAATAATAATAATAATAATAATAATAATAATAATAATAATAATAACAATAAT
>RDPX01000397.1:133426-166911 GCA_003991215.1 Morbakka virulenta
ATAGATAGATAGATAGATAGATGGATAGATAGATGCATAGATAGATAGATGCATAGATAGATAGATGGATAGATAGATAGATAGATAGATAGATAGATAGATAGATAGATAGATAGATAGATAGATAGATAGATAGATAGATAGATAGATAGATAGATAGATAGATAGATAGATAGATAGATGGATGGATGGATAGATAGATAGATAGATAGATAGATAGATCGATAGATAGATAGGTAAATAGATAGAAAGATATATATATATATATATAGATAGATAGATAGGTAGATAGATGGATAGATAGATAGATAGACAGATAGATAGATAGATAGATAGATAGATAGATAGATAGATAGATAGATAGATAGATAGATAGATAGATAGATAGATAGATAGATATATTGATTGATAAACTGATTGACTGATAGCGTGATACTTTGATGGTTTGATGGATAGAAAGATACTATCAATCAATTTGTAAGCATTATTACTAACATTTGTTTTTTGTTGCTTTTATCGTAGAGAATGGTAAACATTAGATTTCTTTTATTAATGTATATGTATTCTGTTGAAGGTTGTATTTCAAGATTGCTTCGAGGAACTTGTAAGAGAAGATGCGTTGGCAGTTCAAGATCGGCAAGAAACGGATTCAATTAACATCATAGATGACATCCGCTTCCAAATTCACCGTTCAGTCCTCCCAGGAATTCAAAAAGGTGAAAACAGTTCATCTTTGCCTGCTGACGAAAAGCTACGCTTGCTTGATGATGTTCTTTTGTCGTTTGGTGTTGATATATAAACTTGATAAGAAATAAGTAATATGCATGCACTGGTAAGCCTTGCTTTATTTTAGGATGAAACAAGAAATTTGACACGTTTGTTACATATGTCACCTTCCTATAGGAGCACACTGAACTGCTGCAATATATATTTTGAGAAACATACCGAGAGAAACAGACAAATAAACAAACAGACAGACAGGCAGATACACACATACACAGACAGACACACTTACACACACGTACATACACGCACATACACGAACACGCACAGAGACACGCACACACGTATATACAGACCATGCCATCCTTCCCATGCCATCCCATCTTTCCCATGCCATCCCATCTTTCCCATGCCATCCCATCTTTCCCATGCCATCCCATCTTTCCCATGCCATCCCATCCATGCCATCCCACCCATGCCATGCCATGCCATCCATCCATCCATCCATCCATCCATCCATCCATCCATCCATCCATCCATCCCCTCCCATCCCCCCCCATCCATCAATCCACCCAACCCCTCCATCCCCTCCACCCCATCCACCCCATCCCTCCCACCCACCCCTGTCACCTCTAATCCCCTACACGCCACTACCAACACGCCTTACGAAAGATACATCTCCAACCGTACAACAGNCCATCCCATCCATCCCATCTGTCCCATCCATCCATTCTATCCATCCATCCCATCCATCCATCGATCTCTCTATCGATCTATTTATCTTTCCATCCATCTATCTATCCATCCATCTATCTATCCATCCATCTATCCATCCATCTATCTATCCATCCATCTATCTACCCATATATCTATCTAACTATCTATCTAACTATCTATCTATCGATCGATCTATCGATCTATCTATCTATCTATCTATCTATCTATCTATCTATCTATCTATCTATCTATCTATCTATCTATCTATCTATCTATCTATCTATCTGTCTGTCTGTCTGGCCTAACTAGTTAAACTATTCTCGGCCATCTGTCTATCTATATCATTCCTTGAAAAGAGAGAGTTTTTGTTGATATAAAGTTTTAATTAAATTGTAAGGCAGAGCATAAGCTGTACATTGTAAGCTCTAGTAGTGTTTTAACACTGTTGCCTTCATTTAAGACGTCATGATTTTCGAAAGAAAACATACTATTTTACTTGCATCATTAATGAATTATATTAATTGTATCTTGGCCCGGTTCAAGTTGGGCGCAAACAGTACTTGTTCCCAAACCAATAACAATGTAGAATCTCCCTGAGCTGGAGGCAAATTTGGCCTGTTACATTCAAATATTAACAAAATCTTTTAAGGTTGATAAAAAACATTAAGAAGGCAAAAAAAAAAAAAATCATTTGAGATTAATCACAAAAGTCATCTTAGTACTCACACCTTCAATTAATTCTGGACACAATTGACAAAGTTTCAGAAATCAAGAAATTGCATTTTACGTCCAAGTTTTTGAAGAGCTGCAAGATTTTTTTAAAACGAGGACAATAAATGTTTTTAGTACAAGTTGCAAAGTTTGCAATCAGATCAGTAAATACTGATCCGAAAACGAGTAAGTAAGCTGACAAAAGGCTGACACAATGAGTAATTGACAACGACTAATATGTAATATCTAATCTAATAATCCAGTATCTAATATACGACTAATATAATGTCTTGTATCCTGAAGACCTGTAATTTTGTACATACGAATTTGTATATTCAAGGTTGTATTATCGGAAAACAGAGGAATTGTAAGAAAACTCCAAGGTTACAATGCAACATCAAATAGTTGCCTTCATATTATGTGGGTAAATGAATGATGTAATCGTCCTTGGAATTGGAATGTAATTTCGTACAGTTCCTTTGGCCATCTCTTGTTATTTTTACATTTTGTGTAAAAGAGGCATTCTGCAAGTGTTAGAATGCTATTTGTAAAAAGAGTTTCCTTTTTTTCTCGTTTTACCTTTCCCTTCCCCCGTTCTTGTCAAACCAAGGACAGGAATGGGGGACTAAGCTTAGGCGACATCCTTTCTACTGCCATCCATCTGCTTTTTGTAATTTTTTGCCGATCAGATAATAGAACCCAGATCCCCTTGGTTACTTTGTAGCTGATCTAAGAAAGCGGCAGTACCTGATACTAATTTCGTAGTTTTGGAAAACCTATCTCAACCGAGTTTCTTCGAAAAAAAGAGTAATGTTTGAGAAGACCACAAGATTCTGCATTACTTGCCGGACGTTTCTAATTGTTTCACATTTGTTTTCAGTACCGATTGTATACTTTTAAGCCCAATGTTATAGAGAAAAGTGGCGACTATCTTTGTGTATGGCGTGCATTGGTTGCAAAAGCGTTAGCAGCGTTGGTGTTACATAGAGTATTGTTTGGAGGGAAATGTAAACAAAATCAAACTCTGAGATTTTAAATTTGCATTATTTTCAAGTTCAAAATGTGACAGGGCTACACGACCTTAATCATCTCCTTCATCGCTGTTGCTTCTGCCAAAACGCAACATCAACTTCTTAAATCCATCAACTCTCATGTTCTGCACTTCGTGAATGTGCCTGTCAATTTGGGTCGGCTTCTTTCTTACTAAGATTCTCCGTAGCCACCGCTCCCCGTTGACACTCAGTAGACGTGTACATGTACAAACATTCAAATCTCCATTGCCATATTATTTACACTTATTTATTAAGGTGACGACCTCGTTAAGCAGCCTCTTTTTCAATGTTTTGTGATGTCTGACTTCCTCGTAAATACCGTTATCGAAAAACGTGCTCTAAATAATACAGACCAGCTTTATTATGATCGGGATCCATCCTTTAAAGTATTGCTCTTGACCAGATCTTTGATCCTTCACGTATGTGGAAGGGTCAAAGATCTGGTGGAAGATCAAAGATCTTGACACTTCGCCATACCATTATTGCTGAAAGGTGATCTTTTCAAGATAGCACTTCGAAATTTTCTAACAATTTCTTCCGGCCCGAAATCTCCATAGGGTCATAAAAATTCGGCTAAATTTTCGTATAGGGTAGTGGGAGGAGGTGGGTTTGATACTGCCAATAAGTAACTGAGTTGAGTTAAGTAAATCATATCTGCAAGTGAGCTAGTTCCAAGTTGTATGCAAGAGAGGTTGGCAAAAATGTAGCAAAGTCAAGACAGTCACTCAAAGTAGTATCATGTCTATAATTTTGCTGCAGAAATGTTAAGTGGTGGAAATGTGGGAGGTGGTGGGCCAGATACTGCCACATGACAGTGACTTAAATCATTTTTTGCTTCAGTTACTGCACAATAATGACTCATGAGGAGCATCACAATTCCAACAGAAGCTGCAAGTGTGAACGTAAATAGAATAGGAGGTGGAATTGTGGGAACAGATAGGTTTTATACTGCCAGTAAAAGTTTTGTGCAGTAGAGTGGCACCTGAATTCAGCAACGCAAGAACAGAGCCATTCAAAGCCGGATCACATTTCCAAAATTTAGTTGCAGAAACATATAGTGGTGGCAATGTGGGAGAGGGTGGGCCAAAGGGAGTATTTTTCCGTTAAGTGTGGTGGAGCAAGCGCATGCGAGTAAGCCAGCAGGACACTACCCTTCTGCTAATAGCGCACAAACGTAGGAGGAAAAATAGAAAAATAATAGTATGAGGGTTTTCTATTCCTAGTTAATTTTTTTTAGGGGTGAAGAACAAGGCATAATGCCACTAGGTTTTGGTAACTCTGAAGATATGGTAGGGGAAAAAAGCAAAACAAAAAAATGGGAAAAGGTTTAAGCCACGAGAAAAGTTAACCTTAGACCCTATAAGATATATAGGATAATTATAAGATGTAGGAAACCACTCGGGACCCAGACTCTAACAATCTTGCAGTACCAAGAAAAAAACTACAATAGTAGAAAGATTTATTACAACAAAGAGCAATCGCATGAGGATGAAGACGTTGAAAGAAACGAGTCACACGAGATGCAACAAACTGTGCTGGTACCAACGAGAGAAGCTCATCGGAACACTCACCATGATGATATCCACAGAAAAGACAAGCCACAATCGGTCGATGAGACAAAGGTTGAAGAAGAGTAGCAGCAAGATTTGGAGCAATCAAATTACAAACATGTTTATGAACTAGATCAAGAACATCACAATGAGATGACGTAGCACCTGCCCAGATATGACAGCAGTACTTTATGTAAGGGTGGATGGTAGCTTTATAGAGATACAGAAAGGATGCCACCAGGCATAATAAAGTAATCTCTAACACGATTAAAGAACAAAACGTTTATGAAGTAGCCTTGCCAATAGATTGAATGTGAGAACCCTAGGAAAGATCTGGAGAAAATAGTAAACGAAGGATCCTCATTGATGAGCATCCTGCAAGAGAAGAAGTCCCATCTGGGTTAACATTAGAATAACACTCCATGAAGATTAAATAATAGATAAGATAATATTAGATAAGGGCTTAGATTTCTATTGAACGGCATCAGTGGCGTTTTTCGTCGTCACTACCACTACTTAGAGGCAAATACATGTGAATTCGAAGGGCAACATACTACACAACTGCTTGCATTTGCGATGTTTATTAACTGGTTTAAAGCAGATATGCATATGTGCAAATGAACCTAAGGTAGTGATTAGCATGAAAAGCAAGCAAATAACACGGAACATGAAAAATCCCCAAAAAGGGCCCAAAGAAACGTTTTTTCTTATCTCTTACCACACTATTTTTATATTTTTCTGCTTCTTTTGGATAGCACAAACAAAAGCATCTGAACACTGCACTGTATTTCTGAACGATTGGTTACGGAGTAAGTACAATAAAATTTCTGAAACATTTCGGCAATCCTTTGTTAGCGTACGTTTTTAATAACTTGGTTTATAGTTTCTAAATAGCAGTACTACTCTAAGTATAAACGGTTCTGTGAAGAAAGAAAAAAGAGCTTGAATAGCGAAGCAAAAGAAAAAGTCTGCACAGTCAGACTGCCCTGCCCCTCCCCCCAAAAAATAATCCCACCCCACACAAAAATGACAAATCCCCGCAAAAACAGCAAAACAACGCAAGCACTAAATGACTTCATTGAAAAAAGGCTTACAAGCTAATTAGGAGCTTGACATATCATCCAGCTCTTTAGTTCCAACACCGACTACATTTTCACCTTTAAATAAATAAAGTGACTCCTTCCACATACGTCGATTAATATCAAATACAAACAAAATCAATACGTGATTGGTTAATTTTTACATCACTTAGAACAGTGTTTCTCAACCATGTGATGATCATCCAGTGCACACATTAAATCCAATTAAAATAAATCGATATCAGCGAGTGCTTTTAGAAGGGTGTTTCTGGGAGGTGTCAACAGTTATTCACCTATCTGTATTCGAGGCTCGCCAGCTTTTTTCCAGCAAAAACTGGAAGTTGCCGTCTGTTAACGATGTGGCCCAGAGAACCACAAGCAAATGTTGAATTTGAATATTTGTGTAAAAAAGATTTCGCAAGCCTAAAATCGACAATTTCCCAATGGCGGAAAATTTGTAATTCGTTAAATAATTTTCTTATGGAAAAATGAGATGATAAATGGCTAAATCTGGTGCGAGGACGAGAGAAACACTGAGTAAGCATAATACGTCTAACAAGCCCATCATACAATTTGATGTGCACATAGCTCTCTAAACAATGGTCGGATCAAACGGCCTCACTGGCATAAGCAGAGTCTTATTTTTTTCGGTCTTATCATTTGTCATTGTCTTTCGCAAATAAGTAAACCTGGCGGCGTGTATATGACCTATGTCCAGGGTATCTGAGGTCAACAAAACCTGATGGCGTTATTTGATCAAGTAAGCTTCCGGTGCGCCTTTCACATATTTTATAATACCTAGTTTAATGGGTTGTGCCACTGCCTCATCTCTTGTCTACTGAATACTATTTTTCTCACCATTATAAAAGAACTCTTTATAATTCATAACACTTGACGAGAAATATATTTGCAGAGTGTACGTTTCGTTGGGTGAAATCAGTTCAGAGTTGATTTCGAATACTCTGTAAACATTTAATCGTTTGAACTGAAATGCAGTACCTTGCCAACGTTTCGTTCACCCCTCTCTTTTTGTAAACTTG
This sequence comes from Morbakka virulenta, assembly GCA_003991215.1. Taxonomy (NCBI): domain Eukaryota; kingdom Metazoa; phylum Cnidaria; class Cubozoa; order Carybdeida; family Carukiidae; genus Morbakka; species Morbakka virulenta. The sequence continues at coordinate 140,299 of RDPX01000397.1, forward strand.
TCAGACTCGGTGAGGACGTTCTAAGCTTGCTTGGAGCTCCCTCCAGTTTAAAGCAAAAGTTCTTACATTCGGGTATTTTGCATCAAATATATTTTGGGCTTTTATTTTGATACATTTACAGACTTTAGGAAAAAAGGTAATCCTTTCTGTCCGACAAACCTTCTTATACCTTCATTTTGTTTCTTTTCCTTTAATTCTAGCTGCTATTTTCCGAGTTCGGCGGATATTTTCTTCTATCCACATTGACTCCTTTACACAAAATTAAATCAGCATGTCCTGCTATCTAAAATACTCTAAGTCAAAAAAGATAAAACTCCTAATGACCGTGCATCTTAAACCATGTGCATTTTGTTCTGTGCCACTAAGCCAGATGACCCCTAGAACGCCTTCCAGTAGTGCAACGTGTTATTAGTCAATGACGCATCACTCGAAACAAAATCAATGGCAAAAAGAAAAAATGGTTATCACGAAACAAAAATCCTTTAAATCGTAGTCTTAAAAATGCAAATTATCCTTTGTTATCAAGTTATATTTTGGCAATAACTTACCTAATAACAACAAAAAAGACGTATCCAGCTTAAGGCACATTTTCCAACCAAAAGTTAGATGGTTTGACAATTAATTTATCAAATATCTAGTATAAATTACATTTACACCACAGACTGTATAAGTGTCATAACGATTAGAAAATACAAACACTTTAATTCCTTCCACTAGGCTTCCTTGGCGTCAATACATCACAAAAAAGTACTTCAAAAACTAAAAGGATATCTGTACATACAAACAAGAACATAAGTGATCAGGAAATTTCAAAAATTAAAGAAAATTCTAATAAACATGCTAAGAATATTCTACTATAAATACAAGGTCATCAGTTGACTAATAAATTGCAAGAGCACCGGCATCATGTAGGCATTCAAAGCAACAAGAATATTATGGTTAAATGTTGCAGTTAAATTAACACAGTTCATTCTAAGGTTCACCCATCCCCAACGACGTAACCCGATGTATTCTACTCGATGTTTCATATTCCGTACAAATTACGCTTTAAATACACTTAGACAAAATCTTTACGTTCTATTGACAATGTTTCCAATGGACTGGGTGTTAGATTACTGGGTCTTGGACTAGGTGTTCTATTACGTTTCTTGATACAATATTTAGCAAGCGTGGCGTTTAACCGGCTGAATTTGGTACTTCCAGTTTTTAAGCTTCCACATCCTAAAGCAATGATGAAAAAAATCTAAAGAGGAATATGAATTTGAAATTAGGAAAAATCCCCACCCATCGTTTCATATTCCCTGGGGCTAATCGATGATCAGTTAGTACATGCAAACATATTTGCTATTTTACCACTGTGCTATTTATATTTCCAATATATATCATGACAACTGTCTTTTAAAGGTAAAAATGCGACCTAAATTCCATGATCCGATCTAGACAATTACTGATGAACATTTAATTGAAAATAAATCCACCGGTTGTTAACCTTTTGATCAGGCAGAGTATCAGAAAGTGCAAAATGAAAATTGTCTATTTACCGCGTCAATTCCTTGTCCAGTCAATGCATAACAAGGTGTTTTGGGGCACTGTCTAAAGTTGGAGTTGCTGGGTAATGCTTTAGAAGTAATTTGTCCATTCCCTCAAGAGAGCGAATGGACATAGATACCCCACAGAATATCAACTCTTTTAACTTAATGAACTTTTTTCTTTACAGAGTTCTTTTAAGAAGTGTGGGGTTATGGTACGATAAAAATGTACTTCCGAATTGTTTTAATTACATCATGAAAGATACGATGGAACTGTATCGCCTGATAGGATAGTTATTTTTTTCTGCATCAAGTTGGGTAGTGGAAAACAATTTCATAATTTTACTCCTTGCCAAATTCGGTTATGATGCTTCTTAACTAAACCTAAGTTTTGATCGCTTAAACCTAAACATGGGATTTCTATTTTCAACAAACGAAATCTTTTTGGAAAGCGGCAATCTGGAAGTAAACCAGAACTTCAAAATGTTTACCTGTCGATAGAAATTATTTGCGAAGTGTAGGTTAAGCTTTCAAGAACAAACTGACAATTGCACAATATTTCATTTTCATGCGGCAAGTTAATAAAGAATAATTCTGTGCTCATACACAATTTTTCATTTGAGTCAGAAGTGGTGGTGTTAGTTCTTAAAGAAAATGCAGTGCAAGCCCTGCTTCTGCGTTTTTCTATTTCATCTTATTTCTTAAAAACAATAATCGTAAACACAAAGGAAATTACCGAAGAGACAGGAAAATAACAGAAATTCTGAAAATAACACGCTGAACAAGGAAAACAGTGAATGGACTACGATAGTCGACATCAGATATGCTATTATTATTATTATTATTATTATTATTATTATTGAGTGGTGGAGCAATACGAGCCCATGGGGGACTCAGGGGTAAAAACCCCAGCAAACCCATCCGACTACCAGCCCGATAAGGGTAAACTGGGTGCATGCATCACATTATTATTATTATTATTATTATTANACAATATTTCATTTTCATGCGGCAAGTTAATAAAGAATAATTCTGTGCTCATACACAATTTTTCATTTGAGTCAGAAGTGGTGGTGTTAGTTCTTAAAGAAAATGCAGTGCAAGCCCTGCTTCTGCGTTTTTCTATTTCATCTTATTTCTTAAAAACAATAATCGTAAACACAAAGGAAATTACCGAAGAGACAGGAAAATAACAGAAATTCTGAAAATAACACGCTGAACAAGGAAAACAGTGAATGGACTACGATAGTCGACATCAGATATGCTATTATTATTATTATTATTATTATTATTATTATTATTATTATTATTAATGATTATTTTTGCACAGTTGTTGCCTTCTTTTTCCAATCATCGGTTTCTACGCCACAGGAAAGTTAGTTCATGCCCAGTAGTAATATTTATGGAGCAGTTACGTATATCCGAATAAATTTGCAATTTACGTTCGAACTTGCGTATTCAACTAGTTGAATAGGAAATATTGTCTTCTATTTTCATTGTAACTGCGTAAAACGGGAAAACTCTTTGAACTAGGGTCCTTTTCTATTACCCTCGCTATCTACCAGAAATCAATCACAACATATCTCAAATTGGAATTTCCCTCCCATTTTGTGAATACCGGGTTGCGAAAATGACATTGATACAAGTAAAGATGATCAAATGTGAAAATGTAGTATAAAATTCATGTACATTGTCAGTGGTAGTAAGGAGACTAATAAACCGCAGAACGTATTTAAAATACAAAGATAAGCTTTGGTTCTGCGTTTTTCAAAATAACTTAAATACTTTATACACTACCGTTTACTAAGTTTACTGAGGTAACCCCCCTTACTTTTTTCATTAAAAATATTCGCAAAATGTTACAAATACAAGGACTTAAATTGAAAATGGACTCAGCATGAAAAATACATTGTAACAGAATATCTTCAAGTTCTCTAGTTTAAATTCAACTTACTAACATCACTATTTAGGAACAAAGCACGTACCTATTCATCAAACACAAGTTTTTTCAGCTATGAAAATTGATTAACTATATCCTATATAATACTGGTTGAGGTCAATTTTTGAGCAATAATACCGATGGATGGGTATACGAAATGTATTTAGGTGTACATACAATTGTATTTATTCATTTTCTTCACAGAGTAGCCAATCATAGTGCCATTTGAGAACAGCGTATTGAGCAATTTATTGGCTGAAAAATCCCTATTTGTACATCCATTACTGGATACATAAATAATATAAATGCAGTTTTTGTACTTCGAAAATTCACATCACATAGATCGATGCATTCCTGTGCCAAAATAGCGATTTCCATAAGTGAAACGATCAACAGTCATTTCTGAATCAATACAATTGATATACTGGCATGCCACCACCATAATAATTAAGCGTAAAGTTCTTGTTCCGATGCAGTAATGCCATTTAAATCCCTGATGAGACCTTCCAGCCCTTGCATCTCTCTCTCCAAGTCTGTCAATGCCTTTGAGATGAGGAAAAAAAACGAATCAATTGATAAAATAAATCGGACACTGGGTATTCAAGTCATGTGATCAAACAGAACCAAACATAAGATGCAATTCTGCAGATTATGGAATATACCAGCTCGTGTAGCCACACAGGTTACGTGTACCGGGTTGGAATCACCTGCCCACCATATTGCTTAATACCAATATGACGGGCAAGTGATTCCAACCCTTGATTGTTCAGAAATGTTTTGTGCTCTTTCTTCTATTTCTTTGCTTGCTCATTGTTACCTGTCGCAAACCAAGTCAGATATTTTTCATTGTATACCCAAATTCCACACACTTAAACACAAGAAACAAATGTTATCTTTACCATATTTCCAGAGAATATTCAAAGAAGTCCAAGCTTTCCCCAACTCCCTACTTAAAATGCAGTATCCAACTCTGGTCACATGGTCAAAACCGGTAAGTATTTGATAGCGGTTGTTTCCTATTTTCGGCGTCATTAAAATCCAAACAAGATTAATCGCTCACAAAAATAATCACCTATCACCAAGTTTAACAGTGGTCAAATTTATCCTCTCTCCTCACGCTTTGTGAGCAAGATTAAACCCGGCCCGAATTAAAAAAACACCCCAACTTTTGATTTATTATAAGAACCAACTGTTACCCAAATCTGCAAGTTGCAATTGCTTAAATAGCGGCTACAGTAAATAAGTAAACAAACAAACAAACATATAAATAAAAAAATAGATTTGTATCTAGGTTAATTTCAAAAGGAAGGAATTTTTACCAACGTCAGAAGTCGAACCTCGCCTTCGTATGAAAAACCAATCACTTAAACTACTAGATAACGCAGTAATAATTTCTTTTTTTAATGTTATATTTTATTTAACCTTTTTGGTTAAATGAAATGAAACATTAAAAAAAGAATTTATTAAAATAGTCGGATGATATCATCGGAGCATTGGGTACTACATCTAAGGATTTCCACGATGGGCTAGAAAAAGTTTACCCTGATATCTCATTTTGCAACTTAACAGAAGGCTTGCTTGTAGGAAACAGCAAGGGCTTTCCGCTTTGCACTGAACACCTAAGCTTGTGAGTCGCAACTTGATGTTCAGTTAACATCTTCCGGTTTGTAGACCGAGCTTCAAAACGAAATAATAACAATAAAAAACAAAAAAGTCTTGTCATGCATGGCCCGAATTTTACATTTAGTCTTAAAAGCATTAAAGATAACTGTGAAAATGATGTGGTTCTCTAGATAGCTGGTAGCTGTCTGAAATGACATCTTAATTAACAAAGCTAATGGTAGGTATTTTTATAAGCTTTTTTAACAAGCAATATCGAGCATAATAGTAATTTTTACCACAAATACAAACATTTGATTATCATCTTATCTACAGAACGGTCAAAATTGTTTCTTCTATACATTTCCGCCACAGTGTTCAGCAACTTGATAGGTAGTTGTTAAAAAAAGCAATTGATCTTTACGATATTAAAGAAATCACGCGACGAAAGTTTCTGGAGAGAAAACCTGACCTCTTTCTTTTCTTTTCTTTTCTATCAATTTTTATTCCAACCCTGGGCTTTGTCCTACATATCATTTTAATGACAACACTGTTTGTGTATGCTCAGTGTTGTCATTAAAATGACAAATGATAGTCAAATGTTTGTATTTGTGGTAAAAATGCTTGCATGCATTTTAGTGTTGTGCTGTTTTTCCTATTATTGTAGTGTCAAATATTATACACTTGGTTAAAAGAAGTAAACAAAACGTATTTTTCTTTCTAAATCACAGCAGGAGAAATGACTAGTTGAAGTACTTTCCTTTGCATAAAAGAATCGTGGGGAAGAACGGATGAGGGGCAGCATTGCTTTACTGACTACCTCTGGGAATGTGCTTGAATTATAAGCATGGAACAATGTTTCGGACCCATAAAAAAGGAATGTTTTAAATTGGAGAAATGTGTAAGGATCAAAGGGCAATGTGTTAAAACCGCGGCCCAAAAAACTCCTGAATCCGATGTAAAATTGAGTCACCTAATGGTCCATTATGTTCAACGTCACATTATACAGTAACAAGATGACAAGAGATTGACAATAAATATAAGGTACATGCTCAGCTATGAAATTTGAGGGCTCAGGAACTTCCAATGGGGCTTGGCATGTAACATATTTCTGCTTCCCACGTGAGACCAGAAAAAAAAGTTTTAACTCGTATGCACCTACTACACAACATTCTACACCTAGAAAATATTTACTACGACAATCATTTGTGTGCACAAAAACCAGTTGTATGCAAATGAATACACTGGCCTTTTTCGTTAAAGTAAACCTAAACTATAAAGAATAAGACTGTCATACCGGATGACTTGCTGAACGGGGAACTCCATCTGTGGCTGAAGATGCTGTACCAATGGAAGCACCATATGTTCGACCGTTACCGCCCAATGTACTTGCCTTTCCAGAATACTGAAAAGAAATGTCAAACGGAATATATTAATTGATTTACAATACCGTCATTTTCTCAACCTTCAAAGGTACGCGTCATAAACGCCGGCGAAAAAACTGAAACAGAAAATAAAATCTCAAAAACTGTAAAACGTGACCTTAAAGAACAAGTACCTATATATAACAAAAAAATCTGTGGTAATTTTTTCTGGCTACTGATAACCTATTTCTTCACAAATTTTGAAATATACAAGGGGCATTAGTCTAAAATTATGGTTTTGTGTTTAAAAATATCCTTATAATGCTAATAATTCTTCTAAAGGAACTCAAAATAACATGCGAAACACAAAATAATAATAATAATAATAAAAAAAAAAAATTGAACACGCTTTACTTCTTATAAACTGTTTCCAGTCTTAATTACTGTGCAAGTAAATTATTTAACAAGCCTCCACCTGAATAATCAAGATATATTGATGACACCTCACTTAAAGTACCCTTTTCGCCCTTTTTCCCAGAAAGGCGAAAAGCAAAATGCTCCTGTAGACATACAAGACATTGCTGATATTTTAAAGGAAGAAAATTAATAATTTCTTATTATTTCTTAATGGTAATAATCAAGGATGCAACCACCTGCACTTGTTTTCTACAAAAAGTGCTTAATTCCACAGGAAAGTCACAAAAAAAGCTATCGATGACACTCTTTGAAAACTGAACGTCTGAAATCTTTTTTGTGCTGGAATCTAGCATCTTTTAAAAAACAATCACACCGGGGTTTTTTGGTTTGTAAACTACTTCTGCCTTTATGTTTTAAAGAACATAGTTTATCACAAAGGACTCTAGAGTAAACAGAAGATTTTTCTTGTTAAACAACTATGTTCTTCGGGGCAACCCAAGATGAATTTTTCACTATCGAATATTTATAAGTTTTCTTTCTTGCAATTATGAGATGATGGCGATTACACTCGTTATCATTTGACCTATAATTTACAACATTTTTGTTGATTAAAATGTAGTACATTTTAACCAAGCTTTACATCTAACGAAAGAGAGGAGACAAAAAGTAACCACATATTTTGCGTAACATTTAAAAAATCAGCACCTAAATTTTTTAAAATCCGGCTGTAAAAAATCTAAGTGAAATTCGTAATTAAATGCAGGTCTGTACACGCATATCATCCGCCTTGACACACCACTTTTTTAACCAATGCAACAAACCAACAGACTAAATCAAAATAGAAGATAAGTATTAGGATAATCAGAGTATGCCGTCATTTCAATAAAAAAGTCAAAATTCGATTTTAAAAAAATATAGTAAATTAGGGAAAATAACAATTTTTCCACTTTTGTTTTTTAGGATTCTAACAGTATTCTGCAGTTTCTCTACGCTTCCTGCTTCCGTATAGAACATTACTTGTGTACAGATCCTTGATACAGTACTAGTATTTATCTACTTTGCTACTTCCTTCCATACTGTCATACTTACTGTTCCATTTCCTTACTTCCTTACTGCATTGCGATACCGGTGACAATACTCATAGTTTATGCCTTGTAAAATACCAGTTGCTTAAAATATGCGCTGCGAATTCTATTCATTAGGACGACAGCCAGTTTTCATTAAAATTCTGATTGCAATCTTACATCTATCTAATCTAATTATCTAACTTGCTGTCCCAAATACAAGATTACCAAACAGAATAAATGAAACTGAACTGGACTAAAGACTGAGAACAGGAGTAAGGTCTCACCTGTTGCCGACCATCTGCCAGGTAAGGGTTTATCCTTCTTGGCAAAGTAGACGAGGTGGTTTTCATAGATGACTGTTGATAACTGACTCCATAGCCTCCAGTTGTTGCATATCCTGAGGCAGAAGACGTGTTTGCATTTTGTGTTTCTGGCAGCAACTGGTAACCCTTTGGTTTACTAGCACTACTGTCCGTGGCAATAAAAACCCTGGTGTTACTTAATGTTGTTGGTGTAACTCGTCCTGACGTTGAAGCTGTTCCTCCGCTTCGAACAGAAGACACTGGAGAATTACCAATCACATAGGACTTGCTGGAATAACTCTGCTCTACAGACTGGGCAGGTTTAGTTGGCACATCGTAGGCGACTGTGTTTGAATATTGTCTGCTGTAAGACCCGCTTGTTGGCCCATCTACAGAAGTGCCTGAAGAATAAGACCGGTCTATAGTATGGGAATAGGTAGCTTTGGTGTATGAGTTTTGACTTGAATTGGTAACACCTGTAGAGGTGCTTGAGGCATAATCCGATCTGGAAGAATGTTCGTTTGAGTTCTGACGGTTCAGCGTTCCTCCTCTGTACGACGGGATATCTATATCATATTGTCCAGTTGCATAATTCAGTTGTGAAGTAGAACCTAGGCCAGGGAGAAGGAAAAACATATAGGAAAATGCTATATAATGGTCCTGGATGAAAGTCATATCAATTATATATTACTTTCTCATTAATACAAATCAACATAACATTTTTCAAGATTTCGAGGTTGTAGCTTACAAATATTTTGTACAATATTTCAAATGCATTTTCTCGTGCCTGTTAGTCTAACGTTTTTCACAAACGGGAGGTTTCTCTGTCATCTTGTTTTTAAGACAAGTAAGAGTAGTCGTGTACCTGAATCAACGTTTTTAATATACGTGTTTGAACTCATGGCCCAGAACAAGTGAGCCGGGGTGAAACTGACGATTTCCTCGTGCACATTTGTTTGTAAATAACGTTTGAAAGTTCTGGTTATCGTTGAGCATATCATTTATTATTTTATTCCATCACAGTATTGTCTCATTATTTATATGTCGTTGGATGGTTCCTGTCCATTTTTTTAGTTAGTCCATGTGTCATTAAGTTAGCATTTCATACAGCATATTTTTATTAACTATATAAACTCATACATTCACATTTTTGGAAAAAAGTTACAACTAAAACTGACCAGAAAAATAGGGGAGAAAAATGATACACAACACAAAAGAACGTATTGTAATTACTTATCCAAAAACGGGAGCATTTTACGGACAGCAATTATTAATAATGCTAATTCAAGCTCAAAAATTCAATGAACAAAAGAGTCTGCAATCTGTGCATTTGTACAATAAGGTTAGGGTTGTCACATGAAAGATAACTGAAGGAAGCATGACTTCCAACGTATTTTGTGAGAAGTACACTGCTTATTCATGGCTGGCGCTAATTTGCCTAAATACAACATTTGGCTTACAGTTGAACCAATGCTGGTAAGAGAAAAGGAGTTACTCGAATGAAAAAAAATTATCAATCCGCAGTTTTCAGCGTAAAGTCGACCTTGTGGAAGTTATTGTAGCACATATATTTAGCAATTTACTTATTAAACCACATGTTTTTCAAATCACGAAAGAAAAAAACAATTGGCTTAGCTGATACAATCTCTTGTCTATATCTTAGTTGTTGTATGCGTTTTTCTCATGTGTACACCTGATAATCTATTATTACAACTGTAACTTGATTTGCATGTTCTGGTGTCTGGTTTTTAATCTCATCATATTCTTTGTCACAGTACCCGTCCAAAACGTTCCCCTGTATTTTGTAATAAAGTAGTCTATTAAAATTCCTTATTACAAAAATAGAGCTTAAATATTAATAAAAGGTTAATAATTAGAGTTAAGCTTCCCAATCATCCACAGTCATCCGTATATTAATGTCTGCTAATGAAGAAAACAAGCTGATATGGAAGGAAGATAATTTAATACTCACCAGCTTTGTTGTGGCTTGAAACTGGCCCAGCTTTACTACTCATAGAACTTGACACCATGGCAGTTGATAAAGATGGTGTGCTTCCATGAGTGTTAAGCCTGGATCCATCACCTGAGCCAAAGCGTACAGAAGATTCAAGCAGCCCAAGTCCCTGCAACGCTTCGAATGCTGCATGCTGTTCTGCTTCAAGCCTTGTGGGAAAGTAATCACTGCTTTGAAAAAAGAGGCCACCAAATTTGAGTTTCGCTGAATACCCTTGCTGTTGCTGTGTTGTAATATACTGTGGTGGTGGAAGCTTATAACGTTGGCAGAAATCATGCAAGCTGCTCTTGAATGAGACAAATTTCTGATTACCAGGGCCAGGTACCGTAAAACATGCTGAAAAGAAATGAAACGGGCAAAATAAAAATACTAAGGAAACAAGAATATTTTCTGATATTTGAAAGTCTAGATAATAACATATGCTGTGATAATATACAAACTCAAATTTAATGACTTTTTACAGGCTTTTTTCCTTTTTGGGGGGATGAAGGGGGGGACCTCAAATTCCGTTGTAAAGCACGCCAAAGCTGACCTTGACATGTCATACACGGGCGTTATGTAGCAAGGAAACCGAAAATGTCTTTTTACTGTGGGGGCCTCTCTTAGCACTGTACTCTCTGCTCAGTGCTTTGATAGACGGCATTTCCTGAAGTCAAAAATGTCCCTACCACTTAAATGGGGGTAGTATCTAAGAAAAACCAAATGGTATAATTGTACTACTAATAACTGACAAAACAATCCAGAATAAACATTTAACCNATAAAAGTATTTCACAGTCCATGTTCTAAGTGAGGTTTTGTATACACTAATATTTTTTGTAAAGAATTCCAGTGTGTTAAATCTTTAATATTTGGAAGAGACAGATAGTTTCACACATACAAACATATACATATACAGTATTTTTGTAGTACTACATTGGAATGCTGCACCACTACAATACAATGTGAGAAAGGCAGAAGATAGAAATGAATCGACAGTTGATAGTATGATAATATTACGACATTAATGACTAACTTTACATGTATCTTTGACGTTTTGGTGACGTTACTGTCTGGAATGATACGGACGTAATTCAACAACAACATTGATTGGCAACACGTAATTCAAAATTCAACATTTGGGTTTATCTGTTTGTTTGCGGCAGCTATTTTAAAGCATTTGTTATTAGCAAGCAAAAAAAGCCAGCATGTCATAAGCAATAAAGTAATGACTTTTGTCTTAAATGGCGCATCAATGCCGTTCTCTAAAAACAAAAGGTACACTCCCTCTCACATTGAATCCAAAATCGTTGCCCTGCTTTACAGTACAATCCACTTTGATTAGAAAGGCAAGCGCCAATTTTCGGGTAAAAAAAGCATGTACATTTACTTGCCCAAAAAAACAACAGCATATATTCTACTGCTTTATATCTTACAAAGAGGTTATTCGCCTACCAGCTCTGAGCCTCGTACACCGAAAAATCCAATGCAAAATATACGTACCATTTGGAACATACTTGCTGCTAAATTCTATCATACAGAGACCTTGTAGCCCAGAATATGCCGCAAATTGCTCAGAGTCTTGGCTGGTATTTGAAAGCTGGCTTGTGTTAAACGTGTGACTTCCAACTTGAACCTGAAAAAAAAGTTGGAAATAATAAAGGAACATTAATCACATATAAACAAATATAAACACATATCAAGTTATAACCAAGATAAACAAACAAGCAATGACATTACATTTGGGTAATTTTCTCGAAGATCACTTATCACGTCATCAATTTTTTTCACGCCTTTACAAACATAACTGCTCTCTGTTGCTACAGTTGTCCTTTATATCTGGCCCCTGACGTGACATTCTTGAAAAAGATCAGTAAAACCTCTTACAATCAGAAATTCTGGGTACTATCCTAGGATTTTCCTATTCAACTATATTATGGTTACATTACATTCAAACCTTGCATAAAAACAAAAAGCAGTATATTTCTTATCATAAGTCGTAAGCTTTTTCCGAGCTACGTTTCGAGAGATACTTCTCCCATCGTCAGGCCACGTAGCTACGTAGCCTGACGATGGGAGAAGTATCTCTCGAAACTTAGCTCGGAAAAAGCTTACGACTCATGACATGATAAAGCTCTTGCATCTATGGCTTCCTCTGAGTCCATAAAGTTCAGAATTTTCAGTATATTTCTCTTTGTACTCTTTTTGTATAGCTAAATAATGGCAAATAAAAATTGTAATACCAACTAAGCCCGCAGACACTCAGTCCATCTTCCTACAAGGTAGTCAATTTTCCTCAAAAGGAAAAAAAATACCTTTCGTCATTCAGGAATACCTGACTGTCTCAGTGCTCAAAAAAATGTAGTGAGCAATAAATACAACGAGAAAACACCTTCTTATTTTCTGCTGCATTAGAATTTTCAATTTAGTCTACGTATTTCTTAATGCAGATTTCAAATCTGAATTCGGTTTCCCTGACCAAAATTGAAGTCTTAGAAATCAGAGCTATACTCTAGTTTCCTTTCCCGCTGACCTTAAAAAATTTATTTTTTCATTCGTCGCAATACAAGGTGATATATTCCTCCAGAAAACCAAGTCTTGCAATTTTTAATGATACTTTGTACTGTTCACAACTCAACCTCAAATACAAACATACGTTTAACAGAAATACGTCAAAATCAACCAAACATAAGCTAATTCATTACTTGTGAGCTATATCCTCCTCCTTCACGTGAAGTAACGAATCGTGGTGGTAGAATGTTACATTGTTGACAAAAATCATGCAAACTGCATTTATAGGAAATAAAAGACGGCTCTCCCGGGCTTGGAACTGCAATATTTGCTACAAAAAAGAGATGCAAACATACTGTGTCAGCAACACATCGACTTATTTCAGCTTACATAGCAAAACAGTAATTGTGGCTTGAGGTGTGTCTTAGGTACCACAATATAAGAGCTGAATATGAATTTTGCCTTCATCTACAAAGGGTTTTATCAAGAATTTTTATCAAGTTAAAAATTTAAGTGCGGCTATTTATGAATGCTCGTGGCGGTGTGATGACGAGTGCGTAGACCGAAAGTTATCAAAATCGATCCATCGAATAAAATTGCATATGCCTCGTATTTCAAAACAAAAAAATGTCAGTGGGAGACTGTTCACCATATTGGTAAATTGTACTTCGGCTATTACTCAGCTATATTTGCTAAAACAGCACATGTGGTGAAAATTTCAAAATCAAACATACATACATACATACATACATACATACATACATACATACATACATACATACATACATACGTTTTAACCCAACAGCCCTTAAGGGACTCTAGGGCACTGATTAGCATTTCTCTTTGTGCATTCCCGAAGAAATGTCTCTAACGACTTGCCCTTTTTTACTTCTTGTACCATCAGATTTTCCAGCACTGTTTTTTTACGGTTGAGGTAATTAGCAGAGCAAGGTCCGCCTTGAGCTTTGGACGTTCAATTTTTTATCAACTTCACTTGGTGGACAAAAAGAATACCAATGGTTTTCAATTTTTAGACACCATATTACAAAAGGTGGCAGGCTGTCTTTGATCCTCTTTTTCTTTTTCTCGTTCACAAAAAAAACGCACACCTGTGTTTCTTCTCATCGTGCTTTCTAGGTCCAGTCGAGTACCAGCTAAAAAGCTTTCCATCAAAATGAACTTGACTTGCGATGAATTACGATACTCAAGTTTTGTAATATAAACCTTTCATTTTGGTACCCATTACAAAATAGGTACCTGTTACCTCACTAGGCACGTACTAACATTTATACTGCAAAAGATCAACATAATACGTGGCTATGACTGACTGGAGAACGTTGATGATTGTTCATGTACACTGTAAGTGCTGACGATATATAGCTGGTGCTGATATACAGTACAAGTAGCATTGCCAAAGTGTGCTTTGGACTACAAACTCTATGTAACAGTGTATTTGCATTAAAGGTACCTAAACGAAGAAAGATTACCAAAAAGCTGCAAAGCTAAAACAAACAAAAAATGAGACAACTATTACCTTCAACTCCATGATCTGTGTCTGCTGATAACAAACCAATCCCTTTCAATGCAGCAATACCCGCTTTCTGCTCAGCTTCTTGTTTTGATGCCGCCGAAATAGCACCACTGCTGTAAGACTGGTTGCCACCAAAAGAAACAGTCGAAAAAAATCCAGTTCCTCCCTGTTGAGTTGAGTAGTAGGGCGGTAGCCAGCCCACTTTTTGGCAATAATCTTGAAGACTCGTTTTGTAAGAGATAAATGTGGCATCACCCGGCAAAGCAACTTTGACGCCTTTAGAAATAAAAACAAAACGTAGCTATCATCGTTTATGAGGTAAAAACGTCAAAGGCTTGCATATTTCGTAAGTTCAAATGAACTCTAGAAATACCATTTACTTAATTTTAAAGACACAATACATAGCGATAAGTTGTGTGAACACTTGAATTCTTTAAAAGAAACAGAAATCCCGTTGTAATTACATCTGCTATGACATTGTCTATATAATCAACATGACCATCATCATTACTATCTGTACTTCGCTCTTCGCAATCTAAAAATGTCTGCTAAAATTCGCTTAAACATATTTTGTATACATATTGACCATATATATGATTAAATACATGGCTAGATATGTGCTTACACAGAAACGAAAACGTATCAGGTTAATCAGTGGCTTAATACTGCACTCAGTGAAAGCAACAGAAGGACCGAACATCAAAACTAACTGGCTCAAAGATGAAGTGTTTTGGTAAAACCTCAAGTATGGACCAGTAAGGACCTCAAGTAACCTCTCTTTTCTCCATTAAAGGAAACTAAAATAGACACTTTTGATAGGCAAGGTATCTTTAGACCTCTTATGCCTGTCATCTAACAAGTTGTTTTTTAAAAGAAGAAACTGTTAAACCCGGCTTTTGAAGCCTAAAAAAGATCGTGTTTTTATTCACACTTCATACATGAGTTACACTTTGTTTTCCATGCCATTCAAAGATATCATATCAATATTTTCGAAATCAATTATGTACAAAAGATGCTTTTGTAACTATGAATTTTTCAATTGTGTTACACGTACAAAAAATTAAATTCATCTTGTATTTTAGTTGGATAACAGGAAGTGCCAACAGAAATTCTCCACATTATGCATTGCAATGCTCTCACAAAAAACTTCGTATTACCTTTGTACCCATTCTTACATTCTTCTAGTGAAATGTGATAAAAAACAGAAGTACGTAGTAACATTTAGTACGTAGATGACAGAAATTGGCATGTTGACGTTCTTTTAAAAAAATCCCCAGGCATGGCCTGATAAGGCATTCAGTACACAACAGCTCTGGTTAAAAGCAACACAGTAAAGCCTTAATCACAGTTTTTATTATCACAATGTCACGTCTGACCTTGTGGGCCTTCATGGGGATCTTTGTCCCTCAGGCCCATTTTTAATCAAGTATTAAAATTAGAACCGGAAATGAACCCCATTATTGGGCCCGCTCCTAAAATACCTACACGTAAATTACGTTCGCTCTGTGATCTTTAATGTGTAACATCAATAAAACATAAAAAAATAGCGTAAAAGCCCAAATTGAAGTACAAAAGGAAAGATGCTACAAGAATAGATGATTTCATTATGGTTTCTTGAGATAACATTTGTACATTACCATTAACGTGATGCTAATCTTTATAGCAAACCTCTACTTATACAAAGTGGGTGATGCAATGACAAGCAAATAGATAAGAAAACAACGTTGAAAAGAATAATAAAGTTAAGTGGGGTTTCTGAAATTCTGTAAAACATTAGGCAAGATAACATTTCTAACAAAAGCACGTGGCGCAATAAGACATTGAAGAATAAACGTATTATCGCCTTTTTACGTACGGGGCATTAATCAACACCGTACAATGATGTAGAACACATTATTCCGTTCCCCTTTTAAAGCATTTACTTGTTATCTGGTCTACAAAACACTCTTGAATACGAGGATAACAAGAGAGTCTTTTTTTCTTCATTCCTTTAATTATTCTTCTTTGAAAGCTTCTTCTTTTTTTTCCAAGTTAGTTGAATAGAAACGCCTTGCAATTCATAATTGAGTAGTCAAGTAAAATTTTACAACTTGTTGGAGAGAGAAAAAAAGTAAGCTCATTTGAAAGAACCGGACTTTCTCTTTTAATTTTCCTGAAACGATAGGTCTATCAAATCAAAATTTACGATGTTTTAAGTTTCGTTTTTGGGGGTATATTTTTGAAACCGCTTTATTCGTTGTTCATTTAGAAAAGCTTCAAGGTAGGTGGCACAAGGAGCATAGCACTGCCTTGGGTGAATTGTACAAAAAAAATTAAGTGTCTCTGATATTTCTACCAAATTTGGAACAAATATATAGTAAAAGTTGGACTTTCACATAAAATGTTCGAAAAGTAAAATGCTGTTATGGTGAAAATATTCGAGCAAGAAGACCTCCCTCCCCATTTTGATGCTCAAAATTGGCACAGCACATACAGTATTAATTCTTTCGAAGCTATTACGATATTATCGGTTCATGATAATTCAGCTGTTTCTATAAATGGAATTAGTTGCTGTCATTATAACAATCAACAGATTTTGGTCGAACTTGGTTACAGAAAAACTGATTTTGATACATGATCTCCAAATAAAACTAAAGTTTAACTTACTTTTGCAAAAAGAAAAGGTTTAAGCTTTAAAATACTATATTACTTTTTAAGGCAACTCAAATTTTTACAGACAAAAATATTGGGCTTGACATCTTTAAATTTATCATCGAAAGACATTTCCTTGGTCGATCGTCAAGAGTAAGCGTCTAAATATTTAATAAAACCTCGTTTTCAATTCAAAGTCCTTTGTGGAAGTATCCATGTGACACTTATAACCTGCAAAAGCATAATGCAAAATTTGCACCACAAGTTCAAGAAGCAGCATTTTTATATGTTCTTGTCAGTTCGGAAAGGTGGAATATTACAATAACAATTTATTTCATTGCTAAATAAATCTTAAAATTTGTAACATATTATTACTAAGGAATAATTTGATACATAATTTAACATCTGTTTTGAATGCTACATTGGTTTGCATAGTAATTTTGTAAACGTTTTCCACATTTTTATTCTGCGTTTTGAATTCCAAACCAATAACTTGAACTGTTGACCTTCCTACTTTGAATTAAAAAACAAATTGAATGCAGTACTTTTGGGAAGTGGCGAAACTGAAAACCGAAAACCTCTCTCATGGTACGCAAATAATGTACTACTTCGCAACCACTCTATAAGCGTACAATACAGACAACGGAAGTCAAAAGAATAATTCCATTAGTCTTGTTCAATGAAAGAAATAAACTCACCTGTTTTTGGTGTCCCAGCTGCCATTCTCCCAGCACCCGCCATTCCTCCAGCACCAGCCATTCCTCCAGCTCCGGCCATTCCTCCAGCACCTGCCATTCCTCCAGCACCAGCCATTCCTCCAGCACCACCAGCCATTCCTCCAGCACCAGCAGCCATTGCTCCAGCACCAGCAGCCATTGCTCCAACACCACCACCCATTCCTCCACCACCACCACCCATTCCTCCACCACCACCACCACCAATTCCCCCAGAGCCAGCTCCAGCACCGCTATAAGAAAAAAGTGAGAGAAAAAAATAAACAAGGCATTCAGAAAACATATGCAACTACAAATAATATTAACTTAGCCGACTCAGTTTAATTTTTAATACCCTGGTCGATCTTTTTTCACTATATACTTGCTATAATTTATAAAATCCTAAAACATGCGTTCTCTTTTTAAATATTACATACATTTAACAGAAAGGAAATTTTAATGAAAATATTTAGGCCAGTAGTACCATACAGCTGGTTATCAATTAAAAGGTGCTTGATAAAAATACCAAGAAAGAGGTTTGATTTAGTGCAACAAACAATACCACTTTTACACAACACACAATTCCTTTATGCTATATCAACCCAAAAGCATATAATAGTTATGAAATCGAATGGGTTTTAAAACTTTACATTTATGTGAATCCAAATAACTACAAATGAAACCCTTGACTTTATCTTCTGCGTAATATTGGCTTCCGTGCTATGGAAGTCACCAGTCCTCTTTTACGTTCAAGCGAGATTGGTATAAATTATTATTTACCTGCATAAATAAGCAGAAGCGAAGCTCATAGTCAAGGAAGGCTACAGGATGCCACTCCCTTTCTACAGAATACGCTTGGGTAAAATGAGCAAGGTCGAAAATATATCTCTTTTAAAAATATTTTTAAACATACATTATACATGAAAATATATGGTTATATCGTTATCCTAAGAAATAGGAGGTACACATTGGAAAATCAAAAACTAGTACAGTAATCACAACACTGGGACGAAGAAATATGCTGCACAATGTTGCAGTTAAAAATACAATAATACGAAAAGAAATGTGTTTACCGGTTCACGACAGAAGTAGTTCAGGTTGTTTCAATAAAATATAACACAGGTGCACTTTATGCATCTTTTGATAAACTCTTATGCTATGCAGCTTTAAACAAAGTGAACTATATCACGGTTTTCTAACATTTTCTTATTATGTTAATCATCTTTTCCGTTGTAACCTCAACCCTTCATCCACAGTTGACGCTGAAGCTACATAAAGCAGCTAGGGAAGGGCATTGATACTAGCCTATCGATGGGCATAACAGCAGCACAAAGCGGGTATTTGCTAACTAATAATTGTTAATTCAATAATGTATGAGTACTTTTAAAGATATGCTACTTACTACATTGCGCCTCCAGCACTTCCACCTGCTCCACCAGCACCAGCACCAACTAATCCGGCACCTGCAGCATTTCCAGCGAGTGAAGACTCTGCAATCCTACCACCACCACCACCTCCACCACCACCACCACCACCACCACCACCAATTCCACCGTTTGCATTAATATTTGATAATTCTAGTGCTTCGTTGGTACCTCCAGCTGGCACCCAGAAGTCTTGCCCTTTACCATTCTTTCGTTTTATTTCGGAGTGATTTCCATAGCCATTGGCACCATTGGGAGCTGCCACGTAGGTATTTTTATCAAATCTAGCAAACAAAAAAAATTCTAAAACATTGAGGGGAAAAACCTAAGGTTGGTTACAAGATAAACAAAAGCCATTACATGTCGTACATATTCAATGCATTGGTGGCAAAATATATATTTCTATCAAACACTCCCTATTACCTGCAGGGCAGCGTAGATATTTATCTGTATATTGCAATAGCAAATAAAAATAGGTTCACACTAGCTACATAGTGCTAAATTCCGCGAATATATATAAAACCGATGTTTGCATATCATCGATGCTACATTAAGTTACTTTCCGGCTTTCAATCTATTGAATACAATAATACAGCGCAGGGTGTATAAAGCCTGTTGCACGAAAATGGGTCCAAGTGGAATTCTTTTAAAACAGCTTTATCAACAACAAGAAAAGAATTAATCCATAAAAAAGGATAAAAGAAAAACAAATGGATGCCTGTTGAAATTCTGGAAATAATGGAGTGAAGGAGGAAAATAAGGAACAAATGCAGTCAAGAATACAAAACATTAGATACGAAAATAAAAGCCAAATTCTGCAAAGAATAAAAACCGTGGATATGCCAAAGATATGAAGATATTGAACAGAAAGATATAGCATAACCATCCATTATATACCAACAAATAAAAGAAATAACAAATCAAAAAACATGCTCGTCATCAATTTGTTTAATGGCAAAGACAGTAACAAACAACAAATACTAGAACGTTGGAAAGAAAACATCGAAGAACTATATCACGATGGCAGAGGTGACGCGCCACGAATAAAATGTAACTTAGACGGTCCAAAGATTTTGAAAGCAGAAGTAAGAGCGGCAATTTAAAAAATGAAAGAAAAAAAAAAGGAAAAAAGGCAGGTCCTGACAAAATTGTTGTTGAAAAATTATCAGTACTTGATGAAATTGGAGTCAATAAATTAATAGAAATCATCAATGAAATTTACGACTCTGGCGAGATTCCAGGAAAAACAAAGCAAATCTATATTTGTAGCAATTCCAAAGAAACCAGGCTCTGTAGACTGCCAACTGCACAGGGCGATCAGCATGATAAGCCAATTAATAATTAGACCTAAGGCTTTCAAGTCGAGAGCACGCAGCAAAATCAAATCAGGAATTGGTAATGAAGAACGTTTTAGAGGAAGTAGGCACGCGAAACGTTATCTGGATCGTAAGAATGATAGCGGATTAAAGAGCGATCGAAATGCAAAAAGACTTGTACCTATGTTTTATCGACTATACAAAAGCCTTCGACAAGATTACGCAGAAAATAAAATTTTCAAGAACTAGTATAGCTGTTGTAGTCCCTTGATAAAGACGGAAAGATCTAAGATTAGTCTGCAACCTGTACTGGGAACAAACAGCGTGCATGAGAGTTGACAATGACCATTGTAACTTCACGGAAATCAAATGTGGCGTGCAGCAGTAATGTGTTTTTTCACCCGATTTATTTAATCTATACAGCGGGGGGGTGTAAGGGTGTCCTAAAGGGGTACTACCCAGTGACAACCATCAGCTGGCCTTCGGGCGATGGACTCACTGGTCTCCGGAAGGCACCTAACTCTCACATCTGGCTCCAAGTAGCTGTTTGTGCGCAACAGCGGCCACACCCCGGTAAACCGTTTCAGCTGACGGGCCAAACGATGTGAGGGTAACCAACAATTTATTGTTGGGATAGTACATGCCTCGTACTTTGCGCACGAACCGTACCAGTGGTGTGCACAGGCCACGAAGGAGGCCTCGTAACGAGTGGGCAACCACCGGTGGAAGGCAATGGCAAACCACCACCGTACAATGCCAAGACAATCATGCTTATGCACAGATCACAGTTCAACGATAACAGCGTTAATAGCTCTAATGCCCCAAGGGTATCTAGCGCTTCGCTCGGTCGGGATACTCATGTCCGACAGGTGACTCCTGACCGTCAGCCAGCTACTGTTCGGAACCGAAATTCTCTGAGGATTGGAACATGGAATGTAAGAACCTTATATCAAGCTGGAAAACTAGCCAACGTAAAATTGGAGATGGAAAGATTGAACATTAATATACTTGGCTTAAGCGAGACGAGGTGGACGGAAGCAGGATGTTTCAACCAAGATGGTTTCAAAATTATCTATTCCGGAGGGGATCAACACATGAGAGGAGTGGGTATGATGCTAGACACAGAATTGAGTAAGTGCCTCATGGGATACTGGCCAGTCTCAGAGAGAGTTCTTTTGGTTAAACTGAAGGGATCCCCCTTTGACCTATCTATTATCCAGGTATATGCACCAACAGCAGACTACAATGACGAAGAAATTGACAGGTTCTACGAACAGCTTGATGAAACAAAAAGACATTGCAAATCACAGGACATCATTATGGTTATGGGAGATTTAAATGCAAAAGTCGGTGGCCAACGCATAAACAACGTAGTGGGCCAACATGGACTAGGGATCCAGAATGAACGAGGGGAGAGATGGGTCGATTGGTGTGAAGCAAACAACCAAGTGATCACAAACACATGGTTTAAAAATCACAGCAGAAGACTTTGGACATGGAGGGACCCGGCAGATCGTGTTCGAAACCAGATAGACTACGTGACCATCAATGACCGATTCAGAAATGCAGTTCAGCAATCTAAGGCTTATCCTGGAGCGGATTGTGGAAGCGACCATAACCCGGTAATCTGTACTGTAAGAGTAAAATTACGAAGACTCAAGAAGACACCACCAGGCGTTAAACTGGAATGGAACGCACTTCGCGAAAACCAGGAGCTTAGATCGAGATACGCAGTTGCAGTAAAGAACCGCTTCGAGCTACTAGAAAATGAAAAAGGCAGTAAGTGGGAAGTGCTAAAAGATGCACTAGTCGAAACTGCAAAAGAGCTCATCCCACCGAAACAAAAAGAATCAAAACAGCAATGGATGAAGCCGGATATTCTCCAGCTGATGAAAGAAAGGCAGGAAACTTTAGACAGAGAGTCCCGCCAGTACAAGATCTTGGACCGCTCAATAAGGAAAAAATGCAGAGAAGCAAAAGAAGAATGGATCAACGAACAATGCGCAGACATCGAAGAAAGCAGGCTAACCGATCCTGGTTCAATCCACAAGAAAATCAACAAGCTTACAGGGAGGAAAGTGTGCTCAGCTAGCGGATGTATTAAAGCAAGAGATGGCACTATGCTGATGGAACGAGACAAGCTGGTGGAGCGCTGGGATGAATACATCAATGAGTTATTCATGGATGATAGAGGAGAAAAACCAGCAGTGAAGAAGGCGTTGGATGGACCAAAAATCCTTCGCAGCGAAGTAAAAGCGGCAATGAGGAAAATGAAAAGGAACAAAGCAACTGGACCAGACAATATATGTATCGAAATGATATGTGCACTAGAAGAATATGGAGTGGAGAAAATCACAGAATTGTTGAACGACATTTACGACAGTGGTGAAATTCCTTCAGACATGAGCAAATCAATATTCATCACGCTCCCAAAGAAGCCGGGCGCAACAGAATGTGAGCTACACAGAACAATAAGCCTGATGAGCCACGTAACTAAAATACTCATGCGAGTCATCATGGCAAGAGCCAGGAGATTCACAAGGCCAGAAATTGGAAAGGAGCAGTTCGGTTTCGTGCAAGACTCGGGAACAAGAAATGCAATATTCATAATGCGAATGTTGTCAGAACGAAGCATCGAAATGCAACACGACCTTTATTTATGCTTCATTGATTATAGTAAAGCGTTCGATAAAGTAAAGCACAGGAGCTTATTAGAGATATTGCAAGATCTAGATATTGATGGGAAAGATATTAGACTCCTAAGGAATTTATATTGGGAGCAAACAGCGGGAGTAAGAATCCAGAACCAGGTCGAAAAGTTCAGTAGCATAAAACGAGGTGTTCGTCAAGGCTGTGTCTTCTCACCAGACCTTTTCAACATTTACAGTGAGATGATAATGAGAGCAATTGATGGTAAAGGGGACTACTCAATAGGAGGATATACTGTCAACAATATCCGTTATGCCGACGATACCACCCTGATCGCACACAGCCCAGAAAAACTCCAAGAGCTTCTAGACACCATTATAGACGAGAGCAAGAGTAAAGGACTTACCATCAACCAGAAAAAGACATTTTGCATGGCCATCAGCAAAAGAAGCCACATTGATTGCACTTTGAAAATAGAAGGCAACCCAATAAAGCAGGTGGAAGCTTTTAATTACCTAGGTAGTATGATAAGCTCAGACGGAAGAAGCGTCAAGGAGGTTAAAAGACGAATAGCTCTCGCTAAGGAAGTTTTCCAACGGATGCTAAAGCTAATGAAGTGCAGATCACTTTCCATGGGCACCAGAATTCAAATTATGAACTGCTACATCATCCCGGTACTAACATATGGCTGCGAATGCTGGACACTAACACCAGCACTAGAGAAGTCTCTGGAGGCAACAGAAATGTGGATGCTTCGACGTATGTTACGAATCTCTTGGACAGAACGGGTGACGAATGCCGAAGTCCTCAGACGTGCAGGGTACAAAAAGCACCTCCTACTCACCATCAGGAAGAGACAGCTCTCCTTCCTAGGACACGTGATAAGGAAAGAAGGCCTTGAAGAACTGGCGCTGACGGGGAAAGTGCAGGGAATGAGAGGAAGAGGCAGACCAAGAAGGACATATATGAAGAGCATAGCAGAGTACATCAACACGAGTGAAGTGCAACTACTGAGGACAGCAAAGAACAGGGACCTGTGGAAAAGCATGACCGCCAACGTTCTGCGAGGACACGGCACCTGAGGAGGAGGAGGATACAGCGAGGATATTACGAGAGAAATTGATGACATGCAAGGCATAGTCGTAGGTGGGCACAACATTAAAAACATGCGCTATCCGGACGACACGGTTTTCAATTCTGAATCACAAGATCAACTACAAAAACTACGTCAAAAAGTGGTTGAAGCCTGCGATGTTTGTTCCAAAACAAAGCCTATATTCAGCACAGTATTGTAAAGTACCCTGACGCCAAAATTAAACTTTCTGCATTGCTGGGCAAGTTCAGGTTTTGATTGTAGGTCTTTACCTTTGATACTGGGCCCAAATGATTCCCTTCTCAACCCTGATGGTAGCCCATATACGACATATAAAAAAATAACATAGCTTTTTACGTTGCCTGGTCGGTCATTTGACGGGAAATAAAAGGGTCCTGCATTAAACAAATTTTACTCATTGAACAAAAATAACAAAATAATATTTAGATACAACCTCATCGTCTTCTACCATTAAGTAGTTAAATGGACAATGTAGCAACGTGTTGAGTCTGTGCAGGTTTTCTATTAAAATCAATTTGTTAGGTTTCCACCCATACCTTTTCCCTCATACATACTCTATTTACTTCGACCTTAAAATGCTTCCATGTAAGATCACTTCAATTTTAGATAACTCAAACTAAAGAAATAAGATAGAGGCTCCAACTCAATCCATGCTGGAGATTTAGCACTGCTCTTGTACTGTTTATTGCCTGTAAGCATACCAAAGCTCAGGTTACGGGGCAAAGAAAGCAAAATACTAAGCATAATGGGCTGCCTAAAGTTTGACAAACTGCCATAGAATGACTAATGATTTTACCTTTATATATAAAATTTGAAGTACCGTAATCGTTTGAATAAGCGCTCCTCTGGAATAAACGCCCCCCTTATCAGAAAATAATTTTATAAGCGCCCCCCTTTGTTCTAGGGGGAGGGCGCTTATTTGAATTTTCGGAATTCACGGAGAAAAGCGATTAAAAAATTCAATACTTTGCACGGAGGGAAGGGAACACTTGGAAAAGAAAGAATAAGCACCTTTTCTTTAATAATTCTTGTTCTTTTTTGCTTTTCTTATCAGGAAACTTCTTCAATTCACCGTCCACTACCGTAATCGTTTGAATAATCGCCCCTCTCGAATAATCGCCCCCCCCCCTGAAAAGCATAACAGTTAAATACGCGCCCGGGCGCTTATTTGAAAGATTACGGTATAATGAAATAAAACATGGCAACTAACTGCATTTATATATTCAACCCCTTATATATAGTATTTTAACAGTAAATAACTTTATGATTGATAATACATGGTTCCAAGATGGGACAAAAATTCAACTGAAATTGAAACTTTAATACAATTTAGAGCTTTCTAATCATGATCAAGCCTAACCATTGACGAATTTTTTAAAGTCTAAGAAATGCAAATAAATGGTCGATAAGCGCAATGATGTTGATAAACGTTATTAAATAAAGAAAAATCTTACTTTTTCTTGCCACCCGGACTGCAACAGCAGGGGCAGCAGGCATAAAGGCACGGCCAACAAAATTTAGTCATAAATGTATCACAACATGGGCAACACGTCCATCCCTTTTTGCGGCAGCAGCAACAGTAAAGTAAAAGAAGAAGCAACAAGAGCAAAAATAGCAACAAAAGAATAAGCAAGATGATCCACCACAACTTGCCATCCAGATCATCCTCGCTGCCTCGTCCTACGAAAAAAAAATCATACCAGCATGAAAATATTATGAAACTGTGTAGTGGTATTTTATTCGCAATTATCTTATATAATCGATATATATATATTTATATTCATATATGTAAAACACAAAATTTAATATTCTATATAGGTAGTGTTATGATTTTGTTCTCATTAAGCACTATTATTGTCAAGAAAATCTACGTTTGCAAAAAACAAAATGCCTTAATATAATACCTAAAATTATTATTACCTAAATATTACTTTTCTGGTGAAACAAATTTGATGTATTCAATAGATACCAAGCACCCGGGTGTAACTGAAGAGCTGTCACTGCCTTTGTACACATATGCATTTAAAACATTTGTACAAACCCAACAGCCAAACCAGGTATTTTTGCGTATAATGATGTATACCGTTTTTTAGGTCTTTCGTCCTACACAAGCGTTTGAAGCTACTTTTTGCACAGAGGGTTACTTTTCAAATTTAATTCTTTTCCTTTGTACTTTATAATCTTCTTAATCATATATTTACTGTCCTTCAAAATTTTATCTCCGAAAAGATGTACAAAGTGAATGGTATGCCACCTATGATGGAGAAACAAACTAGGCACAGTACTCCCGGGGACATGGCCAGATTTCTAACCGCAAGCCTCCTGCATGGTAACTTGTTGACTGAACCGCCTACTGATGACATACTTGCTTTACTTAATAAAAATCGAGCACAATGATGCAATAAAAAAATACTCACTGTCTCTGTCTGTCTGTCTGTCTGTTTCTCTCTCTCTCTCTCTCTCTCTCTCTCTCTCTCTCTCTTTCTTTCTCTCTCTCTCTCACACACACACACAC
>RDPX01000397.1:172629-256587 GCA_003991215.1 Morbakka virulenta
TCTTTGTCTCTGTCTCTGTCTGTCTGTCTGTCTCTCTCTCTCTCTCTCTCTCTCTCTCTCTCTCTCTCTCTCTCTCTCTCTCTCTCTCTCTCTCTCTCTCTCTTTGTGTGTGTTTGTGTTTGTGTGTCTGTCTGTCTGTCTGTATGTCTGGCTATGTCTCTGTCAAAAAACCCCATAACGATAGACAGGGAGACTTGAGACTAAATGAGACACATAATACAGTGATAAAGTTTCAACGGGAAAAATGCAAAGTATGGTGTATAAAATCTGATACCTGCAGGAGTACTTGTGACAAGTTTCGTTATTTCTCCCGATCCAGCTTTATTAAATCCGGTAACAGAAACGGTATACTTCCTTCCGGGTTCTAAGCACAAGAAAGGAAAGTTCTTAATTTGATGTTTAAAAACATAATTGCAATCATATTGATTGTTGTTTGGTCAAAATAAACATTATAACCACTACTAAAGTACGGAACTACAAATCGCAACGCTTATTATTATGTTATTGGGTCAAATGTACGACCATTGTGGCTACGCCTACATGAACTGTTAGAGCCTTTATCCGGCTCAGGGGTTTCTGTAAATTATGCTAGTCATTTCATTTTTCCCCAGACCTCTTCTTTTTCAAACGGTAACAACTGGCTTAGGCTTGATTAAATAGTCAAGGTCATAACTACAATTCACAACACCCAATACTAACACACCACAGACAGGACAAGTGTGCTATGGCCTCTAAAATGCCAGCAACCATCGAACATACCTACGGACTTAAAAATTAATGCTTTTTATTGAATTTTTCAAACTTCGAACCAGTTTAAACTCTTTACGATAGACGTTTTGTCTATATTTTCTCACAGCCATTACAGATTTTGATATGAGGAGATTGAGCTTTTATTAAGTTCCCATCACACTCAGGGGAAAAAAAATAAAATCAGCATTCTGGTAAGAGAGAAAAATGAAGAACAATAATAAAACAAACAGAAGAGAAGAAAACAAATACAAAAACAAGCTAAAGAAAAATGAAACAAAAGTTGACAAACAAATTAAGAAAGAAAAGGATAAAGAGAAAGTACATAAGTAAATGTAGTATGAAAGAAAAAACGAGATAATAGAGACAATGGAAAAATTGTTAACATGGTTGATAGATTTACCTAACTACATCATGTTGTGTCTTTTGGCTTCTTATATGCCCCCAAATTGTATATAATTTATACTTTCTCGCAAATTTATCATGATGAAGGATAAAAAATACCAACCTATATCTTTTATGGCATTCAAGCTTGTTCTTTGCCTGCCGATTAAAGTATATGTAGAAAGAATTTTTCCACTAGCTGCATCCATTATCTTTACCACATAGCCACCAGTAACCACTCCTGATGTCGAAGGTGGACTCCAGTCAATTATAAGGTACGTTGGGTATGGTGCTATGCGTAGATCAGTAACACTGCCTGGTACTGTACTCTCTAAAACACAGAGAAGAAGTAAAATGAAATAAGATGAAATAGTACCTTGATGCAATTACCTTTAAATGCTTAATCTAGTTCTTTGAACATCTATGACTGTAAATCCTTCACAGTAACATTCCCCTAGCTTAGGCCAGTTTTTTCTATCCTTGCAAATCCAATCGACTTCTCGCTCGTGAACGTGTCACAGCACCTAGGAGGTCCCTTGTAATTTTTAACTAGATGCAACTCCACAAAAAATCTGATCCAAAAATCAAATGCCTGTTCTATTACGAAATTTGAAGCAGTATCAATTAAACATCACGCAGTAGGCACAAAATCGTTGTGACCAAGGAGGTAAATCTTACTACTAAATGCTAAAGATCTCGTTGCTTGACCAAAAAATACAGTCATAATGAGGGGGCAGCATCATAGCTTGGCAGTCAGTGTCTGAGAGACATAAAGCGCATATGTTCATATATCCTGAGGACAAGATCCAGACCCAGACATTCTGGTCCTCTATAGGGTGTATGTCCAAAACTTAATAAGGATAATTTCTTTCCTTGGCCTATACTAATCAAAGCCAAGATTATTGTCTTAATAAACAAAGTACTTTCGATTGTAGTCTTCAGGCTGTTTCTATTCAAATTAAGAATTTTCATAGCAAAAACTATGTCTGGCTAATGTGGCTCCATTTCAGGTAAGAGACGAAATCGTGGCAACAGAGGGAACGGTTATCCTTAAATGCAAAATTTGATTTTTTGTCTTTTAAATCAACTGATGTACTCGATGAAGGGCGAGTCCTCCTCGTAAATGGTTTTTAAAGGACCAATGCGGTCCTGTTTATTTATATTTTACTTTTTATTATTGCTATTGCTATTGTCATGATAATAAAAATAGGTTTATTCTCTTCAAACATTTGTATTTGAATAACAAATTACGACAAATACATGATGACTACAATAAATTCAAATCTGCAAGGTACTTGTAACAAACTCTTCCAGCTTTCAAGCATGAAAATTAAAAAGTAATTTTAAGTTTAACTAAAGTCTCTCCAATACACCTGCCCAATACAAGAATCGAAGAAAAAGATAGAAAGGCAGACGAAAAAAAAAGAGTGACGGAGAGCGTTCCATAAACATCTCAAGAGTTGGAATACCATAAGCTTTGTTAAAACAAATGCAGCTGACAGAGATAAACAGAACTCCTCTGAAATGCATCCCGTGATGCTTGAAGCACTAAATCGACGTGAATCGTAAGGAAAACTAGTTATTTCCTTTCACAACAATTGTAAAGCTGGGACGTTTAGGCACGAGGGATATCATATATTTGCTTGTATAAAGCAAAGAACGGGAACGAAAACACTTTTACGTCTTCAATGCTCGGGATAAATTCATCTGTTAAAGCATACGTTGCTAAAAGAAAAGGAAGTGTGACATGGCATAACGTTTTTCTGATTTTTCTACCAAAGTGACAGTCAAGTATGCTGTAAAGTTATAAACAACGTTTATTTATTTAGCTTCAGATTTCAATTGTACTTCAAATTTTATTAAAATTTTAGTTTTACAAAATGAGCAGATGCCTTACAATGTAATATGGATTAAAATAAATGTTTTCCCTACTTCTTTTTATATAGCAGTCTAACTATAAACTCAAGTTGGTCTCATTTTAATTGACAGTCAACAGCAAAAATATGAACACAATTTTTAATGTGGCAAAATGGCAGATACACCCTGTCGCTTCAAAAAAAAAGGGGGGGGGGGTAAGAAGATTCTAACAACATACCAGACATACTCCTAAACTGAGCTGGCAATGTGATGTCTCCTGCTCCATTATTGTCGACTCCTTGGATTTTAAAATAGTAAATTGAAGCTCTTTCGATACCACTTATGTTTGTTGTTACTTTGTCACCATCAACAGTTGTTTTCGACCAATCAAACGAAGATTCCTTCCGAAAATGAATAATGTATCGATTGATACGGCCGGTATAGGTATTTGGAGGTTTCCATGACAGCACTGCTATGTCTGGATGGTCAGGGTCAATTTCCACCTTAAAATCTCTTGGAACAGGAACTAGAAATAAAACAATGGATATAAAAACAAAATTGGGTTTTTTTGTTTGAAGCTGGTGGTCGAAAACGAGCTATTATTGACAAAGACCATCTTTGGAAACTTAAAAAATAACAGAAGGGTATTTGCACTAAACAATAACAAGACAATCCTGTTAATCAGTATGCAAAAATCTGCGAGTAAAGTCAGTATAACTAAAAAGCATGTTTCATGGAGTGTCGTAGGTTGCTTCTTAATAACCGAGTTTCAGCAAAGCAACTGGAAAAGATACCAACAGTAGCATGTGTGAAGAATAATAGGTCAATAGTGCTATTACAAAGAAAAACAGAATTTAAAAAATTAAATACAAGAAAAAGGTATTAAAAGTCAGTAAAACGTTTTTAGTTCAAAAATATTAAAACGGTCGTAAAATATAAAAAAAATTAATAATAAAGTTGCTTGAAAATTCTGAACTTTATGAATTCAGTGGAAGCCATAGATGTAACAGCTTTATCATGTCTTGAGTCGTAAGCTTTTCCTGAGCTACGTTTTGAGAGGTCAGGCTGAAGATGGAAGAAGTATCTCAGGTAAGCTTAGAAAAAGCTTACGACTCAAGACATGATAAAGCTGTCACATCTGTACAGTTGCTGTTTCCATTCTCGTGGGATGATAAAGACTACTTATCCCTTATATGAAAATTGCAAAATCTCTGGTTGAAAATAAGAATGTTTACTACAAAGCTATACACAAGAACCTAAAATAGGGTACTTTGAGAAAACTACACATTAACTAAAGGTACATACCAACAGCAACGGGATCCGAATTCGCTGTTTTTACAGTTATAGTATTTTGTGGCCCGTTACCAGCAGATGAGAATCCATAAATTTTAATTATATATTGTGTGTTCTTCCTGAGATTATTCAGTGTGAATTCAGTTGATGATTTCTGTAATGAAATAGATTAAAATTATATACTTGAAGCCTGAGCTGACGATAAACAACAAAAAATGTGTTAAAAAGGATTATTAAAAAGACTTTCAGGTGATACATAATGTAATAAAAATTGTACCAGGGTGTTTGAAAGGGCAACTGCATATCCTCCACTTTGGAATACATGCTATATATCCACAATCTCCGTCTCCGTCGGTGTGTACAGAGGCCTCGAGCGATACGGGCGACCCTTGGAAGTGAGGAAGAGGAGCATGTCGACAGGTGCGTCAATTTCATTTCACTCAGTATAACATATTAAATGTAAAAGTATAATACAGTAAAGGTTCGTCTGTTGCCATCTTGAGGTAGGTTAAATCAACTGCAGTAATAATGTGCTGAGGGGCTCGTGTATGTAAAAGCTCATATAAAAAACAACCTTTGTCTTTAACAACACGAATGGTACACTGAAGAGAAAACACCAAGCAAGCTCATCTCATTCCTTTCTGTATACCTTAGACCTTGTGCAACAACAATATAGGTTTGTCAATGTGTTTTTTGCCGTTGGCTATATCAGTGTCACCATTTTTGCCAAGCAGGAATTCCTCTGTTGTACTTCGTTGTCATATATAACCATCGGAACGGAAAAACAAGCAAAAGAGGGCAATGGAGGGCAATCGAGGGGACAAAGATATTCTCACGTTAACTATTGTCGAAGACACCATCTTGAACCAGTAAAAATTAGCGACCGACTGACTAAGATTCGAATTTTATAAGAATTGAATGACTATGTTTGTGACATGACAAAGTAAGAAAATACCCATGTATTTCAGCAGAAGGTGTAAGGAAAGCCTTCGTATTGCCTTGTGGACTATTTAAATTTACATATGGCCATAAAAATCACGTTCACTTTGGTTAATAGCTATTTCGCTGCCACAGGACTGGGCCATGACGCCAGATATGAAAACTTAAGTCATGTGGGTTTTTATCAACAGGGAAAACAGAAAGGTCGAGAGAAGGCACCAACTTTTTGTGACTGACACCTAAAACAATTGAGGAAAATATACAAATTCTTTCTATCTACAAAGAGGAGATGACGATAGCTGATTATGAATTCCCTCCAATGCTCTTAAATGGAAGGCAAATATAGCTCTGTCAATTACTTGAAGCAGTTTTATCTCGAGGTTTTCACTCCATTCACAGTTTCTTTGATAAAAACTCACTAGACTTGTGTTTTCTTATTCTGGTCCAGTCGAGTGCCGGCGAAAAAGTTGTAAACCAAATTAAACGTGACTTTAAGAGCGAAATTACGGTTTTGTACCACTAATCGTTTGTTTATTCAATTTACGCATCCTTAGGACTTTGTAAGCACTGTTCGCATCCTGCGAAGGAAGAAGCAAACATAACTTTCATAAATTTTATACGTAAAAACCACCAATGGTACTTTCTTAACCTAACTTTACGGCAATCTTCATAACGTACCCCTATGGTGACTGTTTTTAAAGTGTCTTTCCTTCCATACGTCCAATACTTAAGGCGATATCCTAATAGTGCACCTCCAGCTTGATTGTCGGTCAATCCTCGCCAAGTGAGCCTAATAGTTGAAGCACCAACGTCGTTAGGTTTAAAGTCTTGCGGCTCAGCGCTAGGCTCTGCAAAGCGAATAATATTGGTGAATAAGTAACATATCATAAATAACGGCCAAAGTACTCAAAAGTACACGGTAGTGATCGATACCATTAATTATGCAACTGAACACTATTTATGGCAGTTATGTTACCTCACCTCGATTTGGGTGGGAAAGTAGTAAGATAATTTACATGCTAATATGTAAAAGGCTATTCATAATACGTTTTCATCGCCTGGTTTTGCATTTATAATGAATTGTCTTAGACTGTTTGGGTCAACATATCACAAAAAAGGCCAGTCACCTTTGACCTTCACTTTGATTTTTATTGTTGATCACAAAGCAGCCAATTAATTTCTTGTTATCTTAACATCTAAGCTTCGACAAGCGGTATACACGTGATATCTATTATTACTGTTACCATGAAATTAGACTAAACGTCGATCTCTTGATATCAGCTAAAACATACAAGCAACATGGACAATAAAGCGCGCACACAATTACCACAACCGAAAACAACCCACTTCCTGATGAGTTGTTATGTGATCATTCTTTCTTATTATTATGCTGTGTTCTCGTCGCTTTATTTTGGTCCGACCCACTGGGAATCTCGTTCAGCAACACCACTAAGAAATGGGTGCTTTAATCTGTGAACTCGTTTGGTATAACATAAAGGAAAGAAAATCATACAGCAGCTAGTTTTATTCCGCGAACTTTCCAAAGGGTACAAGAGTGACCCCCACTTGAGATATAAGCTGCTTCAAACTGGGAAAACGATGGACTTACCAGTCTGAATGTAAAAAACCCCTCTTCACTAGTTATCTCTAAAAGAGCAATAAGCTTCCCGTTCTCGTTAGGAACTGTTAAACATCTCTAAAAGTTTTAGATCCAATCAGGAGATAGTTCCAACCTATAAATACCGCTGCGCAACATGTGAAACAAATCCCATAAAAAACAGTAAAATCTCGATCAAACAATTCAAAACGTTGATGGAATAATTACTTTTAATAAATCCCGGTGGAAAAAGTTCTTCCAAGTAGAAATTACATGCCTACATTAATGAGATATATACATATATTTATCATCTTGAAAGGATAGCACATGACGTAGATTAACTAAAAACGATTTCCTACAGTCTCTTTATTCTGTTAACTGTTCTGGTGGTACGAAAGGGGAAGGTAACTAACTGCGACACGACACAAATATTATCAAGTCATTAAAATTTAAGCTGCTATCGATTTTAACAAAGATATGTGTCAAGTGAATTTTGCAAGGAAAGGCACAAGCCAAGTCAAAGACGTATCTGGTTTAAATTATAAAACACGCAGCAAATAAAGAAAGAATATCGTGTTTGTACGTGAAACAGGTCTCGAGTTGGCACTGATTCAACAATTTTCTTATCTGACTGCTTCCGATTACTCACGTCAAACCACCCCTCGTTGATTGGGACCAACATTAATGGTATCACCAGGGCAAAGTTTTACATGGTTATCATAAAACGACCAGTTAGGTGTAAATACAATGTTTGGTGGTACAAAGTTTTACATGGTTATCATAAAACGACCAGTTAGGTGTAAATACAATGTTTAACANATCTTACTCCTTCCGATGACTCACTGCAAACCACCCCTCGTTGATTGGGACCAACATTAATGGTATCACCAGGGCAAAGTTTTACATGGTTATCATAGAACGACCAGTTAGGTGTAAATACAATGTTTGGTGGTACAAAGTTTTACATGGTTATCATAAAACGACCAGTTAGGTGTAAATACAATGTTTAACAAGAATATCGTGTTTGTACGTGAAACAGGTCTCGAGTTGGCACTGATTCAACAATTTTCTTATCTGACTGCTTCCGATTACTCACGTCAAACCACCCCTCGTTGATTGGGACCAACATTAATGGTATCACCAGGGCAAAGTTTTACATGGTTATCATAAAACGACCAGTTAGGTGTAAATACAATGTTATCGGTAAGTATATTCCTTATATATGTGCAGATCGAAAAATCCAACTCCACAAATGCCTGTTCGTCGTATATATGATATGTATAAAACTGGCACTTTAGGATTGATGTTAGTGCACATAACGTCAAATCACTGGGTTTGTTTCTGATTCGTGCATAACTAGAGTAAAACTTCATTCATGGTGAGGTAGATATAGTGCCTGGTAAAATTTGGTTTTAGTGACAACCTTAGAATTAAATGTTCTTGTTAGCAATTTAGTTTTGTTTTAATCGCTGTGCCATCTCTGTATCACTTATTTAACGTCCTGAGTACCAATATCAACTGTCAAATGAACTATTTTACAACTGGCAACAAAGACAAAAAATCCCCACAAAACACTAACTTACTGGCAACAGGAGTCTTTACAGTAGCTTCTCGCGATTTGGGACCTGGATAGCTTCCTGAATAGGGAACAACCCAAACTTTATATCGCGTATTTCCCCTGAGATTCTGAATAAATGCTGTGGTTGCTGTAGTTTCAATATTCAATG
Source organism: Morbakka virulenta (assembly GCA_003991215.1). Taxonomy (NCBI): domain Eukaryota; kingdom Metazoa; phylum Cnidaria; class Cubozoa; order Carybdeida; family Carukiidae; genus Morbakka; species Morbakka virulenta. The sequence continues at coordinate 181,174 of RDPX01000397.1, forward strand.
GATTTAGTCCTCTGTCAATATCCTGAAAGTACACTTTGTACCTTGTTGGCTTTGGTCCGCTAAAATAATGAGACAATAAGGTACAAAGAGATTTAGCAAGAATAATGGATCATCAATGATTCTATGCCAATCAAACAATCAAAACTTTGATAAAATGTTTTTGATTTCTGAAAGGATGGTTTGGAATTGGTTTGGGGAATTCCTTGTATGGCTTTCTGAGAAACTAGTGCATTCTGTACTAAACACAAACTAAATAAAGATTAAAATTAAAAAACAATAGGAAAATCCATTTTAGTGTGTGTATGTGTGTATATGTGTGTATGTATGTGTGTGTGTGTGTGTGTGTGTGTGTGTGTGTGTGTGTGTGTGTGTATGTTTGTGTTCCGAAACTTTTTTTTATCTGGCAGTCAGTTGCAAACAAAAAAGACTGCTGATGTAATTTTACACCACTTATTCGTCAAGAATATCTGTTTATACACGAGAAACAACAGAGTACCTCGAGGGTCGAAAAACAGTTTTCAAAGAATCATTCAGACGTTCTTGTATTTTTCTTGTTGGATTTCTAAGATAAAATCTAACCTTCAATTAATTCTGTGGCAGAGATCAAATGAGTATTTAAGTTTTTGAAAAATTCTTCAAGTTCGCCAAGAAAACTAAAATAAAATGTCCTTACAAATAAAGTTTTTCAATTTCTCAAACTTGAACTCACAAACCAAGTTTGAAACAAGTCTCTGACAGTTTTGTTTCCTTCAAATTCGCAAAAATTTGCTAACAAGACCAAAAGGCTCTTAAGGCAAGACTAACTGACCTTGCACACTCACTTTGTGGTACCCCCGTCGATTTAAAAGATTTTCATATGCATACGGAACATTTGAAAGCGATCCAAAATCTACCATGTAATTCAGACATTGCCATTAGCAGACTAGATTAAGGGACTGGAGCGGTCATGTTAAATAAAACCGACTATGTAACAAAAATGAAGGACATCATTAATGATGAAACCAAATTTGTGTCTTGGCACAATCGAGCAATGTGACCACACTGTGCAAAATAAATGAAGAACTCAAAACCGTTCTTTGAAACAGAAATATGAAAACAAAATCCCCCAACCACCACTAGACATTTATTGAAAAATCAGACCATTTGGGTCCCAGCACCCGAAATTCACAAGGACGGTGTTCCTGTCAGGGCTGTTTAACCAATGCGTGGCTCTTCCCAACATCAGTAGGGAAGAGCCATGGCTTTCACTTATCCCTCAATCTACTTTTTGCGTGAAGGACTCAGTCACAATTGCTAGCAAAATAAAAAATACTCTTTAGACCCAGCAAATTTCTGTGCTTTGTTCTTTTGACATTGTACCATGAGGGCATTGCTTTGAAAAAGTTATGTACCAGCAAACTGATGGTGTGGCTATGGGTTCGCCACTGGGCCGGCTCTGGCTAATCTATTTGTATATTTGTATGATATTATGAAAGTAGCATGCTAACAGTCTGGCGTCACCTGATGGGCATGGCGATCCTAACAGAACTTGGTCTTGAACATCGTTGACCCTGTTCTCGTGATCTGTTGGATTGAAATTCATCATTGCTCTTGAAATGGTACAACAGTCTGTTTACAGTTTACTCTGATAGCTTTCCATAGCCCAAAACTGACCAGCAAAGCAGCAGGGATCTTCAGTGGTAACCTTAAACAAGGACGGTTTTTGGGTACTCTGCCTTTTCAAAGAGAACCTAAGGAACAACATTGTCTAAGAGGTAGCACCACATTCCTCAGAATCTCCAAACTCCCAACAGGAGATCGCATTGCCGTATGCAGTTTAAGATCATGCACAGGGTTCTAAGATTAGTTCGAGATAACACCTTAAAACATATTACTTAAACACCTTTAGAAGTATCGAAGGATTGGGTAACATTAAAAAATATAAGAAAAAATTTTGTTTTCAGATTTTAAAGTAAATAAATCCATAAGTACTGTGATAGCTGTAAAGGTCTGCTTGCTTAAACATGTGACATCGAAAGCGTTTCTTAAGTAAATTTCCTTTTCACAAATTCACAAATCAAAGTACATACTGTGACAACAGATTAGTTTCTTCAAAGTCCGCGTAATGCTTTCAAAAAATACCGATTTTTGAGGGAAATTCGCAAGGTCAGTTTATTAAGAATGCGAGCTCTAGCACTACGACCAACAGAGTAACTATTCGTCTGCCAATAATTGACGCCAGGGAATTATTACTACAAGACAAAATGCGTGAGATTTACCTTCAAAAGCGCCTTTAACCCAAATACAAATTTCGGCTGTAAATTATAACTCGTTACAAGAAACGCGCCTAGTCGTCATGAACTATTTAAAACCATACTGTATTACACACCTCCAATATTACTGAATAGCTTTATTTTCAAAATACAAACTACATACTTACAGACGCATTAGCGTACACTTTGTAACGTATATGCATCAGCATATAGTCTGACAAAAAATTAGTTAGTCATGAGAATATTCAGTATTTAAAAGCTCCCTTAAGCATTTATGGTCCAAAAGCTAAAGTAGTGGGTCAAAGCATTCGGATGATCTTCGTTCTAATCTCTCTGACCTTGTTCAAATTGGGCTTTTGTTAATAGAACTGTTTTTTCAAAGACTCTCCGTCAATGGCAGGCCAATCAACTGGCCTATCCAAAATACTTATTTTAACCCTCTTAAAGAATGGTTTCATTATCATATTTCCTTTATTAATTTATCCTTTAATAACCGCCTGTTGCCGTTAATATAAAAAATGTATTTTACTGACCGAGCTAATCCGTGGAAATGGATTAGCTAATATTACTATGCTGGGGGCAAAATCTGATAGAAATGTTGAGAGGTGCATCCTGAATTGATCGACAAAGGAGCCCATTCTGTAACCGAGGGTGTAAAAATGCAAGGTTCTTTGTTGAAGAAGATTATTCTTTGGATTTTGCAAGCTAGCTTGAATTGCAACCGCGAAATAATAGTGAAGTCGTTCAGGTGATTTGCTTTATAATTTGCTACTGATGGATCGGAAAATGACAAAATCACCTGTTTTAAACCTGGAAAAAGCAATTTCATCAGTGTTTAAAGTACTTGAAATAAAAAACAATATAATATTAGTAATGACCCATTTGGTGTTTAAAGAATCCGGCATTGTGGATAGCCTTGAGCAGAAAATTGACTAAAATGACAACGGGGAATAAAGTATGTCAATAAAGTCTAAAAATGTGTATAAAGGAGCAATAAATGAAAAACGTCAAAATATTGAAAATACAATCTGCTTTTTGTTGATTAGCCTCTGTTTTACTTTGAATAAATTCCAATATCCTCTTACCCGCTCGGTGCACTCCAGCTTAGGGTTATCACTCTCGCTGATCCAAGTGCTACAGCAAGATTTGTCACTTGCCGGGGTATCTTGGGCGGTTCTGTGGAAGTAAGAATGGTATTAGTATTCAATATTGTACATCGACCATACTTCAAGATTAGCGAATGCTAGATGGAGATATAACAAAGAAAACATTTTATAGCCAAGGCGCAAAAATTATCAACCCTGTGGAAACATTTAACAGTAAAAGATGTGATGGAGCAAAGCAAAAATATAAACAGAAATATACTGACCTTCGTGGTAACCCTCTGTTGGCATAGGAGACTATTTTGTGTTACTTATCTCTCTTCTTGTGAGCTTGATTTCCAAATGAAATTAAGGTCACAACCAGAGAGATAAGTAACACGAATCTGACTAGGTATCTAATAGAGCATTGAGCTCAGTTAAGGGGAAACAACATCATTTAAAGTCTAGCACCTTTAAGCAATTAAACAATTCATACCTCATTTCATTAATGACAGGAAAAAGTGCCCAAAACGTCAAGTGCCATATTATACCCGTTAAATTACTCGGTTTGAATTTATCATGTTATGGGGATGTCTTTGGTAGGATACAGCGTACACAGGAATCTAATAAGGGCAGTTTCCATTTGTACGGAGGCTCAAGCCTCTAATTTCTCAGACGCCTACTACGTGCCTACTACTCCAGGCATATGTTAAACTTATGTAATCATAAATAAATAAATAAATAAATAAATAAATAAAAAGCTTTATAAGCGTGGTGGCTATAGGTTCCGTACAGGATGTACAGCTATAGGATACGTTTGTTGTACCCATTTCAACCTTAGTTTGTGTACAAATGATCCTCAAGCACAATAGTACTATGTCAGTTCTAGGCATGGGTATTTGGTATATGAAGCCTTGAACAAATATCATAGTTGGTTGTATGGAAAAAGTCAACTTTTATGTATTTGAAGTGTTAACTCCGTGACAACATTAAATCATACCACATACTTTAGATCTAAACAGTGCATATATATATATATAGTATTAGGAGTAAACTCCAAACAGCTAGATGTTAAATCCTGCTAATATGACAAATTAAAAAAAACCTGAAAAACGCTTTACATAAGAAAAAAAATTTTTTTACACGACTCGAGACACGATACATAAATAAAGGCACAGAAGAAGTGTTTCAGAATTTGAATGAAGAGACAGACAGAAGAATAGCCATGTTGGTAACAGAGGTCCTGGGCTTGTGACTGGTAGTGGTTGCTTTCCACATGTCACGGGTATGTGAATGTATGCATAGTGGTGCAATAAATAGATAGATATATGAATAGATCGATTGGTTAATAGAGAGATGGATGGATGGACGTGCAGATAGATTATAAAGCAATAAAAAAACAATAAATTTGTAAAGCCTATACTATATTTTTGGGTTTTTTTTACTACACTACACTAAATTATACAATACTATATTTTACTATACTATAGTTTAGTGTTCTATACTGTACTGTACTATACCGTACTGTACTATACTATTCTATACTTTTCTTCATTATACTATACTGTATTAAGCTGTACCACACTATACTATTCTATGGAATGTCACAATAAACTTAACTTAAATATATGATATCTGATATTAAGCCAAAAATTAGGAATACAAAGCAATTTGTTTAAGTCTGCAACACTCTTTCAATGATCAGAAAAGATGGACACGACAGCCCTATTCACTGAAAAGTAATTAGCCAACCAGTACACCCAGCCTATCTCTACAACATAAGTAATCTACCCCCATCCCCTTTAAAACCTTAAATTATATGTGTTATACTTATCATATTTATATAAATGCTCTGTGCATTTTTAAATAATCCACGGTTACAGCTAATTATAAGTTGAAGTAATGACCCTTGAGTTAGTCATAATATGCCAGTGACATATTGCACTAATGACAATTTAATTTTTTCCCAAAGGTCTGAGGTAATGTAGATGTCCTGAAACAGAATGAAAAGTTTACTAAAATTCTAAAAAATAACACTCGCCTTTCTCTGTCCTTATTGTAATTTCTTTTGATCTTGCACCCATGATGGCACCACTATATGGTATAACCCAAAATTTATAGGTTGAAGATGGCTTTAAACCTGTAATGGATGCTGATGTACTTGTTGTGCTGTACTGAAATGTTTTCGACTTTGCATCATCCATGTTCATGTAGTACACAGTGTACCTTGTTACTGGTGGTCCACTAAAATATGCAGAAAAAAGAAAGAAAGAAATTCAAAACGACCGTTGGAAGTCTGCATAAAATTATAATAAATTGTCGTTTAAGAAAAAGTTCAAACACATACTATCAAATTAAATCATCAGGTATCACTTGGCACCTTTAACCGATAACCTACAATAGTCATGATGGTGCAGTTACATCATTCAATATTGTTCTCTTACAAATGCTATTCATATTTCAAAAGCTCTAGTATTTAACCCCTTATATAGGTTGAGCTGATGTTTACTTGCAGGGGAGTTTTCACAAGTGTTCCACTGATAACAGTTATTATTGTAAAGATCTCTTACATATGCAATAATACAAAGTACTACACAGTAATTAAAGATTACAGAATAGGTTTCAAAACTACTCTGTAATCTTTGATTCAAAATGCTACTGTGTTACAAGGCATTCTCGCACTATAAGGCATGGTTTTATACTTTAAGGTCATGGTTCCAAAAAATGTTATTGATTGCACCTGTAGATTTCAAGTCCTCCCTGTTTTTTGACAGGTAATGCCACCTCTGAAAAATGACATTCATACCACTGGAACCATTGAAGGCGGAGACTTATAATGACAACAATAAAGTGGTGACTTGATAACAGTGATGACAATGACAACAATGAATGATGATTACCAAAATAATTGATAATCACAATGATAAACCCAAGAATGACTTAAAATAATAACAACAGCAAATACAAAATGTTAGTGGTGATGAACAATTATAATACCAGATATATCCCATTTTAATGACTTTTTAATTACTTTATCAACTTTATACAAGTGCATAGATTTTAGCAGCTTTTTATGTGTACATCTGATGTGTGAGCAAGAAACTCAGAGTTATGTACTTTTATCAGAAATATTGAAATATAATTTTAACTTAATACCAGACATACAAAGATTGTAATAGGTGTTAATGATGTTGAAAATACCAACAATAGCAAAGCATAATGAAAATGTCAAATCATAAATGATAAACATGGTGGTTTTGTTAAAAATCTTGACAATGTGAATAACAATTGATGATAACAACAAATTGTCATCAATGTCTATCATGGTAACTGAAAGGAAGAAGAAAACAACTATAGTGATTGCACAGAATCACTTCTTGTCATCCTGGTTTTAAAAATGACCAATCTCTTCATCAATGCTTAAAATGCAACTTTAATCTGGTGATTTTCAGCCACTAACTGGTTTCCTATCTGGCTAAAGTTCATACGTAGACTGGACTCACTTCTCATTAAAAGTGAGCTTCACACATCCAATATGCCTGTAAGTTGTGGCAGTTTTCAATAAATTTCTTCCATCCTCTCAATTACCACATGCTATTCAAATAACCAACAATAAAAATAAAAATGAATTTTGTTGTACATAGTGTATTACATCAAATTTTAATAATATGTAATATAATATAATATAATATAATATAACATAATATAATATAATATAATATAATATAATATAATATAATATAATATAATATAATATAATATAATATAATATAATATAATATAATATAATATAATATAATATAATATAATATAATATAACATAATAATATAATATAATTTGAATGGGTATGTTAACAAGGTCAATGGTAAAATTTTGGGTGGCTAGTGTACATGCAAACACACCTTTTAATACTAAAACCATGTCCTTAATGCCTACAACCAATATTTAAAATCTGGACAAAAATAAAACAATATATCTTTATGTAAATATCTTTTCCCCTGCAAAGCAGNACGTGATGACTAATGTATAGATACATTTTGACAGGTCAAACTCATCACCATGCAGCTGAACTAGTGGAGACAGGATTAAAAGCAAGACTTTGCTTGGCACTTAAAAATTGGAATCGTAATCCAGTTTTTAACTTTTAAATACAGTTTTGCATTATTGATTTTCGGTTTTCTTTCCTTTTTAGCCATAACAAGTAAATAGAATATATACATACACACACACACATACACACACACACATATATATATATATATATATATATATATACATAACAGTAAAAAGAAATAACATAATATAAATAATATAATATAATATAATATAATATAATATAAAATAATATAATATAATATAATATAATATAATATAATATAATATAATATAATATAATATAATATAATATAATATAATATAATATAATATAATATAATATAATATAATATAATATAACATAATAATATAATATAATTTGAATGGGTATGTTAACAAGGTCAATGGTAAAATTTTGGGTGGCTAGTGTACATGCAAACACACCTTTTAATACTAAAACCATGTCCTTAATGCCTACAACCAATATTTAAAATCTGGACAAAAATAAAACAATATATTTTTATGTAAATATCTTTTCCCCTGCAAAGCAGTAATACAAGTAATACAAGGGTATTCTTTCATTGTTCTTTTTACAAAAAACAATAAAAACAAAAGTAAAGATACATACCTTGTGGGTGTCTGCCAGGAAAAGTATATGCTATGAGATGTTGGAGGTGTTGATGTAAAAGAGGTAACTTCTCCTGGTCTAGCTGCAGCTTGAGTTGAAGCAGAAACCAATGAAGACAGTGGTCCAGCTGCTTTATCATTTCCTGCTTGCACCCTAAAAAAATACTTTGTTCCAGACATTAACCCATTTATAGTAGCACGTCTCTGTGCTCCATCAACAATCATTCGGTCTGTAAAAATAATGAGTAAAATGAAACAAACAAATCATTAGACACATGTATAATAACTCTAAAACAAGTTCCAGTAACCAGCAACACAACCTTTCTGAAGGCTACTAATCAAGAACTGGATTTCTAGTTTTCCTAACTGCCTGCAGAGGATTAAAACAGCTCCAGTTCTTTGTGTTTAGAAGGCAAACAGGTCAACAAAAATCTGCATAGCAATACGATTAACTAATTCTGTTACTGCTTTGAAGTTGTGTTTAGATCCATTGCCACCACAGAAAAGGCAAAAGGTGTCAACTAATGCTGTTTTCCATGGTGTTTTAATTCATGGGGTAGTCACAAAGGTCTTTGCTAGAAAAATTAGGTTATGGTTCACAAATGAAATTCCTAATATTAAATACTGTACTTCCTTATTTATAAAATATGTCACTAATTTCATCTTGATAGGTTAGGTTTATTCAAAACTTCAAAATAAGAAACAATGTCCTAATTCAAAATTATAAGATATCTCTGTAATCATAAGGTGTTGTTTACTCAAAAAAAATACTTAAATATTAAAGTATGGTTTTGCTGTACCTGAGAGATTTAGGTATTAGATGAGATGGATAAAACATGCAAAAATGATGCTTAAAGAAAATAAACCTGAAATGCCTTCATTATTCAACAACTTTTCCTACTGCTTTGGCACAACATACTTCATAATCTCTTGTGATGAGTATAGTTTCAATAGCAAATCATATAACAAATGGAAAATCATTTACAAACTTTCTATCAAACAATAATTAAAAAGGGATCAACCCTAATATCAATCACCACTTACGTGCAGAGCTCGGAGTAGAATAATAGACCACAACATAACGTAGTATTTTTCCATTTGTGATTTGTGGAGGGTCCCAAGACACAAGAACAGATGTTGGTGAAACTGGAACCACTTTCACATTTAATGGTTTTCCTGGTGGGTAAGACCCTTTTGTGATTGTTGGATATGCAGTTTTTGGAATAGTTTTTGGAATAGGCTGACCTGTTCACAAAAATGGGTAAAAGGAGAGGCAAATCTGTCAACAAGCTTCACATGTATTGGGTTAAGAACACTTTACAAACAGTAACTTTAAAGATTAACAAACACATTTTGAACAGATGTGATTCACATGTGCACCATTATGAAACTCAAAATCGAGGGTACTAATTACAGGTTAACAACCAAGCTGCTTTAATTTGAAGACAAATATATAAATTTCTACACAAAATGGTTAAACTATGGCCACAAAAATAGTTTGTAATAACCGGACGTTAAACCGAATATGATGATGATGATGGTTGTCATTTAAAAATACTTTAATAATACTGTGAATATTTTCACATTGAGAATACAGATCAGGGTAACATAAGGCTTTCAAAAATTCAAAGATTTGACAATAATGTCACCTGGTAGCCTATGTTTATATCTCTAATACACAAGGTACAGTGTTCTGAAATGCAAGCTGACCCAGCAAGTCAAACTATTGCATTTTGCACCTGGATATTTCAGGGCAGATCTGCATTAAATGTGCCTGCATTTTTCAAAGAGAAGTAGTTATCATAATGATGATAATTATTTTTTTTGGTTTTAACATCATATTCCCTGAGTAATTGCGGCTCAGACAGTGCCCTTCATAGGGACTTGGATTCGGCAGTGAGGAATTTCTTGGCCAGAGGCCCTTCCTGATGCCAACCAAGGGCCTTTTCTTTTGCGAAGTTCCAAAGTCAGCTGCTTGTGGAAATGAATCTGGAATTCTTGGTTATGGTGCAGTTGCACTATCCATTAAGCCATGGCTCCTCATAATATTGATAATGTAATAACAATATAATGCACCAAAGCCACATTTTAAAAAGGTAAACTTTAAAAGATTAGCAATGCAACTTTGGATCACAAATGCGCAGTGAAAGACCTAGAACAGGAAAATTTTGGAAGAACTTTAGAGTTAATATGGAAACTGTGATCCAACTGAAAAGAGAACTGCTGAGAAGAGTAAGATCTCTTCTGAGGTTGAAACTCCAAGAAGCATTTTATGGCCATCAACTCTTTGTTATTCCAGCCATTGCCTACAGCTTCAATATTATCAATTGAAAGTTGAAAGTGATATAAAAACATTTGACACCAAAACCAGAAAATCCTTAACTGCAAACAAAATGTACCATCTAAAGGCAGATGCTCAACTTTTGTACTTACCCAAAAAGAGTGGTAATACAGAAATGACTTAATTGAGCTAATCTGAACTTTAGGACTCCTTATATCTAAATATTAATGATTGATTGGATGCTCAAGCCAGTATTCTAACATGAGAGTCAGAAAATGTTGCATGCTGTTGTAAAAGAAGCAAGATAATTCTCAGAAGAGCTAAATATTAACCTTGAATGTGAATTTGAAGCCAGCCTGAAGGTAGCAGAAAATGCAAGGAAAATGAAGAGTGTTGCCAACAACAACAGCAACAAAACACTTTATTCAACCTGGAGGGAAAAGTTTCTTCATGGCAAATATGGACTCTGAAGCCAAAAGGCTGATGTTGCCTTGAATGGCACCCATCAGTTGCTGAGAAGTGCAAAGATTAAGGCTGAAATCAAAGAGTTAAAAATTGCAGCACAAGTTTGTTCACAAGGAGCTATCAGGTACATATTATCAATAATGGTGCTGAGATGAACTATACGTTCTGCAATAGAACTGTTGAGACAATTGATTACCTTGTTTTGGGGTGCCCAATTCTTATGGGTAATAAATACAAGAATAGTCATTGTTGGGCAATATATGTATTGGAAATCTCCACCTGTGATATTTTTGGACAACACAGCCAGTCCTTAGCCTGGATAAAGAAGGAAGGTTGGGCATGGGGTTAGCACCCTCACCCTGTAACAATACCAAAGATACAAAAGCATCAATGAAAACAAACCAACACATTTACCAAAGGGAAGAAGAGACTTAATCTCAGAGACACATGACACATTGCAGTGAAAGCCAAGTGGAAGCTGCAATGGCCAATTCCGCTTCTAACACCAAAGGCAAAAACTAGAATAGNAGACATTCTAGAGGGAAAAATCCAAGGCAGGAGAGCAAGAGGTCGTCAGCGCATCAAGTGGACAGATAACATGGCAAGAGTAACAAGACTCTCACAGGAGCAGCTCAGACGACAAGCGCGGGACAGAGCGGGCTGGAGATCCAGAGTCGCCAACCTCCGGACCGGGGACGGCACCTAGGCAAGGCAAGGCAATAACAATATAATGCACCAAAGCCACATTTTAAAAAGGTAAACTTTAAAAGATTAGCAATGCAACTTTGGATCACAAATGCGCAGTGAAAGACCTAGAACAGGAAAATTTTAGAAGAACTTTAGAGTTAATATGGAAACTGTGATCCAACTGAAAAGAGAACTGCTGAGAAGAGTAAGATCTCTTCTGAGGTTGAAACTCCAAGAAGCATTTTATGGCCATCAACTCTTTGTTATTCCAGCCATTGCCTACAGCTTCAATATTATCAATTGAAAGTTGAAAGTGATATAAAAACATTTGACACCAAAACCAGAAAATCCTTAACTGCAAACAAAATGTACCATCTAAAGGCAGATGCTCAACTTTTGTACTTACCCAAAAAGAGTGGTAATACAGAAATGACTTAATTGAGCTAATCTGAACTTTAGGACTCCTTATATCTAAATATTAATGATTGATTGGATGCTCAAGCCAGTATTCTAACATGAGAGTCAGAAAATGTTGCATGCTGTTGTAAAAGAAGCAAGATAATTCTCAGAAGAGCTAAATATTAACCTTGAATGTGAATTTGAAGCCAGCCTGAAGGTAGCAGAAAATGCAAGGAAAATGAAGAGTGTTGCCAACAACAACAGCAACAAAACACTTTATTCAACCTGGAGGGAAAAGTTTCTTCATGGCAAATATGGACTCTGAAGCCAAAAGGCTGATGTTGCCTTGAATGGCACCCATCAGTTGCTGAGAAGTGCAAAGATTAAGGCTGAAATCAAAGAGTTAAAAATTGCAGCACAAGTTTGTTCACAAGGAGCTATCAGGTACATATTATCAATAATGGTGCTGAGATGAACTATACGTTCTGCAATAGAACTGTTGAGACAATTGATTACCTTGTTTTGGGGTGCCCAATTCTTATGGGTAATAAATACAAGAATAGTCATTGTTGGGCAATATATGTATTGGAAATCTCCACCTGTGATATTTTTGGACAACACAGCCAGTCCTTAGCCTGGATAAAGAAGGAAGGTTGGGCATGGGGTTAGCACCCTCACCCTGTAACAATACCAAAGATACAAAAGCATCAATGAAAACAAACCAACACATTTACCAAAGGGAAGAAGAGACTTAATCTCAGAGACACATGACACATTGCAGTGAAAGCCAAGTGGAAGCTGCAATGGCCAATTCCGCTTCTAACACCAAAGGCAAAAACTAGAATAGCCACTTGGAACATCAGGACTATGTACGAAACAGGAAGATCTTTTCAGTTAGCAAGAAAAATGAAAAGGTATAACATCAGAGTGTTTGGTCTGAGTGAAATGAGGTGGTTACAGACAGGGCAGCTGAGACTTACACCTAGAGAGAAGATACTGTACTTGTGGAACACAGAGGAAGGAGCCCCTCACACCAAAAGATGTTGCCCTGATGCTGGCACAGGAGGCACAGCATGCTCTCATCAGATGGGAACCTGTAAACTCCTGTATCATAACAGCCCAGTTCACCACCAGGGAAAAAAATATCAGACTAAACATAAGATGTTATGCTCCAACAAATAATGTGGAAGAGGAGAAGAAAGATGAGTTTTACCATTAGTTACAGGCGCTGATAGTCAAAAAAAGAGGCAAGGACATAACAGTCCTGATGGGGGATCTCAATGCTAAGATAGGATTGGACAACACCGAATATGAGAGTACCATGGGGGCACAGGGATTAGGGCAAATGAATGGAAAGGGAGAGAGATTTTCAAACCACTATGCATTGAACCAACTGGTAATAAAAGGAAGTATTTTTCTACACAAATGCATCCACAAAGTCTCTTGGGTCTCACTGGATCATGTGATCAAATAGACTATATCTGCATAAGCCAGAAATTTAGAAAATCAATGCAAGATGAATGGGTGTTGAGAGGTGCTGGCACATCCTCAGACTATCATCTCTCAGTAACAACATTGAGACTACATCTGAAGAAACACAAAACTAAAAGCAACACACACAAAAAATATGATGTCGGATTGCTCAGAAGTAAGGACAACCAAGGAGCCTTCAAAGTCAGCATAATCAATAGGTTTCAGGCATTACAAGATCTGATAGAGGGCAAAGTTACAAGCATAGAGACACAATGGGAGTACAGTAAGAAACCATGGATAGATACATGTGAGGAGGTTGTCGGAAAGAAGAAAACACAGCCAGCAAAAAGAGTGGACTCTGCAGAAACAATCCGAAAACTGGAAATGACAAAAGAAAAAAAGGCTGTGGTGAATATGAGTCGAGCAAGAGCAGCAAAGGCAAAGGTGCAGGAGGAATATACTGAGACAAACAAGGAGGTGAAGAGAAGCTTAAAGAAGGATAAGTCAGACAATGTTGAGGAGCCAGCTAGCCAAGCAGAAGTGGTAGGATAGGGAAATATTAAAGAGTTGTACTTAGTCTCTAAGTGGCCAGCTGGCAAGTACCAACAGACAGACAAGCCTATTAAGGTTAAAAATGGAAACCCACTGACAACCACAGATTAACAACTGCAATGAAGGGCAGAGCACTTCAGGGAGCTGCTGAACTGTCCCACCCTTGAGGAATCACCAGACATTCCACCCGCAGAGAAAGAACCTCCCATCAACTGTGAAAAGCCCTCCAAAGGTGAGATCAGACAGGTCATCAATAAATTGAGGAATGGTAGAGCAGCAGGGCCAGATGCAATCCCGGCAGAGGCTATCAAAGCTGACATTGAGACTGCTGTGCAAATATTACAGAGCCTCTTCAGTAATATCTGGGATAAGAAGGAGGTAGCAGCAGTGTGAAAGGAAGGAAGGTCCTCAACAGAGTCTTATTAGTGAGAATGAAAAAGATGCTAGACTCTAAGCTCTGGGACCGACAGGCAGGCTTTCGTGAGAATAGCTATTGTGAGGACCAGATCGCTAGTCTACATATATAAAAATGCCATAACAGTTATAAATTCTTAATGGAATACAGATTTAACATCCAGAAACCAAAAATATATGCAAAACTGATATTAAGAAAAGGATTTTTCAAGGGTGCAGTTTATCACCTCTGCAGTTTGTTATGTGCATGATACCACTGTCTTTATTGCTAAGAACGGAGAAAACTGAATATTATCTTGGTAATAACAGAGGTAAAAGTTGTCATCTCCTGTTGATGGATGAATTAAAGCTGTCTGCTGGAGACAAGAAAGAGGCAGATGCACCACCCAGATATAGAGCAAAGACATTTGTATGGAATTTGGAATCTGCAAATGTGCTCATATAATGGTGTAGAGAGGAAAGGTAGTGAGTGAGTGAGTGAGGGTTTGAGACATTGGATGAACAATGCATTGGTGAAGTTGATGGAGAGAAAGGATATACATATCCAGGAAGGTTTGAAGCAAATGTCATAAAACATGACCAAATAAAAGAGTATGTCAAGACTGAATAAAATTGCTTCTTTAAACTGAACAGTCGAAATTTCAAATATGCCATCAACTACCATGCAGTGTCTCGGGTAAAGTATGGTGCTGTAATAACAGACTGGACCAAAGAAAGACTGAATAAAATAAACAGAAAGGTGAATGAATGGTGATGATGATAAAAACCTTGCCTACTAGGAACAGCAAATATCCTTTACAATGCGTTGAATATCTGAGATTACAGGTAGAGGAATGATCGAAATTTTCACAAATTGAATTTATTGTGAATAATGTGAGGCTGGATAAAGTATTATTAGAATTAGGATGGAAATCAACTTGAAAGAATGTGATGGCAGAATTGAAAAAGGATGTGGAAAAAAGATTAAAGGAAATCTATGAACATAAAGAATACAAAGTGATTTATATATAGAAGTCAAGAACAAGAATGCCATTTTTGGTTAAAACTGAGATTAATACCAAGAAGGGCAGCATAAAAATTAACAATAATTGGGCAGATGGTGGAGACCAGAAGCTGGAAGCTGGCAAGAGGACTGACTGAAAATCAGTTATGAAGACGATGTGGAAAATCTAATGAAATAGTTGAGAACCTTGTTCCTGGATGTAAGACTATATCCGTAAGTGAGTATTAAGCATGACAGAGGTGTTAATGGTTATAGCAATTGCATGGGCAAAAGAATACAGGTTGTAGGTAAAGAAACAAAGTGGTATAAGGAAAATTGGGTGAAAGGGCAAGTGTTGGAAAACTGTAGTGCCCAGTTGGGCTGGGATTTTGAGTTTAACTGGAATAAAATAACATCCAGGGGATCAGGTTTAGTACTGCAATAAAAAAAAGAATGGAATAAGATTTGGATTTGTGATATGGCATATTTCCTGCAGGCAAATATAGTAGCTAAAAGAAATAGACAGTGGTCAAGTATTGACAACTTGCATTTGAATTAAGAAAGATGACACCAGAGAATGACAAAACAATTATTCCCGTAGTTATTGGTGGTCTTGTAGAGGTACAAAAGAAGTGTTGCATGGCATGGAAAGAGTATTTAACGAAGACTTAAAATGTGCATGATTACCTGATGTAATAATAATAATTTAGGATTAAATGTGACAAAATTATCAAGGTACTTTTGTCAAAGAAAAAAAAATTAAGATTTCTAACAAAAAGTTTCCTTGTAACTTGTGAGGTCAATTTCAAAGATGACCTACTTCAATCATCCTCCATAGTTTATTAAGAGGATTTTCTCATGGCAACTGACGTTCAAGGAACAGCTGCACGTTGGTAAAATTGTATCCTGTATTATATAATAAAATCCTTAAAATCTATAGCCATTGATCATCCAAAGTTTCAGCCCTTCAAATAGACAGTCTCACTTCAAGCATCTTTCTATACCAAAGTAAGTTCAAATGAAATATCGATGACCCATAGCTTACTCTCATTATTGAATACAAACTGGATGCATCCATTAAAAATGCATCACATTAATATTCGGAATGTACGATTTCCTAAAGTGTAAAATGGGATTNATAGTTTATTAAGAGGATTTTCGCATGGCAACTGACGTTCAAGGAACAGCTGCACGTTGGTAAAATTGTATCCTGTATTATATAATAAAATCCTTAAAATCTATAGCCATTGATCATCCAAAGTTTCAGCCCTTCAAATAGACAGTCTCACTTCAAGCATCTTTCTATACCAAAGTAAGTTCAAATGAAATATCGATGACCCATAGCTTACTCTCATTATTGAATACAAACTGGATGCATCCATTAAAAATGCATCACATTAATATTCGGAATGTACGATTTCCTAAAGTGTAAAATGGGATTTTATACTCGAATTTTCGCTTGATTATCTTAATACCATAACTAGCAACCCACAAAAACGCTACAGACATTAAGTATCTTTTACGATTAAGGCTAAAAAGAAAGGTGACAACCTCTAAAACCGTGTTATCTCCTTATTGTTATCACTAGACTGATAATAATGAAATTTAAGTTCTTTTAAAGCATATTCTGAATCCATAAAACCAACAATATTAACTCAGTTCTACACTAGGTTTTCCTCGCTGCAAACTCACTAAAAAATTCACTCTTCATAATTTCGCTCAACAATTGAAAATCAATACCCCAAAACAAGCACACGAAGTCATCATATTACTGTGAGTATCACAGCTAAAAGTTGCCAAGTTTAGCGAGTCAAAACAATGTTTTCTACAACTTTGATATTCCTTTATTCGAAGTGTATAATACTACTCTTTGTAAATCTGAATTGTCTTCGTTCTTAACCTTGTTATTTAACACAAAACACAGACACAAAAATCATTTACTTTTTCTTTGGTTTAAAGATAAAAATAACACTCTGGGGAATCATTTTTGCTTGTAACACCTCATTAACACCAGACAAACGAATTTATTTCGCTTTTATCCTCAGAAGAATGGTCTTCTTTTGGACATCATATAAAAAACTCACCTGAAGTAAGAGACAACAAGAGCATGAAAATCATGTTCACAACTGATCGTGCACACCGGGTCATTTCCACAGTTAATTCCCCTAAAAACCACCTTGAAACAAACTTAAGATTGTCTCCTATTACAAAAAAAAATTCCTTTTTTTGTGTGTGTGTCAAAATGAAGGTGAATCCAATAACTTATGAATTCATCACCGTGCATGCAAGTCCAATGATGTTGTTTCTACGTTACTGCCGTCAATTGCTTTATTTGTCCATGCTTCATTTTCCTTCGAAAGAACACTTCTGCTCTGCTCTCTACACATGCCATGCAACAAAAGATCGTTTCTTTGATAATTTAGGCGACTTTTTCAATGAAACGATCATTTCACACAGCAGCATGTCGAAATGCAGCTGTGTTGTGATCTGGAACAAAAAAATGAACACTAATTCAACATGGCGGCAAACAAGGTTCTTTCAGAGTGACCCATCAACTGACAAGGGATGAATGGCACTTCGCCTTCCTTCCTGGCGGGTGCATTTATAAAGAAAGAGCAGTACTCATCTTAATACAGAGTATTTGATAGAAGGAGCCTTTCATTGACATTGTACTTTTAACTTCATCCCTTTTCGCTCGCATCCCACTCACTTTCTTGAACTTTTAACAATACCTATTTTTAAGTGTGTCTTCAAGTTATATGCTGTTAGCAAGATAAGTTTTTCAGGAATGTTTTCTAAAAAGGACCCTTTCTTCTAAAATCTCTGAGTACGGGTAAAAATTACCCCTTTTGAACACCCTAAGCCTTAAGATTTGCATAAATTTACACCCCTTTCTCGCTGAAGTTAGTAACAAGAATGAGTACAACTTTTTTTGGAGGAGTGCACATGCCGGGCGCTCTTCCAATTTAAACGCCAACCTTCTACCAATGCATGGCGCAAAGTCACAAATAAGAAAACCATGCTTCGTTTTTATGATTTTATCCGAGTTCGAAACCATGTGTCTGCTGGTCCTCACATGGTTGAAACCAATCAATTAACTTGAAAATTAGCAGAAGAAATCTCAATATCCATTTTAACTTTTTTAGAAGAAATGGCAGAAAAATTCTGAATTTGATCTGCAAGGCTTTCTTTATTTTTCCCATGACAGAAAAAATTGACATGAATTGATGTATCCATAAAGATACTGGGTGATGTTGAATTTTGTGCTTTGTTTTGGTCTGGAAGTATGATGGATCGATTAGCAAGATAAGCTGTTGGGTTTTTTATGTTTCACTTCCCAGGAAAGCGGAAGTTATGGATTTGTCACAACCCCTTCCAAGGGCAATTTTTATATCGTAATAACAGCTTTGCCTTATTGGGAGTAAAGTTTTTCAGAGAGGAATAAAAATGTAACTTACCTCGGCTAACTACTTGCAACTCTGCTCCAGCTTGAGCCTCACCCATTGAATTTAATGCAAAAACTTGATACATTCCGCTGTCACCTACTATGATCCCTTTAACTGTTAGGTAACCTTTTCCGATTTCTATGTAATCCTCGCCAGAGCCAAGCTGGATCCCATCTTTATACCAACGAATAGTGGGTGTAGGTATACCCCTTACTTGGTATCTAAAGGTGGCGCTGCTATCTTTTCTGCCATACTGTTTGCTTGGTATTAACGTAAACATTGGAGGTACTACAGAAAAAACAAATACGTATTACCAGCATAAGATCATAATGTTATCTGCTTTCTAAAAGAGGAAAATAGCTAAAACGGGTAAGGAACTTGTCCCCAGAGAGATTTGAACCAATGCCCATACTGGCAAGCATCCCCTTTTAAGCACCTATCCAATACTACTTCACATACACTACTCGAAAGTCAAGAAGGCTGTCATTGATGGTGGGCAGTAAACCGCTACAATTGTCTTCTTATTTACACTGTATCAGTTTCTGAAATGTCAAAATGTGAAAATATCAAAACATTTTTAGAAAAAGGGTTTAAAATAGTTTCGTTTGGTGCTCAACCAGTAACGACAATTCTGCAGGAAAAAGCCAATATTTAGCGCAATATACCTACCAGAGAGATAGTCGAGAATTTTTTATTAGCTTAAGTGAAGTGGGATAGAGCAGGTCTCTATCCACCTGGTTCAAAAACATGCAGGACAAAGAAACCAAGAAGGCTTTACGTAACATCCCTTTAAGTCGCGACAAGTGTTGTAGGAGGCAACTTTTGCATCTCCAGGTTTAGGTATAATGAAGTAAGGTAATTTCTAAGGATAAAAATTATACAATAGTTGGCCTAAAGCTGAAGCGAAATGACTCGGGCATTCTTACAGGGAGAAAAACAATGTATTGAATTCATTATGAAGCAATTTCTCTTTATTATGTTAAAGGAAATGACATAGCATAGACGGTACATTACTCTACAAAAGCTATTTTGATTAATATTACCATATGGATGTTCACCAGCAGAAAGATTGACATTTTTATAACAAGCTCAAGGATATGTTAACAAAAGAAATAGCTTTTCTATAAGGACTTTACCACAAGTAAGCTGGGGAGAATGAGAAGAAAACAGCTTGCAGAAGTATAACTGTGCAATGCCTGGAGACATAAACTCAAGTTGTCTTGTAGAATCTTATCATATAGAACTCAAAGAACTATTTGTTACAAATAGGTACAATCTATTTATTAAAGACCCGACATGTGCTCTTAGTGAAACAACAACATTTAGCAATGCCAGTTTTACAAATAGCAGTTTTAGGTAAAATTTTCCAAAGTCATCCCATGGGGTATGAATGACTATGATTCTGTAAGCTCGTGGTTGTCTAGCTTGTTGAGGCAAATATTAATATAAGATTCGATTCAAATATAATAGAAATAAAGATTTCAAGCTCCAATTATTTATTAGTTAGCCATGTCTTCTTTTTTTTTCAACCAATTTTAATTACCCTAGAGATCTACAATCATTTACGTGATAGAAGAAGATAACCTGTCCAAGCTCATAAATACTTCAATTCCTTCACAGAATGAAGGGAAGTTTTTATTTGCAGTTAACTGTCAGTGAAAAAATGTCATTAGATTCAATGTTTTCTTCATATTGGAAAGGAATTATTATCAGCACTGTTGTCCATTTATATCCTATCAACACACACCATTGTTCATTCTAAAAATATGATAATGACTAGCAATTACCCACCACGACCTGGCTTTTTCAAGGCTTTAGATGCAAGTTAGCAAATATGACTTCAGAAAGTAATTAGACAATAACCAGCACTAGTCAAGAGCATATCAATTTTTTATAGCCACTTAAGAAATAAAACTTTTTTTCCCTGATCAAGATATCTCTTTTACCTAGTCAGATTTAGGTGCAGTTCTGAAATTCAGTCTGGTCATGTTCCCTTTGTTTCCCTTACGTCCTATTTTTGTCAGAAATATGATTGGAGATTGAGAATCACTATGCCAAATCCTCAAAAGTATTTCAAATTACATCAAACACCTAATGACAGGGAATTTACAAAAATACTCGATTTAGGCAATAAAATTTTTTATTATTTGTGTAACGATATTATTTCTTTGGTTTCTCAAAGTCAACTCAAAGTAAATATATTGATGTTGTATATAAATTAGATTTTGAGTTATCACTTTCCTCATTTCTTCTTTCTGATAAGAGGGTATGGCGTATTAGAATGATACATAATTCTTAAATTGTTTTTTCCCTTTTCTGTCCAGAAGCTGAGGTGGAAAGAAGTTTTTATGAGATATTACTCCCTTTCTTCCAAAACCCATGTCAAGTTTGTTATGAGCCAACGTCTTGATAGCTTGTATTAAACTATCTCATAGGGAAAAATTTCACTGTAATATGTTCAAGTACCTGAGCGTCAGTACAAAAATTATGGTCATAATTCTTTTCAGTGCATTGAGGAACACCTTTCTTCAAGGACGACGAAAGCAAAATTAAGCTGGTACAGCGAGCGAAGCAAGATGCACCGACGAGCACAGCGAGTGAAATGGGCAAACACAGTAAAGTTAAGCAAGGAGAATAAAAATGCAGCTCCTGGAAGCTATAGCTACTTTGCTTATCCAAAAACAGACAGCTTATTTTCCGGCCCCTTGTCAAGACTCTCAAAACATACTATTTATGGTCAGAGTGAGGGAGAGAGAAAATTTATCTCAAAATAAGAGTTTGAAGAAAGTAAAAAGCAAGGCACAACATTTTCTAGTGTAATTATCAAAATGAAGTAGTTTTTCCCGCAAATATTTTGAGCACAGCATATTTCAAATTTGTTATTACAAGTTGGCGTCGACACCACAAAATTGGACTGATACTGTTACAACTCGACGATCACTGTTAGTAAACAGGCCAAATAGACTTAGACAATATTCAAATCGTCTGGCCAAATCATTAGCTATGTCGACCAAGGAGAGTCCGTCGATTTTTCCTCATGAACATGGAGAACCTCAATGTTGTTTAGATGGGTCATTGTCATGTTCGATAAAAGGTTAGGGTGAATGTTTCTTATCGCGGTTAACGATAGCTCACTTGCAGCATTGGTTGCACGTATCGCAGTTCTTAATTTGGTCAGTTTGACAACGTTTCTAATCAAAGTTTTAAATTTTCTGACAGTTTTGTGGCATTTTCAGGTACATCGTCGAAGGTACGGATTGCATCTGTGAATAGGAAAGGCAATGTTTTCAACTGCGTGTCGAGACCATCACGGGAAAAATCATCGCCGTAGAAATCAACAGTTGTATCTAGCTCCGATGCATATTCATGATTGTTTGCGACTGTAACCAACAATTGCCCCCATGGAGCGTAGATTGTACAATAGTCTTGATCGAAAGATTCTTATATGGACAAGGCTATCAAGCTTTAAAATACTTTCTCCTACAGTCATCCTTAGCTTTCTTTGCATATTTGGGTGCAGCCTTAACATGACAATTTTAATTGTATTTTGGATTCCTTTTCTTTCTTGGGAGGGTTAGCTCTTTAATATTATGAGATTTTGCAAAGTCTAACACCTTATAAAATAAATTAAAATTTTCATCGGATCTTATTGATTGTAGAGATTTTACTGATTTTTGAGGGTTTGAACGAGCATCCAGTAGTGTTAGTTGTGTTCCTAGTAATGTTGGCTGGTATTATTGCTGTTTCTTAATATTTTCTCTGCTAGATGAAGATCGATATGGAACGAGAGCTCTTTACTATAGAAAATTCCTCCTCGAATTCTTCCACAGTAAGATCCGTAGTGTTGTCCATTGCTCATTCCTACAGTTCTTTCAGTTCTACTTGTTTTTTCAATGTTACTCTCAGGCATTCTGCACACACTGTCTATTGAGTTAAGAAGAGAGTTTTGATTGAAGGCACTTGGCTTGGCGAGAAGGGAACATGCTCGTTGTCTTGGACAGCTTCGAATCTCTTTTCGGTGACATTATATAAGATTTGTTAGCTCATACATGCTATCAAGGGTGTTTCCTAATAGCTTGGTTATCTTGATGGTGTCGCTAACTACTAAGTTAAGCAAGTGTGCATTGCAATGTGTATACAACGCACGTGTTACCTCATTGATTTGCAACAGTACTCCATTTTTGTAACACGACAAAGTACACATCCGTCATAGCACTCGCCGCGACATTTATTCAATCTCAATTTGAGTCTAAACAGACATCTTTTAACTCTCTTTTAATATAATTAGCGCTGGTATTTGGCATATCTTTGAACCTGATCAATAAATTATGAGCAATAAGATCATCGTCGACTCATATTATATAAACCACCAGATATGAAACATTGGCAGTGACAGTGGCCTCGTTACCCATCAGCGAATATAATTCAGCGCTTTGAAGGTTCTCTGCTATTTCACAAAGCACTTGAAATGCTATAACCTTTTTCATCCTGTTTTGGATACAGTGGCTAACGTATTTTTTGAACTTCTTTTCCAACCTCCATTTTTCAGTATGGGGTTGTCCTCCTCTCCTAGAAGATACATCTGGGTGAATTTTGAATCAGTATCATCGCCAGCCTCGTGTAGTGGCAGTGACCATCGTCCAAAGAGACGTATATCAAACATTATTTTCAATAATGCTTGTCGATTACTGGTTTCATTTATCAGCATGAACTTGAAAAAGTTTATTCTGATAACTGAAATGTTGACCAGGAAGAACATACAATGCCAGATGCGCCCCTTTGTGCAAAGATGATTGTTGGTATTCATCGGACCCTCTGGCGGTCGTTATGGCATCGCTCAAGTAACGAAAAGATACAAGACGTTTTTCTATTTCAATTTTTAAAATCAAATTCCTTTCAGTAGCTTTGACCCAAGTATAGCAGAATTCACTGTCTCTTTCATGATCGTAATGTAACCAATGTTTTCCTTCGTGGTGGGCGAACCAAGGTAGGAAAAATGGTCTCGATCCTTTACCACGGTTCATGAAATATACTGTCCGCAATAAATCGCCTGAAGTTTTAAAAGTTATCGTATTGGCACTCTATTTCCAAATTCTTAATTTCGATACACGTAGAGGGGACCTCTACGTATATCTTCATTGTCTGTCTGTCTGTCAATACAATTTTTCTTCTAAATTCAGTTCTTTGTACATCTTCTTGATGAAAAAAGAGCTTTCCGTCTCACCTTAAAATCGGCAATAAAACCAATATATCTCCAACACTGGTCCAGTTATTTTAGTGTCTTGGAGACCTCAGTTTATATTTTGGTTTTTATTGACGCACCTGATCTTTTAGGTTGTCATGTATTCAAGAAAAAAATAAGTACGGGGGTTGATTACCAAAACAGCCCTCCAAGATTTATCTTTAATAAAGTTATTTTTATTTGTTATGCATGAAGAATGGTTTGGCCAAACTGTAATAAAGAAAAGAACGAGACACTATTTTATCTCTAAAATGCAAAATTTTTTTCGTTTATAGTGCCATTTTCATACCAAACTGAATTTAATTAATAATGCATTGATAGGCTGATTCATGTTCAATTTAATAGGATTTTCAGATTGCTAAACAGAATGAATGATAAAAGCCAAGTTTTTGCTTGAAAATTTCTTTGTAGTTCAAAGTTGTTTACCTTTAGATCTCTTTTGTGGATCTATTGCTAATCTTGGCAGCGTTTTTATCCACCCATTTTTCTATTCACTTGGAAAGGACCTTACAATCTTTAGTTTTTTTAAGTGTGGGGTAATGTCTTGTTGCGACATAGCATCTGCTTCATGTTAACATGCCATGTTTCCTTTCATACTCGCTCAGTTTGATAATCATTTAAGTAGTCAGACCAGAGAGAGGGTGTAATGTTACCTTATTATTACCAAAGTGTTCAAAAGTCGACTTAAAAATCAAATGTCTAAAACTTCTTCCAACGTGTGGAATGCATTTTCATAAACATACAGTAGCTGATCATCTACTGTTAAAAGATCTGCTACATGTTTTTTTTTCAGTAGGTAACCTTAAAAACAGTAATAGACTCTCTAAACCTTTTACAACAGTAAGCAGTATAAAATTATGGCTTGATTGGTAATGTTCTACATTTAAAGGCAAACTTGATATATGTTTACACTTGTGTTAATAACTTTGTATTCCATTAATAACGTAGTATACCATTGTACTGTTTATTGGCAAAGAACATTAATTCAGCGTTCTGCTAAGGGCCTTAGTTCAAGCTCTGCTGTTCATTTACGGTGTATTTAGATTTGGTAATTTTACTGGACCTTCGAAAAACATTAAAAATATTATTCAGTGATACCCGGGAATATAAAACTGTATGATATGTAATATGCTAATAAATAGTGTTTGAATTTTTACAAGACAAAATGCAATTTCAGACAAAATCTTTTTTACTTTCCTTGCATTTAAAAAAACTGTGGTTTTCAGTAAATAAATTAACTTAACATCATCTTTTATTATGAATGGTTCATCGAAAAACCAAGAAGTTTGGCTGAAATATTTTGCAATTGGGATAACTGTTTATGGATTGTGATCAACCATGACTATATTTTTTAAGCCTAGCAATATATTTTGGATTTTACATCCATCTTTAAGCCTGCGCAAAAATTAATAAGTAACACTAAAATACAGTATTATTATTGTTTGTGCAATTTCGTGGTAAGGCATCTGAGAAGTTTGAACAATCAATACAGAGTGATTTTTACCCTAAAGAAATTGAAAACGTTAACATCACTAAAATCACCTGTCAATAAAATTTACAAAAGCGGTGTTGTATATCAAATTAGTTGTTCACGCTGTAATGTATGCTTCGTCGGCCAAACGGACCGTCATTTTATACTTGGCATGAAAGAACATCGACGTGAGGGTCCCACGGATGAACATTTTATTGGTTGAAATAGTAGATTGTTTGTGAATAATGTCAAAATTTGTTGTACACCTCGTAAATCAGTACACAATAAAATGATGCTTGAGGTACTCGTGATAAACGAAATAAAGCCTACACTAAACACAAGGATCAAAATAGAGCTGGTGTCTGGTAATTAACATTTGATTACTAATTCATTATATCTAACCTTTTAAGCCGACGTTTATTTGAAAATGTGTTTGATGGTGAGATATGTTTTATGTCAATGTTTATTAACTGTATTTTACCTTTGTTTACTAATTTTTTCCAGACATGAAGATGGATGTACAATCCGAAATGCATTGTTAAATTTTGAATTAAACGTCATTGTTGGTCACAATCTGAGAACAAAATTGAAGAATTATCTTAATTTCTTCCTTGAAATTTTTAAACAGAATTGATTTTCACGTGTAACATGAAAGGTAGGTGATATCGTTTGGGTTTTAGAGAAATCATTTTTCAATCTACTTCTTCCTATCTTAATTGTCCTTGATATATTGAGAAACACACTAAATAACAAAAACCCCAAAATCAATATAGTAAAACTGTATTTCTTCTTACTCTGCACCTCCAATGTTGCAGAAGCTTCTATTTGTTCTTTTCCGTCTTCAATTCTGCACTTATAAACTCCACTGTCTTCTTCACGAACAAAAGATATTTTGAAATTGCCTTCGCCAACCAGAGAATATCTTCCCGACATTGTCACAGGCTGGTTATCTTTAAACCATGTGTATCGTAAAGCATTTGCCCCATCACCAAAGCATTCTAGAATGGCACTTTTTCCCCATAGAAGTTTTAAACTTTTCGGCTTTCCAAGAAATTTCAAACTGTCACCAGAGGGTCTTCCTATTGTAACGGAAAAAACACAAGGAGCTATAACATTCATATAAACCTTTGGTATTATATTGGTTAATGCAAGTTTGTCGTTTTCTATTCCGTACTATTTCGTATTTCGTACCCTACTATTTGATTAGACTTGAAGAAACACACAAATATAGGTATATCTGTCGATGTAGGATATTTATCATGTCGCAAGTTGTAAGCTTTTTCTGAGTTACGTGTCGGGAGATTCTTCTCCCATCGTCAGGCTGATAAAAGTATCTCTCGAAACGTACCTCAGATAAAGCTTACGACTTGCGACATGATAAATATCCTACATCAATAGATTCCACTGAGTCCATGAAATCAACAGTTTTTAATATGTATATCTACTTTGAGGCAAGGGAGTAGAGGAGGGAGGGGCAATGCAAGGACGCGGGTAGTTTTTACTTGAAAATTCTGTTTTCTTATCAGAGATTTTGCTGTCACTCTCTTACCATCTTACTCTTAAAGCTGAAACTAAAAATGAGATCGATAGTCTTTTAATGATAAAAAACCAACTTGAAGAATTTACAGAGAACAATATGAAACGTATGGTTTTATTAGCGCTATTAATGATATACATATTAAGAAGCCACACATACTATGCAACCCTTGCTCAAAGTCACTTACCTTTGAAATGCTGCGTAATCACAAATCATTTTTATTTATTCTTATTGCATCGATGCAGAATAAGGACTAGGACAAAGGTCGAAAAGCTGAGACCCTTTTGGCACATATTTTTTTTAGACTGGAATGAGGTTGTCAGTGTCATCACCAAGACAAGGAGGAAAAAGACAGTGTCAAAGAAAACATAGATCCTTGTCTCACACCAACTAAAAGATTGACCTCATATCTTTTTGAGCATTGTTTGTCCTTTGATTTTTTTTTCTTTGATACAATATTTATTTCTTCACACAGATAACAAAGCATAGCAATACATTTGATTCCTATTTTGTTGCAAGAGTTAACTTTTATTTTCTTTATTATTTAAACAAAAAACTTGTTATTACTCTCTTTAGTTTCAATATTTCTAAACCAGGTTAAGAATCCTTCCAGGCAATACACCTGTAAATGTTGTGGAGGAAAAAGTGTTGTACAACATATAACACAGTACTTTTATAGGTTGACTAAGAATTTTGTAAAATGGCTTTTATTAATCCTTGTTTTTGTTTTGTCGTAAAGTGAAAAGTAGTGAAAAGCGGGGACAAAAGGCAGCTGAGGGTATTTCCTTTATATATATATATATTCTACGCATGCACATCGAAGGTACGAAATTTAAGTCTAAATATTGTTTGATTGTGCAATTCTGAGCATGAAATAAGTATCTGAAGAGTCGTTAGGATCGTTTTCAAAGTGAAAAAGAAGCCCAGTAAGCTTATTGCTACTTCATAACTGTACACGTTATTGACAAGCCCTAACAAGGACAAAAGCATCGTCTAATATTCTTTTCCCCGTCCCCCAATGAACCTGACCATTCTTCCAAAACATTTTTTTTATTAGATTATTAGATATATGCATCTACATTAGTCACAATCTCAGAAAGAATATACACTCTAGTGTTTAGTTTACAAAATGATATCTTTAATAATTACGTACCAGACTGAACATTGAGTTTGATATACGGTGATGAAATAACGCTGCTTCCTAAGGGGTCTTTGGCCAATGCTTGTACTTCACCTTCTTCCGATTTCCGTAGATTTGTGATCTGCAAGACACCTTGTGGTAGTGTCGTAAAGCGTTTGTCTGTGCCTGATAACGATTTGCCTTTGTATCGCCATGCAATTAGAGGTAATGGGGTATAGCTACCAAAGCTTGCTGAGAAACGAGCACTCCCACCTTCAAATCCGGTAGTTGACACGGGTGGGTCCGTAAAAGACTTTGGAAACGCTGAAAAGAAAAAAAAAGCAGCATAAATCCCAAGCGCAAAAAAACGTTTCAGCATGGTCTTACCTGGCATCCTTTTTATGGGACGATATTTTTAAGGTATAACAACAAAATAAAAGACATTCATTCTATTAATACTACCACCAAACCCAAAGTTAAAATTGCATTTTTAATTGAAATTAATTCATTTGAAACTAGCAATAATTGACTTTCACTTGGAATAATTATAATACTGTTGATGTTAGATAAGGGTACAAAGCAAGGGATGTTTATCTGCTAATTTCACATTTATACGAGATGGTCTTTTTGTCTCCAATGTTGTCGATTCTCCTCCCCATATACTTTTAAAAACCAGCCTCAGTCAGGTCATTTATCATTTTGTCTAACTATCTTCTCTTACGCCTTCCTATCTTTTCCTTTCCAGCACCAGTATTTTCAACACTCTAATTCTGTCCTATAAATATTCATGACGTAGTCTTTCTTTCGTCATAACACCCAAAGCCCATTACAACATATATTTTTTTCTCACCTGCATCTAAAGATACTTCCTGTTTTTTTGTTGTAGCCAATCTTTCGAGTCCACAGATCTTTGCTTTTAATGATGTATCCTTTAACTTCCCCTTCAGGTATGGTGACATGTTACTTTTTCTTTTCCTTTCAAGCCTGTTAGTATTTTTCTTCTCACAGGATGGTTTGTATTAAATATCCTACGTACTGTGATTTTGACGTCATAACGTTTTGTTATGGTGGCAATCGGTTGTATCATTTGAGTTTATATTGTTTTTTGTCAACCCTAATAAGGTGGATGACTGTTTATTTACTATATCAACTCAGTCAAAAATCAGTTACGAACAGATTATTGAACAAGCCTGGAAATTCTTTTTTTTCCACACATTCTCACAACTATTTTTTACATAGCCTCACTTTTAATCACACTTCAAATCCCTTTTAATATCAGAGTGAGGAAAATACAGTAATGCTAGTGCAGTATATCAACAGCCATTTCAAACATTTTGTATCAAGCCTATTTTGAAAAAATCTGTACACAGGATTTGTTCATCATTTTTGATAATTGTAGATAGTTGTTACCCAAAGCAACATTATGCACTAGTACACAATATTCTATAAGCCCACCTCCCCATCTGCGCACCTTCTCAGAAAGACCCTATTTTCTACTTTCATCATTTACTCACATCATTACTGCCATCATTTTTGATAATTGTAGATAGTTGTTACCCAAAGCAACATTATGCACTTTTACACAATATTCTATAAGCCCACCTCCCCATCTGCGCACAATCTCAGCAAGACCCTATTTGCTACTTTCATCGTCTGGCTGCTTTAAGTTGTCGTGAATTTTAATTTACTATTTTTTTTTTGTCCACCTCTACCTCCAGTTTTTATAAAAAGATTAAATAGACCCTCAATCAGACGCAATGTTTATAATTAAAAGATCTTTTTCATTTAATTAATACGATAGGTAAGATATTGGAATAATATTCTTATATCATATATGAGTTTTCAGGAATGTAAGAAAACGTTACATTGGATGCATATCTATCTATATTATTTTATGTACTATATTAAACCCTGGTAAACCTCTTCTTTTTTTCCTTCAATAATTTGTTTCTAAGAAGGGTGCTGGTAATGAAACATCAATGTGATTTGATATTCGAAATTGATTCCTTTCGGGGTAAGTTAGAAACTACTTTACCATTTTGGTTCTTTGTGGAAAGCTATTTAATATTGAAATTGGCATCTTATCTATTTCATCCTTGTGAGAAATTTGTAATCAGTAATGCCCATGAACTTGTCGGTTTAGATCACTTGGGTGTTACTGGTAGAATAACACTTTAATCATAAGTAATACAAAATGGTTTTTGGGCATACTTACCTACAACTTTGAGTTCTGCTTTCTTGCTTATAATTTTGTAACTGTTTTTCGTGACTTCAGCTACACACCGGTAAGTCCCCTCGTCTTGTACTGGATCTATTTTTTCGAAGTAAAGGTCTCCGCTTGTTCGAAGACGCACCCGGCCAGAACCGGAAAATGACATTTCTTTTTCGTTTCTTAGCCATCTGTAGATCGGGGATGGACTTCCTGTTGCTCGACATCTGAGCAGCACTGAGCTGCCTGGTTTTGCTATGACATCTGATGGTTCCGTTGTAAACTTTGGAGGAATAAACGGGGCATCGGAACCCGCTTTAATAAAAAGAAAAAATAACACGATGTTCAACATCTGGATTCTTTGAGATAACATTACGCAAATCCTTTTTTCCTGAAACAGCTTTACATTTGATAACCAGATACTATTTTGTGACTAAAGCAAAATTATAGATACTGATAAAAATCCAATCCTTTTCATCAAACTGCGTCCTCAATAAATCTGAAAAGAGTAAATTATAATTTATACTCAATTGCTGCTTTTCTCAAGTTGTAGAAAACAAGAGTCTCCTCTTTATATCTTGCAGAAAGCTAAATCAAATTATCCGACTTGTTTTATATATCTTGTGCCTCTGTTATGAAAAGAAGCAGAAGTTCGTAACTAAATCGTAAGAATGTACTGTGCACCTGGCATGTGAGTACTCTATACCTCTAATGTCTTCCTGTCATTAGGGTGTCTTTACTATTGAAAAATGAATTTCCATAATATTACCATTATCTTCTTTACTAATTCGTAAGATAGTTCACTTATTTTGAAGCACTACAAACCCGACTTCAGAAAATGCTCTCTTTCTCTGCACTTCAAGTTTTTTGACTTTTAGAGAAATTCTGAACAGGACATGACTATTCAATGATTCAAAGCAATTACACAGGCACGCCAAAGGTTCAAGAAATAATGATATTCAAAAGGAAATGGTTGGAATCTATTAACGAATAGAAACAAAAGCTCTCTACCAATACCACATATGAATATTTCACTTGCTAGCAGAGGGAGAGGGCTTCAATTTGAAGATATAAGCAGATGTGTGTAAATAAAACATCAGTTACAATGCGCTATCAATATTTACTTTCAAACAAAAGAGTTGAGATATTGCTTGCAAAGTGAAACAAATTGTCAATTATAATTAACGGGCATGTGAAGGAAAGAGAAAGGCTCAGCGATAAATGGGTTTTAAAAATTGCATTATTGATGCAAAATGGAGCTGAAACAAAGAACTGTATCATATTTAACATTTTAAATGGATGTTGAAGCTAAGTTTAGGAAATTTTTAATCAATTAATAAAATTACCTTTCATTAACTCTTACTTTGTGAACGCTACTTATTTTTAAACTACTCATTAAAGCAAAGTGAATTTCGTGATTTTCGGTAGCCTTGTTGTTAGCCATGTTGTCGATGTCGAATTAAAAACATTGATACTCATGTTTGAACTGCATTAAACATAGGAAAGGTATCAGCATTTAGACAACAGTGGCAAAAAATGACATAGATTGTTGAAAAAAGTAACTATTTATAGGGGATAACAGATTATTATAACAACAGAGAAGCCGTGGCTTAATGAGCGTGTGGGGAGACTTTGGAACTTTACAACAGAAAAACCCATTGGTTGGCATCAGAAAGGGCCTCACTGCTAAAACGAAAGTCCCTCTACAGGGCACGGTCTGAGCCCCCAATTACTGGGGGAAAACGACGATACAACTATACGCCCCCCAAAACAAAAAAACCCCAAAACCCTAGATTATTAAAACAGGTAAATGCTTTCACAAATTCCTTAATTCCCTACAGTATTGGCAAATGAATAACAAATTAATTAGACATGAAAGTAAAAATTAAGACCAAACTGACGATGATCGAGTAGTCGGGGTTTGTCGTTCACCTATTCAATGTCGATGGAGTTCACAAAAGACTCATATGTTGATTTAAAACTAAATTGTTATGATAATAATGTCATCAGGCGTTTTTGATCTACTTTCTGGATATTCTGAACACTAGATATAGATAAATAGTAAAATATCACTTTTTTGTCCTGATTCTAAGTCTCAGAAGACTTTGATGGGAAGAGGCAGGTTAGGAAATTG
This sequence comes from Morbakka virulenta, assembly GCA_003991215.1. Classification (NCBI taxonomy): domain Eukaryota; kingdom Metazoa; phylum Cnidaria; class Cubozoa; order Carybdeida; family Carukiidae; genus Morbakka; species Morbakka virulenta. The sequence goes on from RDPX01000397.1 coordinate 213,643, forward strand.
CGATATTTTCAGTTCAAGTCTTGGGTTTAAACTAAAATTTTGTGTTGAGAAAGGAAAGAAATAATTAGAGAATTTCATTAAATTTCTTTGACTATGATTCCTAGTAAACTGTTTGTCTTTCTTTTTAGTATGTTCTTTACAACTTAGTCTACAGCTATCTATCTATCTTAGTCTAACAACTGTCTCAAAGCAACCACGTCATCACATTCTATTTTTGTCATAAAAGGCTACATAACGTTTTTGGATCATTTCAAATCTCAAAAAGGTATTTGAGACTTAAATTTTGAAGATTGTTTATCCTATGAAGTCTTATTGTTTATGTATGCTTGTTTATTTTGTATATTTACAGATGTTTGCCTGTGTACTTACATCATATTTAATATATATGGGCAGCATTTAGAATGTGTATTTTTCTCATGGATTTTTTTTCACTATGAAAACCAAGGATAAAGACGATCCTACTTACAGATTGTGCATTTTGAAAATATATGGGAGGATAAAATGTCTCCTTTAATACTTCCCGTTTACTAGCCTTGAAAAAGAAGGACAGCAAAGTAAATTGGATTTTTCTCTCCAGCAGGTTTCCCTTTCTCTCAATCATACTCCATAAGAGTCCTTTTTCTCTTACCCCTCCCCCCCCACCCACAAAAAAAATCACAGTGAATAACCATGGGTGACGTTGGACTCATTTTTCATAAGCTCTTTAATTTGATTACAAAGGTATTAAATGATGACAGGAAACTACATTAAAAATAAATAAATGACACAATTCCCTCCTATTTGTCTGCTGCTTAAATTGATTTCACAATAGCTAATTAGTGAAAGTAATAGGGCTAGATTAGGAATATAACAGAAGTAAGTTTGGTTTTTTAAACACAATTGCTTACTAATATTCAGCTGTCACAATATATAATGAGTAAAGCTAATTATCATTGGTTGCTCTACTGGGTTAAACTTAGCCTTGTGTAGTGAGCTCAGAAAATATATAACGAATAAAGCTAATTAGCATGGGCTGCACTGCTGGGCTAAACTTAGCCTTGTGTAGTGAGCTAGATCAGAAAATATATAACGAAAAACTACAGTTAAAATAATTTTTTTCCATATCGGTGGCCATATGAAAGTCGAGTAAGAATAATTTTAACGTAACCTGATCAATTCTCGTTACCATTTATACAAAACTTGAACATGACTTCTGTGAAAGAAAACTAACAAACCTGAGATTAACTATTTTTGCGACTTGAACATGTGCACTGAACATACACACACACCCATATATATATATATAGTGAACGACAAAAAATCAACAAAACTTAGTTTAGAACTGTCACTTTTTTTGTTTTATTGATTTTTTTTGTCGTTAACTATATGATAGCTCTATATTTTTTTATTATTGAGCACTGTCGATAGCTAATAATTACTTCGATACTGGTGTATATATATATACCGTTCTTTCCATCTATCTAGTAGGTATTTTTGTCCCTGCAACCAACAATATAATTAAACACTTGCTTCAGGTGTATATCGAATTTGAATATAAACTATTCTTGGTCTTTCATCGATATAGCCCCTGGCAAACAGTGGACCTATTTATGTCNATATATATATATATATATATATATATAGTGAACGACAAAAAATCAACAAAACTTAGTTTAGAACTGTCACTTTTTTTGTTTTATTGATTTTTTTGTCGTTAACTATATGATAGCTCTATATTTTTTTTATTATTGAGCACTGTCGATAGCTAATAATTACTTCGATACTGGTGTATATATATACCGTTCTTTCCATCTATCTAGTAGGTATTTTTGTCCCTGCAACCAACAATATAATTAAACACTTGCTTCAGGTGTATATCGAATTTGAATATAAACTATTCTTGGTCTTTCATCGATATAGCCCCTGGCAAACAGTGGACCTATTTATGTCTTTCACAGATATCCATCTACAAAAGACCCGAAAGGAAGCAACAGATCAATAAAAAGTGGGACAGAACGCATCAAGACAACATAAAATACAAGACATACGGATAGCCCCTCCAGGACCCTCCGTGGGAAGGCCCTTATCCTTGGATTGGTCTTCAGTAAAGGCTTAAGTATCTTGAGACCCCTGTCCTTCATGGTTAGGCCCTATAGCCAAAGCCCTGACCAAGGAGAGACGAGAGCTCTACACTTGATCTTAGCCAAAAGGCCGAGAATATACTTTCACTAACAAACATTACAGATGGGATTTAATTTTTGGTAATATTTGTTATGCTGTATTTATAGAGTGATTCCATAAGAAATCTTGCAAAATATATTAATGTCTTCTTTTCTGTAATTCTAATTATCAGTTTGAATGGTACAATAGAAGGTTGATACAAAACGCATTTCCAATTGCACTGTGACATGGGCCTAACTTTCAATGGAAAGTCAAACGGAAGGAAAAACCTTTTTATAACGTTTGGAGTTAAAATTAATTCTTAATGATAGAGAAAACAAAGTCAAAATCAATTAGAGTTATTGAATTATGCCTCATTTGAACTTCTTCCCTAACTACAATGGAACAACAGCTGACCTTTAGAGGAGAAAAGTTAACAGTTTATTGTTAACCTTTCTCCTGTAGACTTTGACCAATATATTTGAACACTAATTATTTGTATCAAGTAATTATTTTTAGAATTCGTGATTTTATTTTTAAGAAAAAAGCCCCACCTTATTGTATACGTTGTAATAGTGCAGGAAGTGGCAAAGGATTATTTGAGTTATGATGATGATTATTGACAACTTCTACAATTGTTTACGATTGACAGCAGTGCATTTCTGAAGTTGTCACTGCATGCTGTTGTGAATAATGAATATTCAACATAAATAAATGAAGAAGTGGTCCAGTATTTTTTGTGTATTATATGGGAATAATGAGCATTGTAAAAGTCACTAATATAGTGTAAAATGATAAGAAATATAGATAAGCCACCATTGATTGTATTACATATGACAGTTAAGTGATTATTGAATTTTTTGAGACATTCACGAAAGTTCTTATCAAGTCTCACAAGGCTGATGATGGGAGATGTTTCGCTTGAAACGTACCTAAAAATATTCTTACGACTCATGACATGATAAAACCTCTATAACTATAGCTTTTACTGAGTCGATCAAGTCAAGAATTTTTATGATCTCATGGTAATGTTGTCCTTTTCAGGTATAATGTTAAGAAAAACAAAGTTAACACAAAAACACTTGTTGAAATCACCATTTGATTTAGAAAATTAATTTTTTCTTTTTTGTTTGAATACACATTAAAGTTTAATTCAAACTATTCTTTTATGACGTTGTTTTAACAAAACCCAAAAGTCATTAACAACAACAGGGGCAAATATAATTGACTGTACATTGCAAATTTCAATGCATTAAGTCTGCAATATATTGGTACAGATGCTGGTTTTATCTAATTTGACTTAGTTAGCTTCCTCTTTGTTCCAATTGAAGAAATAATAGACAAAGGTACTTTAACCAACAAAGGGTGTGTCACTGGTGCTTATCATGATGACCTATAATTTTGCCATACATTACTTTTAAGCACATATATTAGCTTTTAAAGACAAATTCCAGACGGCGCCAGGTAATGATAAATAGATAACAGCTTGATTTTTGGTGGAGCAAATGGGTCTTCAGGGACCACTTAATTGCTCTTTTGCTGTGTGCCATTTATCCAGCGCTCCCTACTCTCACTTGTTATCTTGCAAATAACGTATGTTCTTGAAGATTATATATCATTAAACGATTTATTTCCTCGCCTCTAACAAACCTCTTTTCCTAAGATATCATTTAGCTTTTAGATTTTAAACGTTGAGAAAATGAAATACAAAAGTTCTATTCTGTTTGAGGTTCATTTTGTCTTGTTTTCGATATTTCGACTTTGATTAAACTGATAATCATGGAAAACAAGCAATAAAATATTCATTGAATATATTTTAGGGAGAATTGTTCAAGTCATTATTGAATTATCGGGGAAAATGTAAAACGCATCATCAAATAAAACATAGTTTTTCGTTTTCACTTTTCAAGCTATGCTATATGAGTAAATTAGTACTATGGGGTCGATAGACTTCAATAGTATCGTGATAAGTAACTTTATTGCAGCACTAAAAATGTCTTACCCATCATCATCATCATCATCATCATCATCATCATCATCATCATCATCATCATATTCNTCGATATTTCGACTTTGATTAAACTGATAATCGTGGAAAACAAGCAATAAAATATTCATTGAATATATTTTAGGGAGAATTGTTCAAGTCATTATTGAATTATCGGGGAAAATGTAAAACGCATCATCAAATAAAACATAGTTTTTCGTTTTCACTTTTCAAGCTATGCTATATGAGTAAATTAGTACTATGGGGTCGATAGACTTCAATAGTATCGTGATAAGTAACTTTATTGCAGCACTAAAAATGTCTTACCCATCATCATCATCATCATCATCATCATCATATTCGGTTTAACGTCCGTTTTACATGCTAGCATGTGTTGGACATGATGACATGTTACGTGATGCAAACAAATCACTGTGCAATTCCAGGTATTTAAGGGAAAAAACGTCTTGTACGTTCTCTGGTATTTTACATCTGCACAAATAACAAACCTTCTTTGCCGCCGAGACCTTGAAATACCAGGTTGGTATCTGGCAGGATTAAATCTCTCTCATGTGGATAAGGTACTTTTTAGCCTTGGTTGGCAACCCTCCTTGAGCTGATATCTTACCGGTGGTAGTGTCATTTGATTACCACTCCTCTCTAATGAGGGCAATGTGTGCGAGAGAGTGGCTGCTGACGATTGGTTTTATACCACCCCATCACCAAAGGGCTCAGTTAGTGGGCATGCTAATGGTTTGGATTTAGGTAATGGTGTTGGATATCTATTCCTTTCCCTCACCCCCTATGACAAGTTCAATCAAAGAATGGCCTATTGTACCCGGCAGATCTTCAGTCTCCAAGGAGTGCTAAGAATCTCTGGGCCCAAGACATACTCTATATCCAAGAGTGTAAACTTGACATGTGGTAGTAATGGTTCTAAACAGACCCGAAAATAACCTGTTTTTTTCAAACAATACTCTCTCCTTTGCTTTCATTAATGTCAGAGGTTTTCGTTCTAACTTTTCTCTTGCGAAAGCTTTAATTCATTCCTACTCACTTCATATTCTTCCGCTTTATGAGATAAGTCTCAGTGACAATGTCAGTAATAGGGATCTTTATGTCTACCGCTATTTACCTTTATTTCGACTAGATTCTACAATTCATCTTTACGGTCTTGCCATCTACACTGGACAGTATATTCCATCTTTTAAAGAAAGAAAACTTGAATTTAAAGATTGTAATTCTATGTGCTTTAGATTGTCTGTACTACATGCCACTTATTACCTATTTTTCTTGTATCGATCGATCTCTCTTCTTACTCTTGCTCAGTTATTGTATCAGACTCGATTGATAAGGCGTTGGACAAGGATCACACTGTTAACATCTTTGTCTTTTGTGACTTTAATGCTCATCCAATGTTCTTTTTAAGTCATTCTATCAACACTCAGAGGACGTGAGAAGTACTTACAAATTCGCTCTTCCCCATTATCTTGTGCAGCTTGTTGATTTTCCAACAAGATTTTCTGATTCAGACTCAGGAAAACCTTCTCTTTTACATCTCTTTTTGACTTCTATTTATGAGCATCGCACAGCTTCAACTTTACCTCCTATTGAATATTCTGATTATGTTGTTGTCACTGTTGAGGTTAAAGTAACTGTTTCAAATCTTGTTGCCAAGGCATGTCATCGTTTAACTTTTAAATTTGGTCAGGATGATTGGGATAGATTTCATTAGTTTCTTGATGAGATTCCGCAGGATTAAATCTTTAGTGAATCAGCTTCTGATGTTGACTTCACAGAATGGATCCAAGTTTTCAGTGGTATTTACAAAGTCAAAATTCATCTTCCTTCATGGTTTAATGCTCATTGTTCTTCTGCCATTGACCATCGCAGTCACTTCTATATCCAGTTTCAACGTAATGGAACTGATGAATCTCGGGGTTTCGTTCAGATGGCATAGCAACTCTTGTGAAAGGGTGATTTCTGATGCTAAATCTTGTTTTCTTGAGTAAGGTCGAGGATCTATTTCTACTCAAAGACTTGGAAGTAGAAATTCCTGGAAGATTTACAATAGTGTCTTGAATTCTGGCAAGTCTGTTATTCCTTCACTCTTTGATGGTGTTCGGTTTTCTCTGTCCTCTAGAGAAAAGATTGATCTTTTTGCTAGATAGTTTTCCACCAAGTCCTCCTTAAATGACATTGGTGTTTTTTTGCTAGAGTTCTCTCCAACAAACTGATCAGATTTTAGACTTTGTCATCACAAATCCAGGATTAGTTGCAAAAATTATCCATGGACTTGATCAATCTAAAGCTTATGGTCCAGATTTGATTCCGACAGTTGTTTTGAAAGAGTGTACTTCTGAGCTATCTTCCTTGCTGTACAAGCTTTTCAACCTTGGTTTATCAAAATTAAATACAATAAGTGTAAGAATAAATAGAATTACATCTGATGAGTGCTCCAAAAACTACGGCTTTCCTTAAGGTTCCATTATCGGTTTGACTTCCTCTCCCCCTTATTTACATCAATGACCTTCCGGTAATTTGCTTCAGATTATCAACATCTATGCTGATGGCACCGACCACAAAGCAATTCAGGAGGAACAAGTCAAAGCTGTGGAAGCTTTAGAATCTGACCTTCAGAGTCTCAGAAAATGAGGAATCTACCATCAGGTCTTGCATGAAGTACTGTTGTCATATTTGGGAAGGTGCTCCACCATCTTATTTTGATGTTCTTTATCGTGTTCAGAGATGTATTTGTAATTTGATAGGCCCAATTCTTGCTGCAACTCTTCAACTATTGTCTCATAGACGTCTTGTTTCTTGTCTATTCTGTAGGCATTGTCATGGCACGCTCTTTGATGAGCTTTCCTCAATGCTACCAACTCAGTTTGTTGCATCATGTGTGACTCGTTTCTCTCAATATCTTGATCCTCGTGCAGTTGTTGTACTTCGTCGTAATAAATCTTTTATGATTGTAGTCCTTTTTCCTCGGATTGCAAGATCGTGGGACTTTTTGCGATCTGAGTGCTTTCCCACGTCATATGATTTGAATGTATTTAGGCAAAAAGTTGACTTATCTCTTAGGTTTATCTGTCATATCCTCACAGTCACATGTACCTAGTGGTATTATGTCTTGTGTGGTTCTTAACCATTAAAAGAAGCAACCCACAGTAGTTTATAGACATGCTTACTTATAAGTTTTATTACATATATAGATGATTCGCATCAACAGCCGAAACAACGGAGAAAGAGTTAGCAAAAAAACCTGAATGTTACTACCTTTTTCCTGTCCTAGACCATAAGAACTTGTACTCAGGGACCATAAAATACTCGGATTTTTCTGTTTTACATTTAAGTTTAGGTTTCATTTTGGTTACTGCAAATCAATTTTAAGAAGTATGCTGAAACAACAACAACAACAACAACAACAATAATAATAATAATAATAATAATATATATGTATATTTAATTCACTCGTCAGGAACACTTATGATACTGGTGATACTGCTTAGCAGCCAGATTATGGCTGATTCGGACCAAACGATGAAAGTATGAAAAGTTTGTATGTGAGTGTGTGACTATTTCTGTGAGTGTGTGTATATGTATTGTTTGCTAAGGTTGTATTAGTGACTTATTTGTGCACTAGATGTAGATCCTGCCACACCCATACACATGTGTATGTGTATGTAGAAGGTTTATTAAGTATTAATGTGCCCATCTGAATGACTATTGTATTACTATATTTTGAAATACTGAAAGCGAATTTCTTTACTCAGAGCATCAACATTTTATTTAAAGAGCTCAACCTATTTTTGCCCTTTTCTACATATACCATTAAATATCCAGAATGAATGAACATTGAAGGATCAAAGTGTTTAAATGATGAAAAAAAATTTTTAAATTTTAAAAATTATTTATAAATAAATATATATAAATTAAAAAATTATATATATATGTATATGTACATATATATATATACATAAAATTTATATATGCTTTGTTTTTTCGTTGTTTTTAACCATCATATGGACTATTTTGAATATATATAAGGTTGTAAAGCTCTTGCAACCTTATTAAGCCAGTAGCTGCCATTGATAACTAGGACTTTTCATGTTTCATCTTCTGTAAAATGCTCTGAGCATTGAGCACTTAATATTACATTATATATATATATATATATATATATATATATATATATATATATATATATATATATATATATATATAAATAAACACACACACTCATCAGTATAGCTCCGAGAGTGTGAGACACGAAACTTTAAGTTCTATACACAAGTTTTCTCATTTACCTTGTATGTATATATATATATATATATTTGAATACAGATTTACAATTCCATTACACTGTATATAGAGAAGACACTTTGCTCACTTTGAAATACAAGGTGAAGGTCTTTCATCCTTGAATTATCTCTCTTAGCTAAATTATACCTGATTATTGAACAGCCTCAAAAGACGTAACTAAAAGACGTCCAGCATGAATAGATCAAATATTTCAACCCATGACAATAGAAACATGCAGTTCGGTTTTGTCTAAGCAGGCATATTGTCGAGAATTAATTTTAGCAACAGATTTAACCTTGTTGTTTGGTACTTCTCTGGAAGTTGTTTACGTGAAAAAAAATTGTAAATGAGAATAAAGAAAATATCAGCAAATAATCTGTAACCCCCCTCCCCTTCCTCAAAAAAACCTGTACATTGGATTCATTGAAAGCAGTACTCTTTTCAGGACAGATCCTCAGTTAAAATTTTCAACCTCCGTTTCCGGTTTAATCGAGTTGTTCCTTTAAAAGTACTCTGACTTCACTAATGTTTTTTTGAAGCTTCTCTATTTTTAAGGCTTTGTTGTGGAGTAAACTGTTTCACATAAGTGAGTGATTGCTTATTGTCCTTTGGATTAATAAGCCAGTGAATTTTATTAAGTGACTAAATATACTACCTACGTAGCTACCTAGCTAGGTATCTACCTACCTATCTAATTACCTACCTACCAGAAGGATATACTATAATCCTATCTCATTGTTCTCCAGGTTTTGAATGGAGAATCAGACCTTGACTATGCTGATTTGTTACAAATAACTGATAAAACTCGTGACAGAAAATGGGATTATATCTGGTCAATTCAGAGTACCAGTTAAATTCTCTTATTCGGGTTGTGTCATTGATAAGCAGGCAGCCAGATTAATGAAACAAGAAGACAACAACATATCCTTTATTGAAAGACGCCATTTCGGGGAATTTTCAGTAGAGAAAGCTGTGAGTACCCAGTTACTCGGCTAGTTATACAAGGCAAAGAGTATTTTTATTGGTGCATCCTTCTTGTAAGTGTTGAATCGTTGAATTTGAGACTTTTTTAAATAATAAGACGGATTTTATCTCGGTAAGTACTGTGTCATGGTCAAAGGGGTTTTTATCCTTAGACACTTGAAAACTCAGATCTTCATTATCTTATTTTCACTACAATATTTAGTCAGGAAGGGCATCCTGCCAAGACATTCCTCACTGCCAAAAGCCAAATCCCTCTGAAGGGCATCACCGGTTACAGGGGCAAGTGATGTTAAAAAATTCACTACAATATTCAAATTTACAAGTATACTATATAGTGTTGTACCGGTATATCTTATTAAATTTACTTCTTAATATTGCACTATTACATCCCTGCTATTTTACTATATAATGTTGTATTCGTATATAGTAATTATATTAAATTGAATTGGGTGTGTATATATTGTAATTATTGGAACTTAAATCTCGATTCCCATGAAGGGAAAATCATTTAAGCTGGTGTGAGAAAGTAAAGAGCCCGAAGAAACAAACAGACAAAACACTATGATCACAATTTTTATGCTGCTTTCAGTTCTGAAGCAAGGTCTTTGTTAGAAATATGTTATTGACTAATTGGTATATATAAACAATTGAGACGCATCCCTTAGGCAAGCATTATAAAATATATTGAAATCTTAGTCATTTCATCACAAATACACATTGTGAATTTAAATGTTTAGGTACGTTCGATGTTCTTCTGTAGAGTTCAATGAAGGAAGTCATATAAATCCCCCCTATTGGTAGTACTCAAGTAGTTATTGTTGGTGAAATTCAGTCTTCCTCCAAGTGTAATTTTTCATAAAAGAACCAAGCTGGTGTGCTGTAAGTAGAGTTTATATAAACGGAAATTGAAAAAAATCCAGGGAATATGTCAGTCTTTGTTTCTACGTCCTGTATAAACTTATGACTTTATAAATAGTTGAATGATCATTTTATCAAAAGAATAGTTTTGAAGTATATCTGACTGTGTTATTCCCACGACATGAAAGGCACTGGAAACGAGTCACGTCTTGAATGAAAAGTGATTATTATTCTTTTTTTTATTTTTACATTTTGATTGTTAAAGTTGAATAAATTCCCACGATAACTCAAGAGAATCCCCAGTTTGCTAAATATGACGCAAAGGAAACTATATTGTAATAAAGGTATTTCCTCCTAACTGTGACAAGTCAGCATACGTCTACTCTTAAATCTACAGCTCTCAACTATATCACTATCAATCAATCAATGCCAGAGAGGACAAGGAAAAATAAGATTTGTATGTATATATTTATTGCATCAGCTTAGCTATTTCAGAAAAATATAATTTCTGGTGTCACTATAGGACCCGAGAAGAGCTTACACTTCACGTATACCGTACAATAAAAAAAAATTAGCAATGTTTAGATAAATGACAATTTATTTTCTAATACAATTTGATAGACTTCTGTAACTACCACTCAGATTGCTGCTACTACTAGTATTGCTACTATTAGAACTACTCTACTAGTTCTACTGTTGTTGCTATTATTTGATTGAAACTTAACTGGTACATAACAGAAGGTATGTCATCTGTTCTTTTTAAGAAGACTGATTGTAAATTTTCAATTTTTTTTCACAGAAGAACTATATTGGCTACTATTACTACTACTTCTACTACTACTATTACTACTACCACTACGACTACTGCTACTACTACTACTATTACTAATGCTATTACTACTAGTACTACTACTACTACTATTACTACTACTACTGCTACTATTACTAATGTTATTACTACTATTACCACCACCACCACCACTACTACTACTACTACTATTACTACTACTACTACTACTGCTATTATTACTACCACTACTACTACTACTACTACTAGTATTACTAATGCTAATACTACTATTACCATCACCACCACTACTACTACTACTATTACTACTACTACTACTACTACTACTACTACTACGTTTTTTTTGTAACACCCAAGAGTAGTAGAATAGATTTCTTTAGCTGTCTTTAGCTACCGCAATATTGTTACCATGTTGATGTCCTCATACTTGGTCCTGTATCCTTAGCAACAGTCTATTGTAGTTACAGGCACACAAGAAACAATTGAACATTTGAAACACACCTCGAGTGTTTAGTTGGGGAGAAGAATTGGTTGGTTTTGATAAATAAAATTTTTTGAGGTTAAATATTTTAACCAGTGTCAAGTCTCAAATGTATCACATTGGTCCAAGTGGCTGATTTCACACAAATTAATTGTTCAGAAATAACACAATCTTCACTTTAACTTCAATTTCCTTGAGTAATGGTACATAAATACTAAAGCCATCTCTTGCATTTCTCATCTTTCTCACCTTTCACTGCATTCTCCTTTTCGGGTAGAGGATTTTTGCTGGATACATTTCTGTAGTGCTGATCTCGACGCTGGTCTATCACTCACTTTCTCCAGGTTCCGGGGCTTCAAATCTTTCTTGGTCGCGTCTTTCCTTTCATTCTTGGAGGTACCAAGACTCCTCTTTCCAACTAATACCATCTCATACGTTTTCCTAATGTCTTCCTTCTTATCTCTCCTGCTAACATGTCCATACCATTCGAGTCGTCTAGTCTTCATGAGATTTGCTATTGGGACCACCTTTGCTTCTTTCGTGATGTCTTCATTTCTGCGGTGCTCCTCCAGGCTTACACCAAGACAGTACCTCAGCATCCTTATCTTGCACACACCCATCTTCTTTACTCGGTAACAGGCCATGTCTCGTTCCCATACAGACGTGCTGGGTGGATGACAGTCTTGTAGATTAGCACTTTTAGACTCTTGGGAACCTTTTCTCGGAGACCACCCCTGACATCTCGCACCACTTGTTCCACCCTTTACCAATTCGCAACTCTACCTTTGTCTGGAATCCACCCTATAGGTGTATCGTTGTTCCCAGATACTTGAAGGTTTTACACTGAGGAAGGTCTCCTTTTTTTCTGTAGATCCATATTATGCTATCTCATGCATTGTGGACATAAATTGTGGTTACAGTCTAATTTCAATTAACCTCAACTATATTTGGGTGATGGAAATAATGAGCCAAGTTTTGAAATGGGAAATCAGTATGCAACAGTCAAGAGCTCTATCCAAAATCAAGTCCGGTTTTGGTTTTGATGATACAATTAATAGTAAGTTCGGCATAAAACAAATATTAGAAAGAAGAAACCCATTGGAGATCTTAAATCTGTTCACAGTTCAAGGTGCTCAACAAAATAGTCTCTATAGTTTTAAACATAGTTATAACAGAAAATATAGTGACGTTTCTAAAGAACAATTTGCTGTTGTTATGTCAAACTGGGGTTACTAGCACAAGTTGACCGTTTTAGTTGGGATCATAGGTCTTTAGAATTATTAGGTAAATGACAAAACCAAAGGTTTAAGCAAAATGGATTATTTTTATTAGAATAAAGTGTTAACCATTTAAATTTTTGTGGCTTTGTCCAGTGCAAAACTGTGACGGAGATTGACAAATTTCTCTTGAACAGATGTTCCCTGCCTCAATTTGCAATATACATTTTGACTTTGATATATTATTAGATAATCAATGGCACTTTTCTCTAGTATACTTAATTATGAACTATCTTTAAGGGAGGCTACCCATATTAGGCTAAGCTGTCCTACTCTACGTGTACAGCTGTGTTGCGTATAAAGTAGCAAGAGGCTTTACAACAAGCTGGAACTTTCACAATCTGATCATAAATAGAATTTTTTAAAACGAAAGGAATTTTAACCTGCATGTTTTCTGCAATAATTGATAAAAGTGTTTGAGATGAGGTTTTAATACCTGAATCAAATGAAATGAGGAAATCTCTTGAGGATTCAAAAGTTTCTGGTAGTTGCTTGATTTAATTCATTAAAGTTTTCCATTTCAAGCCTTTGTTATTTATATTTCAATAAAGAGGGTCTGGCTTTGCTTAATTTAATTCACTAAATATTTTCCCATTTCGAGCTTTTGTTATCAACATTTCAATGGAGAAGATTTAGGTTTGCAAACATGTCTGGTACACTAAACGTATAGAAACACAGGTATTCCGTCACTGATGTAAAATCTGGTTTAATATTCAAGTATCAGACAGATTCAAGGTCTTTTTAATCCTGATAAAGTCAGTGATGCTGTAAAAATCTTTCCTTTTGCTTTGCATTCAATTAAATGATTGGTTTTCAAACGCTGGTTTCATAGAGCTCTTTAAGGCTGATAAACTCTTTACTGCTCATCAACCTTTAATCTAAATTTCCCAAACGAAGCTCAATCAGTTGCTTGGTCAAATATATGAATGTTAGTCAAAGAAACATTGCGAACGAATGAAGTCCTTTTAACCAGTGCTACAAAATTTGCATTACCTTTTTTGAAACGATAATTTTACAAAAGCATTTTTAAGAGCTCTAAAATTAGTTTATGTGACACAGAACACAACCAATATGCAACATACTAAGAAAGGGGAAAAAAAAGGACAACATTTTCGGTAGTACATCTGCGATAACAGTATATATATATATATATATATATGGTGCTTTCGATTCGGTTAACCTTATTAGAGTGCTCGATACATAAATGCAGAGCGTAATAAAAGAGATATAATAATTTGGAAAGAATAACAAAACTACGCTGTCCATCTCGACAAGCCTGTTTCGTGATTTTACTCACTTAAGCGTTCCAACACCAGTTCTGAATAAGCTATATAAAGCGCTACTTGAATATTTTTATTTGTACATTTCCTGAGGAGTGAGTAAAATCAAGAAACAGGCTTGTCGAGATGGACAGTGTAGTTTTTTTATTCTTTCCAACTTACTATATCTCTTTTTTATATATATGTACATAGTGTATATGATATGACTGTAGATACATCCTGTAAAAATATTCGTATATAATAATAATAATGATGATGATGATAATGATAATAATAATCGGTTAATAAACATGGGCCCATTTTATTCTTACTCGTGAGAACAGAAAACGTCCTTCATTTAATACCATTTGACGAAAATCTTTTTTCATTCAGGAGAAATATTCAATGACAAGCTTCCTTTTCCGAAGCTTTTCCTTATCAACATACCACTTACAACCATTTCTTTCACTTGCTTTCTTAGGGTCCTATTGTTGAACATCTCATCTCAATCGCATTTCTAGGATTACAGGACAGACCTCCTCCCTCCGAGAATGACGACTTCCCTTCCAGGGGAGGAATTCTAGATTAAACATATTGTTGAATATTAAAATTTAGAGATTTTGTTGTCATTTGATAATTTTTTTTGTCTCACCAATGCAGTCAACAAGGACAATTACAGTTTTGAAGTTGTCAAAAATGGGGTTTATTACCTGAGCCTATAGATCACGTGGTACAGCATATGACCATGACAGCTATTGGTATTGGTTCGAATCCCGATTGATGGAAACGTATTTTTCATTCCTCAATATTAATTACAACTCCCATTAACAACTAGCCGTAATATATTACCTTATGCTGATATTTACAATGGGTAAGTGGGCAATTTTTTGTTGCATCATTATCATACATTCTCGGTTAAGAGTTATTGTCCAAAGGCAATTCAAGGTTTCAATAAACGTTCACAAGAGAGAATAAGGAGAAGAAGATTTCCATTTTCAAGGAGTTTTTTTATGCATTTGTTATGAATCTTTGTTTTAAACTGATTTTTTAACGTTCAGTTGATTTTTTGCTGTTTCTTCATCAGTTTATACAAGCCAGTATTTTTCTGAGAGTCTTGGCATGAAATTACGAAGAAACTTTGGAAATAATTTACCTACAAAATGCTGGATCGTTCATCAACCATTAACGACACATCAATATAGCTTGGTTTTGTTTTCTTTTGTTAGGAACCATGCATAAATATGCTAAGTGTATGGAACTGTGATGGACAGAAAAAAGGTTAGGTCAAGAGATTGGAATTGACTGCAGACTTTAAAACATTCAAGTTATTTGATGAAGAAAAGCACTCAGAAGTCAGAGTTCCATAATCTAGCTGTCTGAGAAAAATTACAGGTTGTGGTGGTAGTAGTAGTAGTAGTAGTAGTAGTAGTAGTGATGGTAGTAGTAGTAGTAGTAGTAGTAGTAGTAGTAGTAGTAGAATTGGCATTAACACTTCAGCCTCTAGCCTGATAACGTGATAATTATTTCTTGAAACGTAGCAAAGTAAAATGTTATGGCTCAAGAAGCAGCTAGTGTGTAATGAGGAAGATTTCGGGGGAAATGGATCACACCAAATACGAGACACTTAGCTGATACCGCTGAGGAAATCTCATTAAAACACTTCCCATGAAAACATCTAAAGAAAAGACGGAGACAACCAAGTTTCGTCAAAGAGGCAATGTTTGAAGAGTAGCAGCAAGACGCGCAGGTATTAAGTTACAAAGGAGTCTCTGAACTTGCAGAACAAATCAAGGTTTTGAAACCGCTCCTTTCACAAATCATGCGTTACAGTTGCTTCACAATGCTCGACAGGGTACACTTTTAAAATATGGATCCACAAGTTAAGTGACTTTACAAAACATCTTTAATTTATAAATCAAATGTACGTTTCAACAAGTCAGTGCTACTAAACCATCTCCGTTAACATTGTCTCCATGATATACAATGAGCATGAACTTTCTTAAGCCATTACAGAATGAAAATTATTCTTCAGTTGTGACCTATAAGTGGCACTTGCTCCAGACGTTTAAGTGATCACTTCTACTGTTACAGCATTAAAAATTAGCAGTCCTCCAAAAGATATTCTTCATTTATTAATTTATTAATTTAATAAAATAGAAACCCATTTCTTTAAATATCAACTGACATTGAGATGGACAGATCATCACAAATTGCTTCTTTAGTCTCCACTCCATCAATGTTTACGAGAAACGTAAACATAACGTTCCATAGCCCTGGCATTAAACCGAAACATTTTGTAAAACAAACGTTAAGACAGGATTGCTAATAAGCAATTACAACACAAGAGAAAATGCACTCAGTATTGTTGACAAACAAATTAAAAATCTAGACTGATCCTACAAGCAAAAAATGAAAAGCTACGGCTACACAAAACAACATAACCATTTCCTGGCCTCATCTTAAACTGACGTGGAACAGTGATCATAACAGCACCACCAACACCACCAACACCACTACCATGCGTGTTTGTCTTTGTCCTGAAAACTCAAATCAAATTATACAAAGCAGTTATGCGACCTCTACTAATCAAGGGCGCAACGATACGGGCATTGAAACAGAAGGAAGAGAATATGCTGATAAGAATGGACAGAAGGGAAGTAAGCTGCTTCATTAAAGTATCATTAGTCGGAGATTGACAAATGAAGAACTTGGATAGAGTGAAGGAGTAACATGCATTAAAGACAAATAAGCGAAGAAAGATTTGAACAGTTAAGGAATGTCCTAAAACACAAAAGTTCAGAAGTCCACCCATAAGGGTTTATAGAAGCTAAGTAAGACAAAAACTACCACGAGCTAATGTTTTGTTAAAGAATAAGGAGCTTAGAGAAGTGGTAAGAAGGTTGCTAGTGACAGAAACAATGCAAAAACACAAGATCCATGAGGATAAACCATTACATTAGGGAAAAGAGGCATGAAGAAGAAGAGAAAGAAAAAGAAAAAGAAAAAACAATGAAACGTATAACAAGTAAAATTAAAAATAGCAACGAAACCGGAAGAATAAATGTTCCAGAAAAACAAAACGTAACTGTGTACACTGACAGAAGCTAAAAACACTCAATTAAAAAAGGAAGGAAAGAAGAGGTTAGTACCAAACGACAAGAAAAACGACGATGTCACAGAAAATCGACATATGTAGTTATATTTATATAAATTTATATATTTATAAATATGTAAAGATATATAAATAAATAGTAATAAAAATATAGGGAGAGTTCTTGTCACTTGTTTGAAAATTCCAATCGATTCAATCAGAACAATACCCAGTTTTACAAATCTGTTTCACCAGAAGTTACAACACCTGATTGCTATTACTGTGACATCTAACCAATAGGTCAACAAGACAAGCCAACAGCCAACAATAATCAAATTTGGGGAATTTTTTTTCTATCATAACTGTTTCAAGGGTTTTATTGATCCATTAAAAAGCATCAAATATCTGAATGTTTTTGAAAAGCCTTATGGTATGAAATTTAGCATCGCTATCAATTGGTTGCTAAGGTATTAGAGGAAGTATGAAGCAAAGCATTTATTTCATTTCCTAAATCTTGTTATGTTTAAATATCAAAGAAATGTCTTATTTCTAACTTCTATTTAGTCTATTATTAAAAAATCCAAAATTCAACTTAAGAACCAGCTAACATATTTATTGCAGAGGTAGACATTAAAAGACATGTCTGTGGGGAATCTTTCGTTGAAGATTTTTTTAACTGACACAAGCAAAACTGCAATAAACACATTTTGCTTAATGAAAAACTGTCAATACGAAACCGTGTCCTAAGTTGACCAAAAATTAAGAAACCATAGTTGTAAGCATCCTAGATCTTAGGAAACTGCTCGAAAAATAGAAAAATCATTAATTGTAACTGAGATCCTAATTCCCAACAAATTATGAAATCTACTTATTCACTGTTAGTCACTATGATAATAAGTAGAGGCCTACCTAGTAAAGTGAATTAAAAATCGAAATATATATTTTTAAATGGCACATTCTTTAGTATGCATTTGTGTGTGATATTTTTCTATTTAAAAAGTAGCTTTTGACTGTTTGGTATTAAAGAAACCTAGAACCTTTCACACTGAAATCAACAAATGAATGGAAAAACTCATTACTAATCCCAAAGCTAATTTCTTAATAAAAAATGCGTGTAGCTCAGATTGTGGTTAGAGCTTAGTTTAGGGTTTTGTCTCTTAATTGACTTTTTAAAAGTTTGATTTCCTCTGTTTACTGCAATACAAACAATGTTTTGAAAATTCAGAACTTTATGGACTCAGAGAAAGCCATAGATGTAAGAGCTTTATTTTATCATGAGTCGTAAGCGTTTTCCAAGCTACTTTACGAGAGATAATTCTCCCATCGTATGGCTACAGAAATGACTAGATACGGCTATTTTATACGTTGGTAGTCCGAATGTGCCTATAGATAGGGCTCGAGTTGTTTCGGGATGTGGCGCCATACCTATGTTTTGTTTGTTGTGTTTCTTTCTTTAGTGCTTGAAGCCATGTTGCTGGAAGGGTGTAGGGTATACTGTTGATGTTATTGCTGCAACGCAGGGAATGGATTATTTCTTTTATTTTTCTTGTTGTTGTGTTGATTCCCTTGTCTTTAATTCTGCTAATAATTTCCTACATATTTCCTTGTCTATAAAAGAATTATAGACAAGGAAATCAATGACTGTGTCAGAGGGGAAAATCACTCCCAGGATTTTGCTTGTAGGAATCTCATAAAATCCTTTTTGAAAAATCGTACAAATCCTCATAACCCTATATAAATCTACCTAAATATAAATAAATCTCATAAAGTGGTACGAATACCAAGTAATCTCGGTTAATACCTTTCATTAAACTCAATAAATTCTAATAAACCTATAAATCTCACACTTTGTTTTAAAGTCGTTTACCTCTACACTTTGTCTAAGACACCTTTGCTTGGTGGTGTTTGATGCACTTCACACTTTATATTCATTAGCTCTGCTACCCCTCCACTCTCCCAAGTGACAAGCCACATTTACAGCTCTAGAATATAGTATGAATTGTCAGGAGAACTTCGTTTCTTTCTTGATGCCATTCATGATTAGACGAATAGATTCAACACGGACCATCGAATGATGACATTATTTTTAGAGAATAAATTGATTAAAGATCCTGGTCGATAGGATGGGTTTTTTTTCTATTATTGTGGTTTTACTTGAAAAAGACGACATCTGAACTTTTCTCTTCGTTTGATATCATGGAAGCACATTAGAAGTCAAGTAATATAAGTTGTATAAAAACATCTATATGCCAGACAATGACCCTATTCATAAATACATGTCATGTAAATTGAAAAAGAGGCCATGTAAGGAATTTACTCTTAGTAACATTGTAAGATACAGTTATTAATTCTTTACTAAGACTTCAGTCTCTTTGCATAACAAGAGGTTGACCTATAAATAGTATTATCGTTAAGACAGCTGAGTGACTGTAGTTTTAAATTGCAAGGACAGCAAATTTTTGTTCTGCTTCCAACCTCCGTCCTAAACAACATTCGTCTCTGTTGAATCTAACTCTGGACTTTATTACTCCGATATCTATAGTACTCATCATTGTCGAGAGGTTTTACTGGTCGGGATTGTATCCAAAGCATCTATCTATCTATTTAACCATCTATCGATCCATCTATCTATCTATCTATCTATCTATCTATCTATTTAACCATCTATCGATCCATCTATCCATCTATCTATCTATCTATCTATCTATCTATCCATCTCTCTCTCTCTCTCTCTATATATATATATTTATATATATATGCATATATATATTCATTTACTTAAGTGGAAGCAAAATGAAAACAGCTTATTCCTAAGGCATAATCCATTAAAAAAATATTCCTAATTCCCAAACGGGCTACTGATTCTAAGAACAGAAGTTAACAAACTTTCATCAATGTTCTCTTAGCAGTGGAAAAATATTTATTTGATAATATCTAATGGGTTCTAGGAAATTTTCGACTAGCAACTGTTTAAGACACAAATCTCAAGAATATGTGAGCACAATATTTTTCAAAAAGATATCAAGCATAATAAAATTTCAGTCTAAATAATCTGATGCTTATAACGGAAGTTTAATCGGTTTAACTGATCAGGATTGATATTTTTCCTTACCAACGAACAGACACTTCATTTGTAAGTGGTAAAAAATGATTCCCTCTGTTGATCTTTTACGCTTCGTCGTCTGTTGTTGTCTAAGTTATTTATTTTGAAATTTTTAATAGTAAGTATAGTTATTTTCCAGGACTTTTCAAAATTGAAATTTGAATATAATTTGTAAAGGGAATGTTTGAGTGCTGACAAAAGTTGTATTATTGGATGTTACTTAATCATTTTGCAGGGTTCATGGCTTAATGGTTAGTACAGTTCCACAATAACGAAGAGGTTCCAGGTTCGATTTCCCGAGTGGGCGAGGAGAATTTGGAACTTTGCAAAAGGAAAAAGGGTCATTGGTTGGCGTCAGGAAGGGCATCCAGCCAAGAAATTCATCAATGCCAAATCAAAGTCCCTCTGAAGGAAACAGTCTGAACCTCAATTCCTGGCCAAAAACGACGTTAAAACTAAACTAAAAAAACCAATCATTTTCACTAGAAGTCAAAACGATTTCCCCCAAGCTGTGTCTTTCTCAAGCACTATATTCAGGAAAAAGCAAATGTAGTAATAAATGATACCATGAGAGAACAAGGGCACTGCAGGAGGAAGATAAGTCAATAGAAGGGAAGGAAGAAGAACAATGTCAAATTAACAAAAATTGGTTATCACTAGCAAGAAAAGAGGAAATTGGGTCCACATTATGGTAAATAAATGACAACAAATAAGAAAAAGTAAACTTGTAAAGAATGAAAGGTACATGAGATAAGGATTACGTAGTAAAAATGTTATGCTTTACAGAATGAATTCTCTTAAATGATCAACAAATACCCGATTAAACCTGTACCGGATAAACCTGATTTGCTCGTGCACTAATAAACTCAATACGAAATGTTGAAAAATAGAATGTATTATTATTACTATGTATTATTGAGATTTAGGTCAAGTGATTCAAATAGAGAACCTGATCTATGTTGAGAGGAAAAATAAGGAGATGTGCAGAAAACCTGTTTCTTTTTCTCATATCTAATAGTATTTTCAATAGGTATATTGATGCATCAACTATTACTATACTAAGTCCGATTCAAATCAAATATAATATAATAAAGAGTTGGTAAAAAAATTAGGTAAATCTTTGTAACACGCTATAGCTTCTAATCCACAAAAATAACAGCTCAAAGAGTTGTATGTAACCTTTGCTGATTGCAAAACACCTTTCAAGGATATTTTTTGACTTGTTATGATTTGGCGATCGGTAAACAGTGCTTGTTTATCATAAATGGTTTCAAGTGATTAATTCTTAACAAAAGGGTATTTTGTAGATAATACAAGATATGAGACAGTTATGATTGAATTTAAACGAAATGCAATTTAAAGAAATCCAAGGGCTTCTATGGTAAGTATCTTTCTAGCTCTCATGGCTGGATTTTAATTTTCCTAGAGCATAAAATTTGCAAAATGGTTTGATTAAGATATATTTTTCTTCCCTAACTAATATTGTTAAGGGTTTTTTTCATTGGAAAATCGTGTGCTTTGTATTTGTTACTTGAAATTCCTTTAGGCCTACACTATCTCTTTGCTCATTTTTTCAAGCACAATGGAAAATATAAAGAAGCATCCATAGGATTACAACATTCTAAATTAATCTTTATCACTGATTACTAATATGCTAATAGAAATTCGTTTGCAAAGCATTTCTTGTCAGGCACATAGTCAGTAACATCAATAGGGCTGAAAAAAGACAAGGGGGAAAAAAAGAAAAGAAAAAAAAGCTTAACTAATTTCAATACATTCTTCTTTTTCTTCTTCTCCTTGTGTTCTATCGTATGACATTGGTGACCAGTTTATGCCAATCGTTCCTGCTTTCTGTGCATCGAATAACTTCAATCCCTAACATCCCACTCCATTCTGCAAATTATTGGAGAAATGTAACCCTTTGTCTTCCTCTTGCTCTTTTTTCTGCTGTCTTGCCTGTAAGTGCTAGCTTTTCCATGCCGCCTTTTCTCATGCAATGTCCAAGGAACTGTAATTACTTTTTCTTCATTTTTCTTAATACATTAAAGGACTTAAAACCCTTGCCTTGCGTGATTCCGAGGCAAATTTATACAAAAATGCTCTAATGTCAATTTCTTTCACTTTCTTTCTTTCCAAAGAGGAGTTACAGCTGCTCTCTTTAACAGAGAGCTACAAACTTGGACCGACTGTTGAAACTGCACAAAATCTTACACTAATCATAAAATTGAGCCAAGGAATGGAATATGAATCTGAAATCAATTACGACAAGATGCGTGGTATTGTAGAAACAGCGGAAATACAAAAACCAAGATCCTTTCGCAAACCCAGATAAGGTTTAGTCCATCGTAACACTGAATGTACTGTCATGCTCAACCTGGAGAGCTTTGGCAGTTAATGGACAAGGGTTCCATCCATTATACTTCAAACGGATTAGTTTTTGTATCTTTCTTACTAAAAAAAATTCACAAATGAATCGATTTTGAAAATAGGTTAAACAAACAAAGATTCTCTCCATTTTTTTACTGTCCTTTATGGCATAAGCTGAAAAAGCGAAACAATTGCACATCCCAAACATTACATAATGGCATTACAAATTTTTAACTTAATTAGCAAGTTTAGCACGACCCTCATTTTGTATTACTCTAGCGCAGAGGTCGATAGCGTTTGGTGTCGGTTGTGACAGCCAGATAGTTCCGTATCTCTCTACGAACTATAGCAAAATACATTTGAAAAGAACCTCTTCCCTCCATATTACTCTTCATGATGATTTCCAGAAAAAAGTATTTCTTCATAACCAGAAATCTAATCATTTCAGCATTACTTTTAGGATAATTTATTTTGCGCTCCAGTTCATTCCAGAAAAAAATCTCAAAATATGAACAATACCTTTTTACAGGGTTCCTATTCCCAAACCAACTCTGTTTCCCTTCTAACTGGGGAAAATGACGTTAAAACAAAAAATAACAACAACAACAAAGATTAATCATAGAAGATGATTGAAGTTGAACTGTTCTGACCATTATCCGAACAATTTTAATGTCAAATAAACTCATTCTGTTCGTATTATCGACAATGTGCCTGTCATCAGTATGTCAGTATGGTGATATGCATAGCATGATTCGCAGGTAAGGTAGGAGAACAGGTACATATGCAATATTCTACCCCTTCTGATGATCCATTAGATATGTAAAAGAATCTGGATAAAAAGATTGAATAATTTGTGCAAAATTTAGTGGGTGTCGCAGGAAATTGCCTTACCAATCACCCCTTACAATATTTCCCGTCCAAAATTTAAGTCACAGCTATTTCTTATGCTTTCACTATTTACTTCACTCATGTTTTTTCCCCTAAAATTTGATTCAATTTAAAATCTGAATTTTCTCTTATGGGGCTCAAGTTTATTCTGGACTTCATCTCCTCCAGGCTACTTGTTTAGTTTTGTTACAAATTGTATAAAAGAATTCTAAATGCTGATTATGATGATAAAATAGATAAAGAAGAAAAAGTTTTAAACTACTTTTCATGTCAGTTTCACTTTTGTATGCTTGCAAAATTAAAAGCCAGAAATATCTAAGAAAGGATAGGTGAAAAATTGAATTAAGAGTCTCTATTGCAGAAACTGGTTTCTAATGTTGCTTAAGTTTTTTAGGTACTCTCAGTTGAATTAAAGATATGTGACAAACATAAATTATATTAAACGTCAATAACGCTCTGTGTGTAACATACAAATGTGATACAGTAATAGTGTTCTTAAATTCTTTTTATCAAATTCCATTTAAAAATAGTTTAAACTTTGAAATGGGATGAAAAGGAATCCAAACAGTCGCCCTTATAATTGGATTAGTATTTTTGAAAATTTTGAACTTTATGGACTCAGAGGAAGCCATAGATGTAAGAGCTTTATCATGCCATGAGTCGTAAGCTTTTTCTGAGCTACGTTTCGAAAGATACTTCTTCCATCGTCAAGCCTGTCAGCCTGACGATGGGAGAAGTATCTCTCGATTGGTATTATAATCTATGACATAGGTTTGTTTTGCACCCACATTTAGAATTAGAAGGGTGAGAGTAGCTTGTAAAAAGGGAATATACAAGAGAAGATGGATGACAATGAAGTTTAGTAAGAGTATCAACTCGTGAATGTGTTTTGAATTTTGCAGCACAGTACAAACAAAACTTTAATAAATTTGGCTTGTTGTTTGTATACACTTTTGGGAAGAACATTAAAAATGACTTTCTTTGTTTGTATACTCTCAAGGTGCAAGAAAATTAAGATGTGATTTAAATAACAAAAATTCCAAGGAAAATAATTACTAAATTTTCTCCATGTACAAAATAGCAAGTCATGAATAAAATCACTTTGATTAGACTTAGACACAGCAAATTTTTTTGTTGATGTATTTTTGAAAAAATAAGATTGATGATGTTTATTTTTCTTCTAAAGAAAACAAGTTGGAAATGCTTTATATCCACCTCATCTCAGATTTAAAGTCACAATGCACTGAGTAGATTTAATTTTGACTAGGACAATTATACAAGGGTTTTTAATATCATTATCGTAGGAATAACTATCAAGGATGAACGTTATACAGCAAAAAGAATTCCAAAAATATCAAATATTCCACAGACTGCAAAACAGTCAGTAGTTGTCATAAGAGCTAGGACCACCATAAAGAGGAATAGAATGGTCAAAATTATGAGGATAAAGGTGGAATATTTCATTCAGCTTGTTTTAATGAAAACTGGCCACCTGGCTATGTGTAGATTAAGCTAACCAAACTCCCATTTTTCTTGGTTTATATTAAGAAAAGGTCAAAGATCAGAACAAACCGAGACTTGGCTGACGAGTGACCAAAACAAAGTCAACCCCAAAAGTATTTGGTTGACATCTCAGGGAATTTTCACAAATGTACTATATGTATTCCACCTGTCAAAGGAAGACAGACAGATTCAAATGCTAGCCACTATCGACTTGGAAATTAAAAAATTTTCATAGAATTTTAACCCCTTAGATACTTGTTATTTTCAAAATACAACTAAGGAATGGAAAATGGCATACAACAAGGGGATTAAAATTAATGCTGGACGCAAAAGCATTTTCATACAGCAGTAACTGAACATTGGAGATTAAATTAGATCCATAGGGTTTTCAAAAGTAGCGCCCATAAGCATCTTTCTTCTTGCTTTGCATTCTAAGACTTTTAATTGCTGGTATGTTGAAAGAAAGATATTCTGGCAAAGCTCTGTTCTTGATTTTTTAGTAGTTTATTGAGGATGAAAATGAGATGTTGGTTAATAGCTTTATTGTGTCATTTTGTTATCTTAATTGATGCTTTGCATTTCACCTTAGAATCCTTGTGTTCTGATTATGGCACCATTGAAAACTATGAATACATATCTTAGGCAAAGGATTAAAGTAAAACAAAAGCTTTAAACCCAAAGACGAAGAAAAACGTTAGTCATTGTGGTTTTCCTGTTATTTACCCCTGAATCTAGCGTTCTATAAAAGAGCTAAAACCATTACTTGATATCAAATCCTCTTCAACGAAATCCCATTTTCATCAAAGTAAAATATCGAGTTGTCTGAAATCTTGAGTAGCCTTTACGTCATTGGCTATGGTCGGTGAAAAAAATTCAGAACTTTTTTACCATATATACGTACCACTGAATACATATATACCACTGAGTACATTTATACCACTGAGTACATTTATACCACTGAGTATATTTACACCACTGAGTATATTTATACCACTGAGTATATTTATACCACTGAATACATATATACCACTGAGTACATTTATACCACTGAGTACATATATAC
The DNA here is from genome assembly GCA_003991215.1 of Morbakka virulenta. Classification (NCBI taxonomy): domain Eukaryota; kingdom Metazoa; phylum Cnidaria; class Cubozoa; order Carybdeida; family Carukiidae; genus Morbakka; species Morbakka virulenta. Next base: position 239,756 of record RDPX01000397.1, read on the forward strand.
CACTGGATACATATATACCACTGAGTACATTTATACCACTGAGTACATTTATACCACTGGATACATATATACCACTGAGTACATTCATACCACTGAGTATATTTATACCACTGAATACATATATACCACTGAGTACATTTATACCACTGAGTACATTTATACCACTGGATACATATATACCACTGAGTACATTTATACCACTGAAAAAGACAGTTCCTCATGTCTTTGAATTTCATAATTCTTATTGTGTATTTTGACTAAACCAGAATTTTCTTATTTCTCGGAGACAGTTTGTCTGATCAGTTTGTCTGTCGTTGTCCTTTTTGATGATAGAAATTATTTTTATCATGGGCTTTCAAACGAATAGGCTTTGAAGGAAAAAAACGTGAAAATAAACTAAAACACTTAATTCCTCCTGGTTTTGCGCTGCCCTAAATTTTCGATATTTTTAGTTTTGACAATTTTTTGTACTAGAATTTTTCTGAAGACTAATTCAGTTGAAAATTAATTGAACTGAAGAAAAAATTAAAACATTTGTATTTCGAATGTTTGTATTCCTAACGCAAAATAGGACAGCATGGTTTTTGATAAAATGTTTTAAAAATGATATTAAAATTATAAATGTTATATATATATATATATATATATATATATATATATATATATATATGTTTCCTGACACGCTCGTTGACTTTTCATTACTAAAATGTCATAAAAAAATTTTTTTTAGTACAATACTTATTTTATATTTTATTTCTCTTTTAAACATCTACTGGCTATTTTCAGTTCTTGGTGATGGATTCAATATTTTATCAAAGCATAATTACCGTACGTGAGGTTCAACCTAAAGAACGCACAAAGCTGACCATCTGATTAAGTCTGATAGAACATGAAGAATTTCCTCTGCTGTAGGAAGCTGCAAATTATGAAAAACAAAGGCGTTAATTTAGCTTTTCAATCTGAATACGAAATAAAGCCCCCTCTTCCCGTCACTTTTCACAGCTGAATACATTGACTTGACTTTTTATTACAGATTATCTTATTTAGAAATTCTGTTTCTAAGCAATCACTTTCCAAATCACATCAGATGTCAAAAATATTTAAGTAATTTTTTAATATCCTGTAATTCTGAGATTGATGATTATGTTCTATTAACAAATCAGCGTGACTGGAATATACAGTTAGAAACAACAGAGATTTCAATTATAAGTTTGAAAATGTGTGGGCCATTAAAATATAAATTCAAAAATACAGTTTTTATGAAGGATCTTTGTTATAGATTAAGGAGCTTTATCATGTCACGAGTCGTAAGTTTTTACTGAGCTTAGTTTCGAGAGATATTTCTCTCATCAGGCTGACGATGAGAGAAATATCTCTTGAAACGTAGCTCAGAAAAAGCTTGAGACTCATGACATGATGACGCTCTTACATCTCTGACTTCCTCTGAGTCCATAAAGTTAAGAATTTTCAGGATCTTTGTTAGCTGTGCAAAGTTTACAACTCCCCGACATTCTGCGATTCTGTGAATTTCGTATCTGGAAGGTTAATGAAGCCACATCTCCTTTACTAGTAGTAAAGAGACATAGAGAAATTGGGTAATGAACTTAGATTGGCTGTACACTCGTGTATGCTCTGAAATGATTTTCAGTGCGAGGTCATACATGAATGTCAGCAGGTATTCTAAAATTTTCACAATGCCTTTTTGTCTGCCTACTATTTTTGGTACATAGGCAAGGAACTGATATTGAAAGCATCTTTCATGGTTTGCTAAGCAATAAATTGATTTAAGATTCAAAACAATTTTTTAAAAAAGGAATAAATGTGTATTGATTGCAATACGAGGCATATCGACGATGTGGTCACAATTGTTAAAAATCGGGCAAAATTAGGATTTTTGCATAGTGATTTTTTTCTGACCAATGGAATGATTTGTTAGTTGTCTTTATCTTGTTTTATTTATATTTTTTTTTCAAGGGATTTCCAGAGCAACTGTAAACATTGGTTGAAAAAAAGGTTACTTATATCTCTCTACAATCTAACTTGACTATAAAAAGTAACATGTAACACTCTTGATAGATTTTACATAGTTTTAAGTCAGGTTTGCTACACTTCTAAGAGTTGCTTAACTTCATGACTACTTCAATAGTACTTTTTTATAAAACAGTACCCTCCTAAGATATGTCTTACTTACTTTACCTTATCAGATCGGGCAGGTAGCCCGAGACGTTAACACTCGCTTCCTCCAACCATCTCTATCATCCATTGCAGTTTGTAGATCTTCAGCTTGTAGTCCCACATCATTAGAAATCTGGTCAAGATAGGTTATACGGGGTCGACCAACAGAGTTAAAGCCACGACTTGATCTCCATAGAATCAACTTGCTAGCAAGCTCAGAAGAGCTCCGAAAACAGTGTCCAAGAAAACGAATCCTCCTTTCTCTGACAAGGTCTGATACTGCAGGGATACTTCCGTATAACCTTTTAGTAGGATGTTGTTCCCACGACTTATTGAGGACAGCCCTTAGCATTCGGGTGTAAGTTCCATCAAGTACCTTTTCGAGCCTTTTGGTCACGGTCAAGGTAGCTGAGCCATATAAAAGTATTGACTCCACGACTACTCTGAAGAAATGCCTCTTCGGGTTGTCAGAGAGAGAGAGAGAGAGAGAGAGAGATGATTTTTATATTGTTTGCAACTTATTTAGGGCAATCCAAGCTTTAGCTATCCTTAGGTTTAGATCTCTCTCAATTGATGAAACTTCGCTGCCCAAGTAGATAAAGCTATCCACCGTCCTGATCAGTTTACCTTCAAGCGATCCAATATTATCACTAGCATCTTTCGTTGTCGTGGCTTCAGTCTTTTTAGAGTTCACAAACAGTTCAATGATCGAAGCAGCTTGTTGAAGGAGGTGCAAAAGTTTCTCCACATCCGCAGTGTTATCGGCAAACAGAGCCAGATCGTCTGCATTATCAGCGTTGGTTATTAACTCAGCAGGATATCTTCTTCCTCTTGCTTCTTTCAATGTGAAGCCTAATTCTTTGTTTAGGTCAACGGATATTCTTAAAACGTAATCAAGTGCCAAGATAAAGATCAAAGGGGCGAGTGTATCACCTTGCGGTACACCTGCCATTATTTCGAAGAATTCTGTATTACCGTCAGGAGATCGCACCATAGATTCTGTGTTGACATACAACATCATGATTGCGTCAATGGTTTCTCTTGGGATTCCGTAGGCATGGAGAATTTTCGAACGTTTTCCCTATGAACTGAATTAAAGGCCTTGGAGAAATCTACAAAAACCATGCATGTTTTTAGATTTCTAGCCTGTTTGCCTTCCAATAGTCGCCTAACAGTGATGATTTGCCCTTGTGTGGGACGTTCTGGCCTGAAAATATTTTGATTTGTTCTAAGGATTTTTTTCTAATTCAGGTTGAATTCTGTTTCGTAGCAACGCATTGTAAGATATGATATGATATGTCTACTTTTCATTATCTTACTCTTCATCTTAAGTTCCTTTTCTTAATTCTTCACCAATGTGTTTTATACTTTGAATGAATCCTCCAGAATGTTACTCTCAGTTTTAATTTTTATATCGACTAGCATTTCTTGTTCTGCCAACCCAGGTCTTTTCCTTTCCTTAACCAGAATTTTTTCTAACCTGTACTTTCTTTTAGCAAATGTGTTTTGCAACTTCATTTACTTATGTTTAATGGTGCTTGGCAGTTGATCGTTTACAATCTTTCAGGTTCCATATTTTCTCAATGGAAGGTATTTATAATATTTTTCCTAGAAACTTTACCTCAAAACTAACCACTAGACTTTTACTGTCTCTTGACAGTTACATAAACATCACATGTGCAACACATGTACAATCCCTTTCCACTACTGAAACACACACATATATATATATGTATATATATATGTATATATATGTATATATATTACATACTATATTNCGACTAGCATTTCTTGTTCTGCCAACCCAGGTCTTTTCCTTTCCTTAACCAGAATTTTTTCTAACCTGTACTTTCTTTTAGCATATGTGTTTTGCAACTTCATTTACTTATGTTTAATGGTGCTTGGCAGTTGATCGTTTACAATCTTTCAGGTTCCATATTTTCTCAATGGAAGGTATTTATAATATTTTTCCTAGAAACTTTACCTCAAAACTAACCACTAGACTTTTACTGTCTCTTGACAGTTACATAAACATCACATGTGCAACACATGTACAATCCCTTTCCACTACTGAAACACACACATATAAATGTATATATATGTATATACTATATTACATACTATATATGTATGTATATACCATACTATATACTATATAAATATTTAGTTATAAGACATATAACAAAACATTACCAAACGATTACATTTGATAAATTGTCACTGTCAGTTACACTTTCGCCCGCTCTATTATCATGAGACAGCGTATATAAGTATGACTGTACACATTCTCTCCATTCTTCTACTTACTTTACCTAGTTTTAGGTCATATTTTTACCAGCTGCTTATTTCTCTCTTTGTCATTTGTTTCTCTTTAGTTTCTTTTTGTTTCCTTCACTACCATATCATCCTTGTCCTTCTCTTCTCACTACTATTAAAAATTTTCAGTTTCTATCAGTCTACTTCGTCACCTCCTTTCAATGTTATTTCCCACTCAAAAATTTCTCTGCTAAAGAAAATTTTAAATCCTACAATAAACGTAATCGTTCTCGTAAATTTCTTTATTTACAAGAGAGTTTAACCTCATTTTACATAAGTTGACGACAGGGTCACCATCCTAAATTACAAACTTTGAGAAATACTAACCTCACCAAAATTAGGGCGGAAATGTACTTTCTTTATGTTCATACATTTCTTTTTATTTTATTGCAGTAAAATACGTACAGAAAAGACTTCTACACTCCTTCAATAATTCCTAATTAAGTGTCTTGCAAGTTTTCTTCAAATTTTGTTTTTAAGAGTTCACTTTTTATTCATTTCCTTGCAAATTGAATACAATTCAACTGAGTGTTTGTCTTTTTGTTAATTAACTGTAGTCTGAAAGTACGCAATATTCTCAGTTCTGTTGTTTGATGTCAAATTTTCATAGCAATAAAATCACCATACATTAGTGAATCAATGTACTCAATATCTGTAAATTTTAGTGTCTCAGTATTAGCAATAATGAAACTTAAACCGTTCCACAAAGTAAATTGCATTTTTATTTAAAAAACCATATTGGTATCTGCCCAACCTGGAATTGTGTAAAATTCTCATTAAAAATATAATTTTGAAGCCAAACTAAGATAATTAGCTGTTTTCAACAAAATAGTTAAGAGAGAGAGAGAGAGAGAGAGAGAGAGAGAGAGAGAGAGAGACAGAGACAGACAGAGACATACACAGACAGACAGATAGGCAGACAGACAAACAGAGAGACAGACAGAGAAAGAGAACCATTACTTTTCGCCCTTCAGGAACAATAATATTACTCTAATATAGTGTAGGATATTGAATGAAAACAATTGACATTTGGTTACAAATAATTTCCCTGGAGCTGAGGTTGTGGGATCCAGCTGAAAGTAGGAACCAACATAGCAGCCTCATTTTCAACCCGTTGTCAAACACCCTTGCTCTATTTTGTAAATATGAATAACAAAGCTGTTGGAGTATTTATTTTTACTCACGAACAAATAGAGAGATAAAAAGTTTCTCAAGCGAAAATGTAAGATACTTATTTACAGAAAGTAAAGTGGTGATAAGTAAGATATTGTTTTTTATTCTTAGTGAATATGTCCTCGTATTGCCTGTTTTCATTTTCTCACGTTTTGTGATAAAACCTTGGCTAGAACAAAGAATGAAATAGTAAATGAGTAAGACACTTCCTGATTCATTACAGCCTGATAGATGTTGGTAGTTAGTTAAAACATCAACAATTTTGTGCACAAAGGACATGACGATAATTCCCATATAGTTGCATCTTGTAATTAAAGCACGTCATGTTTTCATCTTACACTTTGCTTTCTTTTATTTTCATCACGAAATTCAGATGCATAGTGGTTGAGTAAAATAGAATTTGTATACATGATAAAACCTGAGGATATTACTCATAGGAAAAATTCGCTTTTATATCCCATTATGCTACAAACAGTCCTTGATAAACTTAAGTGTTATATGCTTTAGTGCACCACGTCACGTCCAAAAATTTCACTAATTTACTTTAATTAAAGCATGAAAGTCAATATTAAAACCCTGGATAAAACATTTTTTAGTATTTCTACTTTCAATTATATATTTTTGGTCACAAATTGAAACATACAGGGTAATTTGATATAATAATTGTGATGTTCTTTTGAATAACGAGAATGTTCAGGCTCTGGTAATAGTAATGTTACCATCTGAAGCTCCAATAATAAGAGGAGCAGTGGTAAAGTTGGGGAAAGCCACCGGGCAGTCTCGTCGTAATCTAGAAATGATCAAAGCTCTCAACAAAGAAGGCTGCAAAATATTGTACAGCTTGTCAAGTGCCATCAGAAAGCAAATATTAGCACCAGCAGAATGGGAGGATAGCGAAATGATTTAGAAAAAGAGAGATTATCGTCTGGATTGTGGAAACTGCCGTGGAGTCAAACTGCTAGAGAATATGCTTAAGACCTGGAGCTTGTACTGGACCAGCGCCTGAGGGAGATACTCCTCTCTGACAAAATTCAATTTTGCTTTGTTCCAGGAAAGGCATTATGGATGTTGCTTCTGTGATCAGAAAAACCTGAGAGAGAAGCAAAGAAATCTGTTTTTGACTTTGTTCACCTGGAAACGGTCTGTGTTTGCTTGTCAAAGGAATGCTTCCTATTGTTTAGCAAAAGAAACGTGCCAACAAATAACATCAAGCTATAAAGAGAAACCAATTAGAACACAAGGGAGGCTGGGGGAACTGCATAAGTACAGACGAGAACTTTCGAAATCAAAGTTGGCCTGTATCAGGGCTTCGATGTTAGTCCATTCATATTTGTCGTAATCCTGGGCACAATAAGTTCAAATTTTGGGAAAGAAATGCTATAGAAGCTACTGTCTCCCGATGACGTGGTGGCAATGACTAAGAATGAGAAGGAAATTCAAGAGAACTGTCAAAAATGGCTGAGAGCCATGTCTAAGCAAGGTATGACGGTAAATACAATTAAAACTGGTATCATCTCGAGGAGCAGAAAAAAGGTTTCCACAAGTACTATTGATTACAGTAATGTGAAGCTCTAGCAAATGGGAGTTTTAGGTACCCCACCATGATTAATAACATACGTAAACAACTTAAGGTAGAAGATATTGTAATGAAAATATAACAAGCCTGACTCTGATGGTATGGTCACCTACTCTCCCTGGGTAAGCAAAATCCACTCAGAAAAGGCCTGCCTTTGAATGTAGCCTGGGAAAAGGTAGTCGAGAGAGAGTAAACTTTGGACATAAATATGAGAGAGTACATGAAACCGAAACAGCTGTGAGATTAGGATATGCAGAGGAACATAGTCTACAGAGAAAAGATAAGAAATATCTGACCAGTCAATACTGTTTGACAAGGAGGAAGAAGGTGGCGATAACTTGTGGCAGTAGATAGGGCTGATGGTATTAATTGTTTGCCTGTGTTTAAAGGCTTATGTCTAATGTCAATTTTGGCTTCATACTTTACCTTCATGTTTGAAAAAAATGTTGTTCATATCTTAAGCACATAGTTTCATTTCTTTCTTATACTTGAAATTAATGATTCTTTCCAGAGATCATTAATAATTGCATGCTCAAGATCATACTTTTTTTCAAAACTGTAAAAAACTCTTCAATCTTAAAAATTCTTGATTTTTTAGACGCCATTTTTGTAGGGTATTTATCATGTCGTGGGTCATAAACTTTTTCTGAACTACGTTTCGAGAGATACATCTCCCACCGTCAGGTTCATAACGATGGGAGAAGTATCTCTCTTTAATCTTACTAGCTGCCTGTTGGTCTTCCTGTTACCAATGCCTTAAACTTCTACATCCTCACAATATGTGAGAATAATCACTGTATGTAGTATTGTCTTTCTTTTTTATCTGGACCGTTTCAACCTGACATTTATTTGCTTACTATGAGACATTTGTTAACCTGTGTTTTTTTATTCTCTTTTGTTGCTGCTCTACACTTCTCGTTTTGCTTTTCTCTCTACCAGCTGCAAAAACAATAAATCACTTAAAATTAATCCTGGCAAAACTCCTTTCTCCATAGACGTGCTCTAAGGTGTTGTACAAAAAAATGTTTTACTCTATTTTCTTCTATTTTACAAATTAATCTTCTTTATGATTTAAAGCCAATTTTGAAAAGATCAATAATTCTGCCTGACAACGGGAGAAGTATCTCTCAAAAGGTAGCTCTTAAAAAGCTTATGACTCATGACATGATGAAGCTCTTACATCAATAAATAATTCTATTATCTTTTTTCTCCCAGTCTAGAAGCATTTTCAAATGACTTTTTAGACATACGTACATTAAATTTTAAATTTGTTCAGAAACATTAATGTCCTTGCCAAACGTAAGCATTTCAAAGTCTGAATGTTTTCTCTGGCTCCAAATGTGCTTGACACACTTTTCCCCAAAGCTACTTATTCTGACTAGTCTTCTGTATCCAAGATGTAATTAATTTTTTGTATGAGTCTTGCTTGTCCTGTTTTTATAAAGTCTTCTACTTACCTTTTATTTACGTCATCAGTAATTCTATGTAGCTGTTGACAATTTGAACATTTCTCAGTTAGTCATGGTTCTGACCTTTCAAAAATGGCCACTGCGCATGCTCATTTCATAAAGCAAGATAGCAAGTAATTATGCAAAGCGAAGTCATTATGTATTTTATCTTTAAAGAAAGAACCCTTTCCTTGTACCTAAGACCAACTTTTATTAGTTGCAAGAATGTTAAATGTCAAAAATTCAGCAATATAAACAATACAAGATGCAGCAAGCTACAATTAAGCCTCATTCTAGTTTCATACATAGCAAATGACCATAACACGTAATATATTGGGTCATTATTTTTAACCTAAAGCTTGATCTCTACGCGTGACCACAAGTACCCTTTAAATCTCTCTTCATTGAGAATTTTACAAAACAGATTGAATAAGATTTTAGGTATGTTTTAATAAAGTTAAGGGAGTCGATATCAATTGTTTCCGTAGTAATAAGGTGGATAGCATTGTTTCTTCCTTCCACAAAAGGGCGATTCCATATTGAAATGATGCAGTGATACCACAGAGATAAAGAAAAAGGTGTGTAAAGAGGGATGATAAAGGAAGACAAACAAAATTAAGGAAAGAAAAGGAAAAGCGAAAACAAAATAACATTCGACATAAATTGGAGCTAAACAGTTAAACAAAAAAGTTTATGAATTCTTTACAGAAAGATATTTAGAGGCAAAAATATTTGGCAATAATATTTCAAAATGATAAATATGTTTGTGAAAGTGTATTACTTTCTGCATTTTCTGCGTGTATATATATCTGGGTGTGTGTGTGTGTGTGTGTGTGTGTGCTTCTGCCCTCTCACGAATAAATATCCTTGGTAACAGAAAAGAAATTGGTTAGATGAAAAGGAAAACTTCAGAATTTAAGGGTTCTTAGCGTGAAAAAAAGAAAAACGTAGGCTTTTCAAGGCAGGTTGTGCTTTTTCCTCCGGCAGACCAGAAGCATGATGGATCTTTAATTACAAATAAAAAAAACGGTAATATATTGTGATAACAATGTTCAATATTGTTGTTTTGTTTATCTTTTTTGCATTTGGACAATTTTACAAGAACACGTCTGAAAAACACAACTTCTAAAATTTAACAAGGGAAAAAACGCCTGTACCTCTTCGACTTGTTAGAGGAAAAGAGACTGAACCAGAACTGAAGGGTAGGTAGAAAATGGGTAAATCCAGACAGACATTTATTTACCTCTATTTTTACGTCCAGAAACACATCTTTATATACGTATTTATTCCCACAACCTCATATTCATGTCTTTATATACGTCTATGCATACGTCTACATATACGTACATGTATATATATACATATTTATTCCCACAAACGTATTTACGTCTATATATACCTCTATATATACGTACGTATACATTGTCATGTACACACATATAAATTCCACAAACTTCTATTCAAGCCTAAGCATACATATAACTAAAATGGAATATAATGAAGAATATCTAATGATAAATGACTTCTTACGACGTCAAGGGATCAAGGAAAGGCAATGTTACTTATTATTTGTTATTAGATCCACTCCAAATAAGATAAGATTTACACCTCTCTTGTAGGTACAGAGTTATTTTGTATAAAAAAAGTTATAGAAGCAAAAAAAGAGATAATAATAATCATCATCCAACGCTGTTCATAAGATGAATGTTGATATTGGAATTAAAAGGATGAAGAAAAATGTACATTTTTTTACATCGTGGCCAACCAAAAAAAAAGCTTTCATAGTTATTTTTACATATATATATATATATATATATATATATATATATATGTATTGCTAAAAATGTCCAACCACAATTTTCTGCAGTATTATACTACTGTGATTGGCTATTCAAATATTCTATCAAAAAGTTTTATTCTAAGTAATTAAGTTGACGTTTCTACTACTGTCACTTATTAACACGCAGATGGAGGTGGATAGGTGGATAGAAAAAGAGATAGATGGATCAACAGATGGATAGGTACAATGGTAGACAGGTGGATAGAAAGATGGAAGTTGGGTCATATATATATGCTGTACACACACAGACACGTAACACCTCATTACATAAACGTAAAAAGTCTACAAAACGGAAGATGGAGGGATAAAATGGAGTTATAAACAGNTATATATATATATATATATGTATTGCTAAAAATGTCCAACCACAATTTTCTGCAGTATTATACTACTGTGATTGGCTATTCAAATATTTTATCAAAAAGTTTTATTCCAAGTAATTAAGTTGACGTTTCTACTACTGTCACTTATTAACACGCAGATGGAGGTGGATAGGTGGATAGAAAAAGAGATAGATGGATCAACAGATGGATAGGTACAATGGTAGACAGGTGGATAGAAAGATGGAAGTTGGGTCATATATATATGCTGTACACACACAGACACGTAACACCTCATTACATAAACGTAAAAAGTCTACAAAACGGAAGATGGAGGGATAAAATGGAGTTATAAACAGTTGTATTTTTTGTGGAAGATATTACTTCAGCTTCTAATAAAATAACTGTTGTTTGCAAATGGCTTAGAACACTAATTTATTTAGCTTCAATTTAAATATTCTAAACAACAGAACAAGGCGTCAATTTGTACGTGCTGAAGACCAATCCAGTGCAAAAACACAATGTGACATGGAGAAAAAATTAGGGGAAATTGATTTATAATTGGTTTGTAACTTTTGAAGAGTAAAACAATAAACCAATCTATTTAGATTAAACATGAATGTTATATTGATGGTACTTTTTAGATCTTGTACTAAAGCTGATCGGTTGCTTTTAACCTGTAGCATTTTTCTGGCCGCCCTTAACCTCAATCGTTAGGAAAAATCAAAGGAAAGCCATTCTCTCCGAGTCTATCGCACAAGAGGATATCTTGCTCTTTAATTGAAAGATCCAGTGAGACATGTTGTATAAACGCAAACAAATGTAGATTTATTTGAATTAAACGATGAACTCTGGAAACAAGTAGATACATGAGAGTTCTTTTTCTATATATGTAACTCGAGCTCACATTGTCTTAAACGAAGAATATTTGAGATTGTTGTGTCCTTGTAGTTGTTTTGTGTATGGACAAAACTCAAAAAACGTTTTATCAGAATCTTTTTTTTGAATCAGGCTTAACTGATGGCAAAAATAGGAACTTGAATAGTAACAGTAACAAAAATATGCACAAAAGTCCAGTAACCGGAATAATAATGATTTTTAAGGTTAATCTTATTCGTAGAAGTCTGCACAGTCACATGAAGGGATAGAATAAGAAAAAGTGTTTGAACACATGGTTATGCGTGTTCGTATGTGTGAATAGAACGGCAGCTAGATGCATGTAAGTGTTTATTTATCCACCCATCCATCCATCTATCTATCTATCTATCTATCTATATATCTATCTACATATCTATCTATTTATCTGTCTATCTATCTATTTATCTATCTATCTATCTATCTATCTATCTATCTATCTATCTATCATCTTTCTATCTATCTATCCTTCCTAGCTATCTATCCTTCCATACATCTATCCATATCTATCTATTATCTATCTATTTATCTCTCTATTTATCTGTCCATCTATCTATCTATCTATCTATCTGTCTGTCTATCAATCTATCTATCTATCTATCTANTCTATCTATCTATATATCTATCTACATATCTATCTATTTATCTGTCTATCTATCTATTTATCTGTCTATCTATCTATCTATCTATCTATCTATCTATCTATCATCTTTCTATCTATCTATCTTTCTAGCTATCTATCCTTCCATACATCTATCCATATCTATCTATTATCTATCTATTTATCTCTCTATTTATCTGTCCATCTATCTATCTATCTATCTATCTGTCTGTCTATCAATCTATCTATCTATCTATCTATCTATCTATCTATCTTTCTTTCTATCTATCCATCTATCTATCTATCTATCTATCTAATTATCTGTTGACTAATGTCTTCCACATTATTGAAACTTATACATTCCTCAGAATGTTGTTTTTCTTACTTTTGAAAAAAGCGATCGTCGTAGACAACGGAGATAGTTGATTAAGCCAATCAGTAGTAAAAGAGATTCACATATCACAAATTCTTTACTTTAAGAAGTATCTGATAACCAAAGAAAAAAGTCAATCACTACTTCTAAAAGAGATTTATCCTACTTATTGCTTGGTAAAATTGATAAAAAAGTAGAACCCTTCATGAAACAAAATAAGGTTTGAAAAACTACGAAGTTCAATAAGTTTCTGATTAGATTTCCATTAGATTTCCATCTCTACAACGGCTCAGAAGGTCAACAGCTATGATAGATATTTTTATTGTTGGTCCTCATCCAAGGAAAAACAAAGTTGTGACCCATAGGTGGTGTACAGTCTTGCTATTAACATATTATGGTCGTTGGTAAATCTCATGCTGCTGGCTCACGGGGATATAACTTTGTCGGGTTACTTTCTTTGTGAGGAGCTATCTTTTCTGGTTATGAAATCAATTTTACTTGCGGATTCAATATTTTATTAAGTAGATATCTACTAATTGCTTTCTAGCTATTAACAACGTCGAAGCCAATAAACAGTAGCCCGAAGTTCTCAAACAGTTTTGTAAAGAAGCAGATGGCGATGAGGAGATCTGAAGGATTCACCAGCCACAGAGGATTTATAATTGTTGCTTCTTCTTGGCTTAGACTAAAACAGTATGCAGCTGAATTTCTGTATCTAATCAATATGGACTGGTTATAGGTCGTAAGCATTTTTTAAAACTGCTATTAAGATTCTCCATGTTATTATATACCTTTGAAATGGCTTTAAAAGTATTTTAATACGGTAGGCTCTTTCATTTTTATCATCATAGCTTAATTAAAATAACGCCGACTTTCAAATAACATAGTATTTCAGCCTAATTGATAATAATTTCAACCTTATTAGGAAAATAAAACAATAAAAATGACTTACTTGTTAAAAGCTGGTATTGTCCATTCGTCAGAATCAAGATTGCTATGTAGGTAGCAACATTTGCAGAAAATTCCATATTGCTCCTTTGGGTAAAGAACACAATGATTGATCTATGATAAACAACAATAGCGATGTTTCCTCAGTATTTTGGTGTTAATTGAATAGATAGCACTATTATTGATAAAATAAGAACAGTAATATGCTCCTTTTATCTCCTTTTAGCTTTTCTTACATTTGAGTTCTCGGTATTTATGCCAACATCAAAATATCGCAGGTTTTCCAAGCAAGTACCTCTGAAGACTGTTTAGGATCCAGCTGCAAAACAAAGCTAAATATCCTATTCTTTCTTCCTAAAAATGATTTATTTTACAAAACTAATCTCTATACCGTGATCCACGAGAATATGATGTAAATTTAGAAGTGCCAAGCTAATTGCGCCGCATACCTCTTTGAAGCAATGGTTCAGTAAACCTGGACCAAAAGGTGAAACCAAGCTAAGCACTTGTTATGATTGATTTGTTGTTAAAAAAAGACAACTATCGACCTGTTATCTGTTAGTTCAACAAATGAAAAAAAAATCTTTATCTATGAATGATATCAGCGAATGTGATGCTTCAGAAGCAAAGCTGAATCAAAATACATAGTTGCCTTGACTAGTAAGATCTATCTTCATTCTTGGATGGTTGAGAGAGAATGAGGAGGAAATTTGTTTGAAAAGCCTTCTCTGTTTTCAAAGACAAAAAGGGACTGTGTTCTCTAAGACTACACAGGGAGGGTCTCTTTATTAGAAGACAATAAAGGATAAAAAGTTGTTTAACTACTCGGTCACAAATTATTATGTAAATGAAAATTCAATCAAGAGGAACGTTAGGAAAAACACGAGAGCAAAATAAGTGGGGCAGGTTAGTTAGTCACCAAAACGGATCATTTCTTCGATGAGGTGGATACCAGGGAGTGAATGAGTATATTGATCAAGTAGGTATTATGTAAAACCACAGGAAAAGGGGAAAATGAGTGCGTCTTGTGCTAGGCAGTATCAATTCTATTTTTAATTTGATATATGAATAGACCACTTAGTTTGACAGGGCCAAGAAAACCTGAAATCTGAAAATAAACTTTTGCCAAGTGAAGAAAGTTAGTTGACAGATGGATGTAAAAATGTAGCTTTTGTTAGAAAATGAATGAAGGAAAATTGACCGCTACATATCGTTTGTTGTAACGGATACCACAGACTGCGAAAGTCAAAATTATCGAGGGATAGTCATAAAGACTTTCAAAAATAATAGTTCCACTTGACAATAGATGAAAAAAAGGACGATTAGACCCAAAGAGAATATCTTATAAATATTCGTAATTTTTCAAAGGGCCCAATGACTGCAGAGGGATAATGAACTGACGAATAGGTTACTTCGATGGCTTTTTAATTGACATCAAAATAATCACAGGGAACTAAGAGCACAGTAAGGAAAAGAGGGCCGACATTAGGAGAGAGAAAAAGAGAAGAGTTCAGCGATGGATTTTTCCTTGTTCTCATATTTCCCTCTCTACTTTATTCCCTCTAAACCTAAATAGAACGTAATTTGAATCAAATGCCACAAAGGTCACCTAGATGGTTTCTGTAACAGACGGTAAGAGAGTTAGATAGGTAGAAACTGGTGCTGGGTATGAGGGAAGCATGTGTCCATTATGACTCCCAGGTTTTTGAGTAGTTCTGAAGTTGTATGAAGAAATGCAAGTTCTCTCCCAAAGTGATAGTATTTGTCAGGGCCTCATTTTAGCTCCTTAACTGATTAGAATTCCACCAAAAGGTGGTGTCTAGAAAAAATATCCCCTTTTTTCAGCAGATTAGTCACCCACGAAGATTGTAATGCTTATAAATATCAAACATGTTCAAGTTCCAAAAGTCCATTTAAATCAGACGAGGGTATTTCTGAACAATCGATATATAAGAGGGAGGCTAGGAAGCTCTGGACCATTGTCGCAGAAGGAATCAGAAGTTCACAGGTGCAGTCCCAGAACCAGGTATGGCACATGATTAGTTAAAGTTCTAAAACGTTTTTTAAGTTAGGTTATAAAAAGAACAATTTCGAGGGAATGAAAGACAAAGATGAGTAAGTATACCTACCTTTTGTAAAGGTGATATAGGCTAACTTTGATTTCATCAGGATTAGCATTGTGGAGAGAGACTAGGATATGTAACAGGCATGTCACGAGTGTTCCTGGGAAGACAAAGGATCTATTTTTAAAATCAGTAATACCTGCCAGTGAGGAAGGTATTTTCAAAACTCGGACACCTTTTTCTACGATTTGAAATGGTAGCTGTAATCTACAAATGTGGAGAGAAATCAAAGTTATTGTCTGGCAGAACAACGAAACGAAAAACCCAGACATCAAACAAGATATAGTCCATTTTGCTCCTTTGTTTCAATTTCACTTAATTTCCGAACATGTTTGGTTCTTATTTAGGTTTGAATCTGCAGCCCTTGTGACATCAACACAGCTTTGAGGGTTCAAGTCTTTTCCATCGTTATTTGCATGATATTTATTTTGATAGACTTGTTTATTTTGTTCCAGCTCACTTTGCGTCACTTTCCGATCTCACTTAAGTTCTTCCCAAGAAAGTCTTTCTGCAATAGTAGCTACTTTTTTCCAACAGTCAGACGTTGTAACTCTCTTTTACTTAGTTACCTTCTTTCCTTCTGATTATCTAAACTCTTGTTAAGTCTAACATGACTTGATCTCCTTCGTCTTTAAGTCTCATGTCTTTATAGTCCCTTACCCTAAGTGGGTTCACGCCTTATTTGGGTTTTCTTGAAAACCTAAGGGTAATGATAACACACTAAAACACTGCTCCACTAAGACACGAATATACTACTTCACTACTCCATTACTCCACTGCTCCACTACTCTATTAGGACACCAGGACACCAGGACACCAAAACACCAGGACACCAGGACACTAGGATACCAGGACACTAGGATACTAGGACACTAGGACACTAAGACACTAGGTTACTAGGACACTGGGACACTAAGACACTAAGACACTAGGTTACTGGGACACTAGGACACTAGGACACTGGGACACTAGGACACTAGGATACTAGGATACTAGGATACTAGGATACTAGGACACTAGGACA
>RDPX01000397.1:266753-274253 GCA_003991215.1 Morbakka virulenta
ATATATACATAGATAGATAGATAGATAGATAGATAGATAGATAGATAGATAGAAAGATAGATAGATGGATAGATAGATAGATAGATGGATAGATAGATAGATAGATGGATGGATGGATAGATAGATAAATAGATAGATAGATAGATAGATAGATAGATAGATAGATAGATAGATGGATAGATAGATAGATAGATAGTGAGAGAGAGACAGACGGACGGACAGACAGAGAGAGGGACTGAGGCAGAGAGACAGAAAGAGAGAGGGGGAAGGAGGGAAAGGGCGAGACACATAAGAACCGAGAAAGGGGGAAGGGAGGAGAGAGAGGGAACAGGAATAACGTTATATTAAATGCAGAAGTTTTTATGAAAGTTTTAAAAAGTTTTAGTTTTTGTGATTCATTCATTTTCAATGAATAAAGCAAGTAAACAGTCTAGTACTATTTTCAAAATTAAAAGAACACAATTTTAGCATAACAAAAGTATTTCTTGAGTGATCTATACATTTAGATTATTCGAAACATGGATTGATAAGGAAAGCCATTTTAATGGAAACTTTAGGCTGTTGATACCCAGAGTCATCAAGCATTTTAGTAGCTTGTCAAAAACAAAGCTATGAATAATATCATTAAGACAAAAACGACTACAAATTTGACTTTGTTTTTCAAATTCGAGAAACTAGGGGTTAAATATCCGCTCTGAACTTAGTATTGCTTTCATTTGGCAGCATTCTGACGTGTTTTTGAGAAACCTTTAAACTTAGGAATACCTGGGCAATTTTCAGATTGGAAAAAGTCACTTCAAATAATGATTTTAACCCAAGACAGGTTGGAAGGTTTTTTGTGACTTTTGCCAATTTGAGAAGTCACAAAAGGGAATAAAAATTGTAAATTTTTATTTGAATTAAAATTTTGTAAAAGTAAACTATTTGCTTTATTCTGTGAAGCAATGATTGACTTGCTCTGATATGTTTTACCTATAATACATTTTAATAACAAATTAAAAGAATTTGGTCTCCCAATATGAATACAGTTGATAGTTCCTTCCCCTGGATAATAACTGGGCCTATGGTACAGGAAGGTAGGGGGGGGCTAATTTATGGCTAAATATTTACATTCGTTACCAATGGTTTGAATACAAGAAATCATATATTACTACATAGTGAACAAGTTTTTCCAGTAAGAAGAGAATGATAGATCACCAGCTTACCATTCTGCAAAATGAGTACTGTGTAGAGCTTGTTTATTTGTAAGAGTGACAGATTAGCACATGTTTATGTTGACGGAGTTAAAAAAATGAATAAGCAAAATGGAACAATAAAAAGTAAGATTCTGACAATTTTTTCTAGTGGAGTGTATGCTGGCCTTGCAAAAGGAAAATTCTATTTAAAAATTTCAAATTAAGTGATGGGTTACACACTGATAAAACTTAATGCACTTTATTTTCTTAAAACGTAAATTTAATACGTAGATACTGACTAGAAACTTCTGCTTTTGCAACAATATTAGCATTTTTAATATTGAAATTTTAACGGGCTGTGAATAATTTCTTAAATTTTACAGGGCTTGAATCTATGCAAATATAACACTATTGGTAATATGGTAAGCGTATTCATTGGAGTACTTACATTTCCAAAGGGATTGCAAGGTGATATCTATTTAATTTTATTAAGTCAATCCAGGAATCTCATTGTTGAAAATCTTTACTGCTACTTTTTTCCAACAATATTCTCTTCAATATCTCATTAGTTAAGAACTATGACTGTGTTTTAAGACTAGTTACATTAACGTGACTATTTACTTCAAAATTCAGCAATGCCATTTTCGCAAATCTGCAAACTTGCTTTTGTGTTTTGTGTGGGTTTTCCGTTATCGTTTCATGCTATTAACTATGGATTGGAATTGAATTGTTGTACTCTTAGAACTCACAGGCCAAAAACCAAAGCGACGGTTTCCTCTTAGAATATCACAAAAGCTTTCTAAATTCTATGTGGCCATATGTTTTGTTTCTAGTCTAAACAATCTACGTCTTAGCTAATTATACACCTGCAAACATTGGATTTAATAGACTTATCATAATATTAATCAAAATTATTGAGGTCTCTTTCTTCTGAAGAATATTAATGACAAAAGAAATTTCTTTAAGTCGTTTGACAATATTTTGAGCTTCCATGGAGCAGGCATGGCTACTGTTTTTGGGAAAGACAACTATTTGAATAAATTCGATAATATTGGTAAGGGCAAATGTGGTGATTGAAAATTGAAATTTGTTAAAGGTAGAATTAATTTTTAGGGAGCAGTGTATACAGGTGTTATCAATCATATTTATCAAAACTTATTGAGAAGAAATTTTTGAAAAGCGAGCCGATGAACATAGATATTATTGCAACAGATGTTGCGATTAAAGCTGTTAGAGACAAAAGGAAAGAATAATTTCTTCAGGGTAAGGAAAGAGGCAGATACTGTAGTAAATCTTTGCAAAGAATCCTTTGATATAAGAGATAGGTGGGGATTTTGATGAGTCAACGTTACCTTGACAGGTAAGATGGTAACTTGCTAGAAATAACTTGTTGGGTGCTGTAAAGGACTAGTACCCAGATCCTTAACTTATCAGCATTCAATAAGATAAAATGTTAGCCTGATGGGAAATGGAAGAACATGGATAGTATCAAAGTTGATTCCAATCAAAATATGTGATTTACATCGCTATCTGCTCTACAAACTGAATTATCAGCTCTTCGTTACGACTTCAGGTATATTTAAGAACTCAGTCCTTCACTCAATGGCCCATATTATTCCCCAGGCCCTATTGTTGGGTATCCTTTCAAAATTCACCAGCAGTACCTATTCAATTAACCCGCTACAAAAGCAAGATTTGTGGCAAAAATGGCAACTGAAATCCTGGGCAAAATAAATGATAAGCTCAAATTTCTGTAAAAAAACCCAACTGGATAACTTATATGTAGGTTGGTTTTAAACGCTTTTGTTGAATCTCATTTTTATTATGTAGTTCCTCATGGTAAGCAATGCTGAATAAAAGAATTTCTAAAAAGTTATAGTCTGGACAAAACAAATGCATTCGTTTTTATCTCAATTCAAAAAACGGATCGCAAGTTGAGGCAACAGAATTTAAAACAAAAAGTTGGCTCCCTTCAAAACAACCACTAAATCAAGGCATAATACTCTTAAATGCCAAACAAACGTGCTTTCTGTTGTTAATTTCGACCTTGTTTTACCCACCACGGACCATATTAGGATCTCCTTTCATAAATTTTGGAGGCTTGTCTTTTTTGGTTACTTGAATAAAACAATCGAGGGTGAAATGCTTGAGGATTAACCTTTACAAAAACCTTTCATTAACACATTTGCTATATTTTTCTGTTTGCACAGATGTTTACATTAAAAAGAGAAAAGTTTCACAATCCTGGTACAGAAAGGCAAGTTACTGCCCCTGAAATTAGAGAGGTCTTTTACGACTGCTTCATCAACATAAGAGCTTCCTTAATGTCTCATTTAGCCCGTTATTCAAATCCCAGACGAAGTTCTTCTATGACAACTGATGGCTATAACAACTCGAAGAAGTAAAAAGCAACCGCCTCTTACATTTTGAAACAAGTAGATACAGGGGAAGATGGTTGAATTCAATGTAAGCTTGAGAAAGCCAAAAAAACATTTTTAGATAAAACAGCTCGATCGCGAAGAAAGGGTTTATGAGTATGTAAAAATGTGCAGACGGTTAGAAATTTTTCATTGAAAAGTTTCCAGTCTATCCACCAGTAATTAATGAGGAAAAAATGCCAATGGTTCACCCATTGATGAAGGAAATGAGTTACACGATTGTGATGGGAATGAGATATCGTATTCCATTGACATTGAAGATCAATTTGGACCACCAAGTGGTGATGAGAATGAGAAAACTACGGAAAGTACCAATGCCGACGAGCCATTTGCTGATGCTCTAAGCACTGATGCCCCGTTTGAGAGAGAAAAAAAATCAGCGAGACCCTTTGATAGAATGAACTTGTCTTTGCAACCATCAAGATTTATAGAAAGGTGCAGCATTCATCGATGATCTTGTTGAGTTCCTCAGAACAAGCAACTTTTCGTGTTACTGCGATTAAAAAGCAATACTCAACAGCATGTAGACAAGATAAAAACCGAACCAAACTCGAGCATGTGGAAATTCATGTACTAAGAGCCAATGGAAACCAAAGTGACGCCGAAGAGAAGGGTGTCATCGAAATCAAAGCGTTTGATATCTTCAATGATGAATGACTTGTTTTTTCTAATACCACGTCATTTAATTTTTAAACGTATTAGTTCACAAATTACATAGTTCTTGTTAATCTTTGTCCAAAGCAGATTGTTTTATTGTGCATTACATCTGGTGATTACATTAATCTTAATGATTCACAAGTAACGGGGGTCGTCTGCTTCCCCTTAAGGGACCTTGCTACCCAGTTTATTAAATTTTTTTTAAATGTTACCACCTTCCTTTAAGGCACCATTGTTTATTTGGTGCCCAAGAGTAAACATAAACATATCCCATTGAATTGAGAGACAAAGAATGTTGTAAGAACAGGGAATTTCAAATGGGTTTTGAAATGTCTCTTTTGATATCTCAATTATCCATATCAATAGACGATGTCTCACAAATGTTCTTGGTAAATTTGAAGTTTCTCTTCATCTCGCATCAAACAAACCTCTATGATTACTGTGACCACACTTTCTGCCACTTGTGCTAGTTGCAATGAGTTCTCCGTTACATCTTCTTCCAACTGAGACCTAACACTGGATATTTTCCTGGTTCATTATCACTACACATCTTAATTACATCTCTCTATATAAAACTAATTAATCCAAAAAGAAGACACTACCCTTCCAAATCAGAAGCCCATGAAAAGCAGACAAAGAAAGAAGATAAAGAAAGAAGACAAAATTGAGTAAAAGAGGAGGATTGAAAGAATTTTATAAACTTTAAATCAATTGTAAAAGCAA
Organism: Morbakka virulenta; assembly: GCA_003991215.1. Lineage (NCBI taxonomy): Eukaryota > Metazoa > Cnidaria > Cubozoa > Carybdeida > Carukiidae > Morbakka > Morbakka virulenta. The sequence continues at coordinate 271,747 of RDPX01000397.1, forward strand.
TGAACTTACGATGCTCCAATCTGATTTCAAACCAGCGCCTATGAACGGCATGACTGCCCGCTATATTGCCTGAGGTAAGAGACTTGAGGTCTTAACCCCATTTCTTTACAATTCAGTTTTACTGTTGTTGTCCTCCAAACGAAGCGTTCAGAAAATTCTAAACCTTGCAAAATACGAAACTTTAAAAGATACAAGCTTGAAATTTCAATTAAAACAAGACTGAAACTTCCCACCAGACTCTTGCCAACATATTGACGTTTTAGACTTTGGAAACTAATGAAAATATATCAAATATGTGGAATACAGAATTTTGCATAATATTGCGCAAGATAAATGACTGAAATGGTGTCGACTGTCAACCCATTATTCAGTAATTGTCATGGGTTGGGTTTAGGCTTTAGATTTAGGGTTTGGGGTTAAGGGTTAGGTTTTGGGTTTATATTTCGGAGTTAGGGTCAGGGTTTAATCCTTCCGTAAATTCAAGTCCATATTGTGATAAGAAAATGAAAGGCGGGATCTTCTTAAAGAAAAAAGACACTTGCAATTTGAGTTATGTGGAGGTGGTAGATGTTGACCAAAGACCCTGGCAACCCTGTAGGATAAGCGAAATAAGAAACTTGGTAAAAAATGTAAATGTCGTAAAGTAATTTATCTTACAGGTGTAATGGGAGCAAAAATTGTTGCAGTGTGAAATTTTGTGAAATCTGGACCGAAAATTTGAGGATTTGGGGTCTGAGCGAAAATATCTGTTTCCTAGGAACAGGGCGCGTTTTGTCGTTTTTGACAGAAACAAAGGCCTTGCCAATGTTTCCACACCGTATTCTGCAATCGAAACAATTCATGAAATTTAACGGTTTACTGTAAATCAAACTGTATTCATACAAGAACAATAAAGATGAAATTCAATTGATAGGAATGATATGGTTACGTCATTTGTTTGGGTTTAAGCCTGGTATATACTTTCATTTTGCGCAAGACTCTGCTGCCCAAAGTTCTCGCGGGAAGAAATTTGATATATGATGGTTGAGATAAACATAATTGTTGTTAATTTAATAATGTAAACAACAGGAATTAACTATTAAAGAAGAAATAAAATTGTTTCGTCTTTATATATTTGGTTTAACATTTAGATTTAGTGAGCATTTGAAAATATTAGGAGAGGTATTCTTACCAAAGCTAAAAGGGGTCGAAAGTTCCTCTTTAGTTGTTTACTGTAATCTTAACTAAGTTTTGACTTCAAATTTTTTGAATTTTTTGTTTTGTTGTGTTACATTCCTTTACAGATAATAAGCGCTCCTTCACCCTCAAAATATATCAATTTACAAGTGATTTTTATGTGATAGGAATATTCTAAATTTTTAAACTTATTTTCTCTCAAATATTTTCGCTATTTCCTCTTTCAAAAATGGCTTTTTTGGCTTCCAAAAATATAGTAGTAAAAATGAACTTTTACTTATATAGACACAAAATGGGAAATAAATCTGTTTAAAATACTGAATCAGGTTACTTTTTTAATACTTTTCCACATTACATTTTAAATGTTCAGGTTTTTTTTGTTTTAACGTCATTTTTCCCCAGTAACTGTGGCTCAGACGGTGCCCTTCACAGGGACTGCGATTTGGCAGTGAGGAATTTCTTGGCCGGATGCCCTTCCTGACGCCAACCAATGGCTTTTTCTTTTTTGAAGTTCCAAAGTCGCCCACTCGGGGAATCGAACCCGGAACTCTTGGTTGGGGTGCAGTTGCACTAACCATTAAGCCATGGCTTCTCCTTTTCTTGTGCCAAGGGTCTGCCACTCTGGCAACAATGTCCCATCTTAAGTCTCCTTACAAGACAAGTTCACAGAGTATGCAATGCAACGGCTGCCACCCCGTGCATGCATGTTGGTCTTACTGCGCTCAACCAACTGGAGTACAGAAGAGTCTCTTTGTCAAACAGACAAAGTCTATTCGACCGGGCAAACACATTCGGAAATGATCCTTCCGGCAGGTTCACCCAAATATTCACTAATTTACATAATATTTTCTAACCACTTTTTACATATGGGTTTATGCGATCACACAACTAAATAATTTAGTTAGTTTGTTGATTAAAAGCAATAAAAACCATATAAGATATTTCATATTTTAATTAGTCTTTTTACTTGTTATTAGAAAACATCTATTGGGGATTTCAACACCTTCTATCTTTGAATAAAATGATGAAGTTACTTTAAACCCATTTTTTACTGACGTTTCAATACTAAACAGCTTAATGAATCCAGATGTTTGGCAAATGTCTTTTAGCTGACATACTAAAAATATTAGAATGGGAGCTACCAAAGAGAAAAGCGAACCTGTGTGATCATCGAGTGAAAAGGTTTCCCTCAGAAGCCAAAGTCTGTCTCGCTGAAATGTTATGACAATCACAATAAGACCATTAAAGGCTGTTGGCTAGTAGTTAATAAAAAATTAAAAACTTGTCAAATGAGTAATATTTTCCTAGCTTACATGACCGAAAAGTCTTTG
>RDPX01000397.1:276753-294528 GCA_003991215.1 Morbakka virulenta
GCTGTTGAATAAAAGGAAATATCAGTTATTGGTACAGCAATCCCGTCTTCATTTTATCTTATTGGTATAATGTAATATTTTATGTTGATTAACACTGACCTTGTAGTTTTCCTCAGATATTATTTTCATTAAACTATTCGCCTTGTTACCTGTGATCACCACATATACTTTTAAATTAGTATCACTATTAAAAATGTGTTTTAAAAATAAATAGCTACAAAGCCACAGCCTTCAATATTCCGGATATTTTGCTATTTATGAAATAAAGAAAAATGTACACCCAACTTAAAACCTCTGATGACAAAGTAACCTTTTATTAATTGAGGTCGTATTTTATTTTTCTGTTCTGAATAAAACAATTTAAGTGATCCAATCTTTGGTGTTATTATCAGTTGACTGCTTGAGTGTAGGTGAAATTTTAAATAGCAATTTTGAACCTTAAACATTAGCTGTCTTAAATATGTAGAGTAAAATGGGATAGGTTAACTGTTAATTTAATAAAATATGAGTTATTTCTATCATCAAGATCAGTCTTAATTATACCTCGAAATATACATTGGGACAGACTTGCACAAATATTGATACTATACAAAGCAAAGTGTTGACATCATCAGTAAATATTAAGTGCAGTTTTCGTCAACTGAGAATAGACTATACAAGAGTCTCTCAGGCTGAGAATCTCTTGTGTAGATTTATCATACGTTAGTTTGCTCATACACAGACAAGGTGAACGTTTGAAATATTTAGAACAAACAAGTTTATTAAATTTTAATCTTTATATTGTGTACTGTAATATGTTATTCTTAAGTATAAAATGAACATCAGATTAGAAAGAGATTATAATATACCAATGTGCCTGATGATTGTCAGGAGTGTGAAGAGGTGCTATCAAATTATTTTTGCACGGAAAATGCGTTTCATATATATATATATATATATATATAATATGTGTTCTTACCTTAGAGAGGCTGCTCCACAAGAGAGGCTGCTCCACAAAAATTAAGATGCTATCCAAGAGTCGACCCTGACCGGCGAGGCCTAATTTTATATGGTCATTGCAGCTTTGCGTATTAAATATTCAAATTGTTATCATAAAAAATAGAAAGAATAGTGATTTTATAGAAATTACATTACCTGAGAAGCCGTGGCTTAATGGTTAGTGCAACTACACAGTAACTAAGAGTTCCGGGTTCGATTCCCCGAGCTGTCGAGGAGGATTTGGAACTTTGCAAAGAAAAAAAAGCCATTGGTTGGCGTCAGGAAGGGCATCCGGCCAAGAAATTCCTTATTGTCAAATCAAAGTCCCACTGAAGGGCACCGTCTGAACCCCAATTGCTGGGGAATAATGACGTTAAAACTAAAAAAAACCCAAAAAATAACAACAAAAAAAACATTACCTAGGGGCTAAAGATTCATATCGTTTAGCAGATAAGTTTGCAATATTTCAATCTCTCCGAAAACACCCTCTCAGGTAGTTAAAAAGAAGCAAGCTTGCAAATTAGATTGTTTGCTTTACTAGTAGTATTCTGTGAAAACAAAAACCAGAAAAACTAGGAAAGAGGAAATTAAAGAAAATAATGAAAGAGCAAAAATGAGCAATTGTTAAATGTATTAAGATCGGTGGTAAAGCTTAAATACGTGTCGCGTTCTAACAAACGTATCTGTAAAATGGGCAATAAGATAGTTTATACTATCGTATTGCCCATCTACTTTTCCACCTTCTTTTAAAAAAGAGGTGTCTATTATTTTTCTTTGTTACTATATGTGGAGCAGCCTCTATTGTGGCTGTAGAAATCCATGCAGGAGCGGGTCTCTGTTGCATGATTCACGTCTGCTTATATTCTCACTTGTCTCTCTGGGTTCAGCTGCTTTCTGCAGGCCAATTTCTCTGCTGCAACATCCATCACCTTTTCAACCCCTACTTTGCGATGCTTAGTTTTGAGCCCCCCCCTCTTCACTTCAAGAGATCATTGATCAGACTCTGCTCGAAATTCAGGTTTATGTTGGTCAGCTGGATGTCTCTCTTGACTACGTCACTGTAACGTAGTTGTGACCTTCTAGTAGCTCTTTTCCCAGGCACCAGCTCTCCATAAAGAATATTTTAGAGGATACATCCACCCTGCATGCGATGGTTGTGCCATAACTATCAGAATTGGCTCGGTCTTTAAAATAGTGAAAATGCTGGGTAAGCCAGCTCGAGATAACACCTCAGTGTTGGGCACTATGTCCTACTAGGAAATTTACAGGACGCAGCGGAGGATTCTCAGATGGAAGGTTTTCAGTTGCTTTTTTGTGTGGCTCATTCCATGTCTCACTGCCGTATAGGAGAGTACTAATGAAGCAAGCTTAGTACAAAACCATCTTGGTCACTGCTGACAGCTTTGAATTTATCCACATTGTAAATTGAGCAAGGGGTGTCACTGTATCCTGGGTCCTTTTGTTAATTACGAAATCAGAGAGAGGTTGTAAGCAATGGAAAGTTTGACGCACAACCTGATGGGCCAACTCAAGCTTAGAAGTAGTCAATGATGATGACCGAAGGTGCCTTACTACCTTCCCTCAGGACGTTGCTTTTCGTTAGGCATAGGATCAGCTCAGAACCTTTGTAGGCCAAGGAAAATCGCTCCATCCGTGATTGGAGTACTCGATGTGTATGAGTCACTACTGCGACATCATCTACAAACAGTATGCACTTCAAGTACTTTGGTGTTGCCTCTAAGGCGGGAGAAATTGAATGGTTTTGCCGTCTGATCATGTACGCAGGTAGCCTTTTATTATGTTGCCAAAGGCGTATTTCAGAAGTATTCTGAAGAAAATTCAAAAAAGTGCTGGAGCAAGAACACAGCTTTGCTTTACTCCGTTGCTGGTGCTAAAGTGTTCAGGGGTGTTGCCATTCAATTATTCAGTGCTTTATGTTCCGAATTGATTTTAGAAGCGTCCTTTTTTTTGCTAAAGCAAGTGTGAAAATGAGGAAGTAATAGAAAGGATAAAAAAGGTGTCCAATTTTTGCCCCTTTTTCTTAAAAACCATTTGATTAAAGCCGGGCATTTACCAGAGAAAATATTGTCTAATGCACCGTAAATCACAATTATGCTTCTTTTTAAGTTTAGGAATAAAATACTGAAAACTATTAAATAGAGTTTAAAAATACAAAAGAGGAACCAGACAAAACATAAAATTTAATACCGGTTACTACCATCGTAACAGGCATTTTAAGAAAATAATAAATTGCAAATCAACAATGGAGCAAAAGAAGGTTAGCTTGTGACCTTATTGCTATTAATACGCTTTTAAGAAGAGGCAGAGGATACACAGCTTAACACACAATGAAGGAAAGGACAAGGCTTATATCATTTCCAAATATCTTTTCTCCTCTCCAATTTGACTGCATAAGAAATTCTGTAATAGGTGATGTGGATTTCATACTAATCCACTTAAAAAGAGGTTGGTAACTCAATGGCAACAGATTTGACTTGAGGTTCTTCTGTCATTTTAAAGCTGATTAGCGTAAGGCGATACTAATACACTCATTTACCAGCAGTTAGACAAAAATGGTTTTAGTCCTTCCTTTGTTTTCATCAAACCACACCCAGGTGGGACAACCTATTTTTTGCATAGTTTTAAAGGAGACCTTTGATGTAAATATCATACAATTGATTACGACAGAATCATAGATAAAGGATTTGAAACTTGGCATCAATTAGGAACAGCAAGTCAGAAGTAGAAAAATAGGAGATAAGCGCTTTTGATGCTTTTGGGAATAAAAGGCTCATAAATATGTAAAGCACGTTTACGGAATATTAAAGTTATTCGCTTATACCATAGTAAAGAAATCAATATTTTCGTCATCCTTTTGAACCTTGATCAATGTCTTTGTATAACACCTTTTCAGCATGGTTTATGGTAGTTCCTATGATTTCTCTATCAATATTTACGTAATCAGAAATCTTCTAATTTTTTAGTGCCACAATGCAGCAAACTTAAAATTATCAAGGCCTATTTGAACATCTATGAATAAATTTCTTTTTCAAAGCTAATTATATTGAAAACATGGCAGTATCACTCGAACATTTACCAACAAGGAACTTGGGTAGTAAAGCAAAAGACATTGGGAGGATCAACAGGTTTTTTCCCATCATCCGTCTTAAAATAAAAACAAAATAAATATCATTTTTAATATAATAATAGTAATAATAATAATGATGATAATCATAATTATAATAATAACAGTAATAATGACAATAATAAAGTTATATTAATAATAATAATGATAAATATTATTATAATAATAACAATAATAATAACAATTATAAAGTTATAGTAATAACAATGATAATAATAATAAAAGTAATAATAATAATATTATTATTAATAAAATAAAAATAATTTTTGTCTATCTGTAAAAAGTTCTTTTTTGCAAAAAGATAATTTGTTGCAATGCTCGATGATCAATTTAACACAATCAAGAACTAAGTGTGTTTTTCTAATCTGAGGGTCCGCAGGTAAAACAGAAGTCTTCTTTATCCATGTCAATATCACTTAATGAAAACAAATGGGCCACCAATTTAAAATTGTACTTGCATCCCTTTACAAACGCTATCTACATCATAAAGCTCCAGTAGCACCATGCATAGGAAGAAAGAGAATTTAAGAATAAAATAAAATTGAAAAGTTTAGACCCCCCAAACAACCCATTGTTGACAATCCCTTGTTTGAATACGAAAGCAGATCTTGTTTGACATTTTATCAATAAAGTTGCATCATAAGTATCATGCATTTTATTTCAGTAGTGCAAAAATTCAGTCCCATTCAAATCAAAGCAAATTTATTTTTCAACAAAAAGTACGTTATTTAAGAAATTTTAGTAAATTTTAGCAAAAGCCTACTAAAAGAAAGAACATAGTGTATAGTTTTTCACTTTTTTACTTCAAGACGTCTACCATTTTATTTGGTGAAATTGGTCCTCCAGTTCTGAAGTGATCTAAGTGAGACATACTAACCTACATTGATCAGTATTAGTTTTCATGATTTGTGCTTTTCCAAGTCCAATAAAAACATTTCTATTGTCTTTCTATTGAGATGACGCTTTTTTATTTTGAAAAAGAATGTAAAATTGAATGGCTTGTGAAATTTAACACTTCAAACACTATTTATATCACTGCTTCAAGGATTGCATAGCGTGGGTTTAATTTCCTATTGAAATTGAATGAAATTACTTAAGATTATGTCATTCCATACCTTAACATCAAAATTTAAAAAATTTAAGCAATGTTGTTTTAGTTATATCAATTAGTAAACTTAAGCGAGGAGCCGTGGCTTAATGGATAATGCAGTTGCACAGGCACCGTGAGGTTCCGGGTTCGATTCCCCGAGCTGGCGAGGAGAATTCGGAACTTTACAAAAGAAAAAGCCATTGGTTGGCGTCAGGAAGGGCATCCAGCAAAGAAATTTCTCACAGCCAATTCAAAGTCCGTCTGAAGGGCACCGTCTGAGTCCCAAGTGCTAGGGAAAAATGACGTTAAAAAGTAAAAAAAAATATTAGTAAACGTATGTGGCAAAGTTCTATTTTAGTCTCAAAGTAGTGTCGAGGTTAATTCAACAGAAAAATAGTCCTCAACTGTCATGGCTATTAATTAATTAGCTGGATTCTCACCAATGTTCTTTTATTTCATTGAATTCGAGGTTTCATCATTGATTATGGAGCAAATCTTACTAATTATTGTATGAAAAATAATCAGTAACAATAACCCAGAACGTTAAATCAGGACGTATAGATTTTTCAAATAGTTTCTGAAGAAAAAGACGAAAAATAATAATAATTTATCATTTGAGAAAATTGATGGAATATTGTTGTACTGTTTGAAGTCTGAAGAACAGGCTCAGTTCTAATGAACTCAGAGGGAGATTGAATATGGACAGTATCGGCAATTGCATGCAGAATAGGATGCTTCGTTAGTTTGGTCACGTGGAGAGAATGGACAAGAATGCTTGGACAAGTAGATGCAGAACAATCAAGGTGACAGGAACCACTGGCAGAGAAAGACCGAAGGAAACATGGGAGGAAGTGATAAGGATGGATCTCAAACAAAAAAGTGTCAGCAGAGACCTGGTGAAGGATATGATAACTTGGAAGTCGATTTCAAGAAAGCATCCAACATATGCTAGCATGTAAAATGGATGTTAAACCGAATATGATGATGATGAGGAGGAGGAATCCTCCTTTGTAACATTTAAGAAACCGATTTGGAATTTTTTTTTGTGGACATAACCTTTTCATTTAGCTCCATGTTAACATCTTTCTATTCGGTATGTTTGAGTTGACCTTATGGTTTTAGTCACTGAGATACAAAAAGTTTTAGTTTCAGCATAGTTAATCATTTCTGCTTTGCTCTAGTTTGTCCATATTTCTCTTTTCACAATTACGATCGATTTCATCTTGTTTTCCGTCACAATGATTAGAGTTTATGATCTTTGCCCTTATTTCTTTGAATTCATATCTTTTACACTGATTTCATTATTGATTGTGGGTTTAACTAATGCTACTAATGAGTTTACGATCAGTATTAATTATGTTGTATACCTACTTACTTATTTTATCTACCTATCAACTCCTTTATGGATAGCAACAACGAAGGTGGATTCCATAAACAACTGAATGGAAAAGAAGACCTAGGTGAAGGTGAAGATGCAGCAAGACAGTTCTATCAGACATGTGGAGTGCAAGGGTCGAACACAATAAAGATACAAAATGGTTAGAAGACTTTAAAAAGAGGATGAGTGCTGGACCAAGACAACCGGAAGTGAATATCACGGATCAGAAAATCAAAAAGATTCTTAAAATGCTCCAAATTAGAAGGAGCCTGGACCAGATGATACAAGGGTTCTGGCTAAAAATCTTTCTCACGATGCATAAAGAAATATTTCTATTGCTTGCTTCGAGGGACAGACACCAGCGTGGGCGACAAAGGACCGAACTGTTCTCTTACAGAAAGACAAGTCAAAGGGGAAAAAATTCTAGTAAGTACCGTCCTATCACACATTGAATTCTTTGTTGGAAGTTACTAACACCATTATTATCTAATGAAATTTACTCGTTTTTGGAAAGGAACCAGGTTTTGCCTGAGAAACACAAGAAAGACCAGAGGAACAGCAGATCAGTTGAACACAGACAGGGTGATATTCAGAGAGTTTTAATAAGGAAAAGGAACTTAGAAATTGTATAGGTTGACTATAGGAAAGGACTTGACATAGTGCCACATTCCTGAGATTTGGAGGGTTTGCGTATTCTAGGAATAAACAATACTTTTGCACATTTCCTAGAAAAGATAATGAAAGATTTGAGGATTGGATTAACATGAGATAATGAATCATTAGGAAAAGTTAAGATAAAAAGAGGTATATTTCAGGGAGATGTCTTATCATCCCTTTTATTTGTTATAACACTCATTTCCCTAACCAACACATTGACAAAGACAAAGCCTGGGAATGAATTTGGCAATAAATAGAGAAAAGATCAATCACTTACTTTACATAGACGATCTAAAATTGTATGGAAATAGCGAAAAAGAACTTGATTCACTTATAAACACAGTCAGATCGTTTAGAAAGGACATTGGTATGAAATTTGGAATCGAAAAGTGTTGAACAATGGTGCAATACAGACTTAATAATAATACTAAGATGTTGTGGTGTCAGTTATCAGGCTTGGAGTTGAGAGTAATGTAGTTATTTGTTGCTGTGATACAAGAACAACTACTTAAACAGTGTACCTTTCTTCACTGATTGTGGGACGGCACTTGCAAGGTTGAAGTGATGCTGAAATTTTTATTTTGTTTTCTATTTTATGTCACTCTTTTGGCTACAATACATGTGCCTGCATTCAACTTACCTGGCTTGTTGTTTGGCGCTGAATGTGTGCGTTTTATCCATCCATCACTAGATGGTGTGTAACAACTCTATAGTAACAAAAGACAGTGCTCTCAGAAGCAGCAAGGAATTTAAGATGGGCTTTATCTGTGTAGGCCACGATGTATAATAAGGTGGGTCCTTGTAGCTGATTGCTCCCTCGTTACTTAGCCAGACCCTATCACGGTTCGAACCCATTTGAAGCACACAACCCTCAGTAAACTTACGCTTGTTAGTCAACGATCTTACATCGCTTTGTTTTTTTACCAAATCTCAAAATAGAGAAAAAATGGAAATAAAAAAAATTAAAAAAAATCCCAAAAACAAAAAAAAGAAAAAAGCCCAACTTAATAGAAAACGAAAAAAAAGCCTAATTATTAATAAAAACATTTATGTATAAAAAACAATAGGTTAAAAGTAATTGTTACGTATGAAGGTCTTACGGAATTCTTAATTTAAAAAATAGAACTAAATTAATTATGTGGTAGACAAAGAAAAGAACTTTTTAAAAAATATAGTTAAAACAGCCACTTTTTCTTCAATTCGCTTTGACCTCTGACCTTTTCAATTCCGTTGATCAGGGATGAAAAAAAGATAGTGTATTTTTGTTCGAATATATTTATTACTTCCAAAATTTTGTCGGGAGAAAGTTGCTGCTGACAAGGTATACGACTTGTACCTTAAAAAAAAAGAAACAATTTTTTAGTATTTGACATTTTTAGTTCTCTTAAATTCACTGTATCAAATGTTCAAAAATCGAAAAGGAATAATGAGGAAATAATAAGAAATATTTAATGGCTAATGACTGAGAAATTCATGAAAAGTCTCAATGCTCCTTCCCAGCTGTTGAGGATTTGGGGGAAGGGGGGGGGGATCAAGTGCTAACCAAGCCAAAATAAACTTTCATTTTGGTGTTGAGCCATAAACAACACTGTTGGTTGGCTACAGCTACTTACAAACCTTATGCTCACAATATATTGCAAGGTTCTCCGTTGATCAACTTGTGCCATACTGGATGAATTGTGTAGTTTGTTTGTCTGTTTGTGTACAAAGTAACTCGAAAAGTTGTGGGCGGAGTTGGATAAAATTTTGAGAAAATGTTGATGGTAGAACAAGAAAGAACTGACCACGGTGTTGATTGGCGAAAATTTGGATACTCTTGAGTACTTTTTTGAAGGTTTCGGAACGCTGCAGAACAACAGATCTTTGTCGACGTCCTTAAAAGAAGACGCAATGTTTTGCAATTCAAGGTACTGTGGCTTAGTTGATTAAAACAGCTGGCTGGTAGCCAGAAAAGCTACGGTTCGTGTCTGGGCAGTGTATTTTTCCTCTTTTCTGTCCATAAAATACTTCTGTTTTTCTAGAAATATTATTAGAAAATTGCAGGTTACTACGAAAGATTTCTTTCCAAATACCCATAAAAGAACTAAAAGGGTGGTGATTACCTTACAACTCACATTAGCCCTATCACAAGCAACATGATTTCGTTGAACGTTGAGCATTTGTATAACTTATTATCTTCTAATTGGAGTTACTTATTGTCAGTGGTGTCGCCAGCCTTGTAAATTTATGATACAGAATGCCAGAAGCGTTTTTACTATTCTTTCTTATCTCTTTGTTATTGCCATTTATATTAATCTGTTATTTCATACCGCAATGATTTGAGTAAACCTGCTTCCTTGTTTGTCATGTCAGTGGCTGGACCTCGACTACCAAACGATAAACATTAAAACAGCCTTTGACGAGCCTGCTCCCAAGGCAAAGCTCCAATTGGTCATTTGAAGTGGATGTTAAAGAGAAGGGTCCTGCGCTGCCCCCTTGGCCCTCTTTCTGAGAACTCTGCCAGCCAAACTTGCTTTATTTGGATAAAAGACCCAAAGGATAGTGGGGTAATGGGGTTTAGGTTTCTTTTCTCTCGCCATTGTCTCATGTCAGTTGCTTTGTGGCGAGGTTGGACTTTCGACCTCCTTTGAGTAAATGTTGTTTCTCGAATACGTTATAATACATTACATTACATATTTCTATTTAAATACGGTTTAACATGGGAGTTACTATGTACAAAATATTAAAAAAATGATAATAATAAGGGACCTGCGAAAAACAAAATTAACAAAAATTGACTATGAAAAAATAGAGTAAAATTTTGCTTGAAAGATTACACCATTTCAAAGCGATTAAAGAGGAAGAATAATACATAAGACACTTAAATGGTACTAAACACCATCCATTTAGCATTTATGTCTTCCTGAGTCCAATATTTTGATGCATTAACTGATACGTGTCGGGTTGATGTGTCGGTCCAATATTGAATAAACTTCTGAATACTTACGAGATGATATTACGGTTAACTCCCTTCATAAATTCCTACCTGAGTTATCATTCTCATTACAAATGTCCCTTAAATAAATCCCTTCTTTGAAAATTCTTCAGTCATAAACATATTTTCAAAAAAGACTACCCGAAAGGTAATGACTCACGTATTAAACTTACAAAAAGTTGGAGAAATGGACGAAGACATCGTTACTATGATGTAATGAAACCGAGTGATTTTATATTAATAAAAACCTTTCAGTTTCAACAAAATATCTATTTAATCGTTTTTTTCCCTCAATATTCTGAATATAAGCCTCCAGATTAAGTAAACACCTTCCTTAAAAAAAGGATTTTTAAGTTTGGAAAAATTAAATTAACATCTCCATTGTTTGGAGTTTTTCGACGATGTTCCTCAGGTATAATTACAGGTGTTTTGAAAATAGAACTAGATACCTACCTGACACACTTGTTACAAAGGGATTAGTCAAACCCAGAAATTAGCTTTGATTGGACTAGTTAAAATTAAATTAAGCCAACTGAGGCATTACACCAGTGCTCAGTATCTTACTATCGTATATTTAGTCGAAAAATGACTCATTAAATTTGATTTTATTTGTTGTCAGTAAGAATGTTGTGATTTCAATTTTCCAACCAATTGTCTCCAGACATTCTTTTCCAACTGGGAATATTATTTAATTTTACATACCTGTTTATTATTAAAGATGAGAGGAGTGTTATCGTGTATGATATAGAAAGCTCATGTTGTTCTTTAATTAGAGATTTTGCTACATTTTGGACGTTTCGACAGGAGAGTTTACATTTTTATCTTTGCAGCAAGTACAGTGCTTCGCAGAGACGGATTTGAGGGGGTTTCCGGGGCTTCCGGACCCCGGTTAACAAAGAGAAGGGTATTCGTTTTGACATGAAAATATTAAGACCGAAACTGCTCAGTACGAAGCAATCTGGCCACCAAACTATGTGATCTTGTTCTCTAAGTTCTGTTCTCTAATGATCTATTTATTTATTGTTTGTGATTAGATCTACAAGTATAAAGAGCAGTTTCTGTTGTAAATGTATTTGCATGATAAGCCAAGTGATGGTCTCTGATATATTGATTACTAATTAAGTATATTTGTGTTCTTTGAATTGTTGGTGTGCTTTTCATGGATGTTGCTCTGAAATTTACGACCATTAAAATGCAAGAGCTTTTAAAAGGAAAATAAATGTTGTTTTTTTTCCTTTGAGTTAATTTTTTAAATCGTGTGCATGTGTTACTGCACTCTTTATCTTTTTCTTTATACTCTTTTTAAAAAAACCGGTTGCGTTTCTTTGCGAAAGTAGGCTCTTTTAAGAAATGGAATCCCCTCCACAGGCAACAAATCCACCCCTGTTTACAAAGGTAGTTTTAGATGAAGAAGTCAGTGTTGATAGAAGAAAATAATTTCATGATACTACGTATTCTTTAACTGTCTCTGTAAATATAAAAGAAAACATTATATATTGTGAAAATCTTGTAAAGACCTAACTCTGGACGCTTTTATTCTCACTGCTAGCTCTCTTCTTCAACATTTTTCTGTCGTGCTTTCACTATGATCAAGTCCAGGAAAATTCGTCTTTTTTCAAGACGTTCTTAGCATCACACAGTCTGGAAGAATTTAGTGCAAGAACATGACGATTCCTGAATATCTTGTTTCGGAAAAAGACAAAGTTATCCAGATTTCCTCCAGCGCTTCCTAACCGAGCTGTGGCATCTTTACAATCTGAATTAATCATTTTTCCCACGCACAACATAAAGAAAATATAATGGAGAAAACCTCAATAAGATACTGTTCCTGACTTCATTTATTCCGAATTTATAGCAAAGCGGTCAGTTATTTTGACAAACAATCAAAGATACAGTATAATTCTGAATCTGATAACACTGTTTCGAAATAAGAACAATATAATCTCCAAAAGAGACAGGAAAAGTTTAAAACTAACACTAGTTCGCCACCTATTCCCAGTTTTGATGAGTTGCTACTCAGAGTTTTGCCATTGGGTTTATTCATTGACTTTTGGAACTTTCTTTTAAATCCAAAATTTTGTTGGATTATTATCTAGAAACGAGGAGAAGAAGAACAATTTAACATAAGGTATTACCATGTATTTGTACAACAGACAAACCAATACTATAGGAAGCGTGTCCGTATTTAAAGGGTTTGTGACCATGATACAGAAAATTAGGCCGTACACAAAATTTAATTAAGTACAATACATTACTTCAGCTACATTTTACCCAGCATAAAAATTAAAGTAAAGTGAATTCTAAAATAAAGAAAAGAAAACTGATAATAGACGTAAGAGCTTTATCATGTCTTGAGTCGTAAGCTTTTTCTGAGCTACGTTTCGAGAGATACTTCTCCCATCGTCAGGTTCTCAAACGCAGCTCAGAAAAAGCTTACGACTCAAAATATGATAAAGTTTTTACATCTATGGTTTCCTCCGAGTTCATAAAGTTCAGAATTTTCAAGATTATTAGAGAAATGAATGAAAGGAGCCGTGGTTTAATGCTTAACGCAACTGCACCGTAACCAAGAATTCCGGGTTCGATTCCCCGAGCAAGCAACTTTGGAACTTCACAAAAGAAGCTCATCACCAAATCCAAGTCCATATGAAGTCCGTCTGAGCCCCAGTTACTGGGTGAAAAGAAAATGAATTTAAACCACCACCCCTTCAAAATAAAAAAGAATTAGAGAAATATATGGAGATGATATTCTTCAGTCTTGCTGACGTCTGGAAAGAACAAAGATCAAGATTGCTGAATTTACGAATCACTCAAGGATCTCCTTTAGATGTCCACAAAACCGATAATATTGACGAGGTTAGGAGACAGCATTTGATTTGTATTTCAAAAGACTTGGAAGCATAGATATATTTCACACTTCACTAAAGAGTGTGTATGCATTCGAAACAAATGAGAAATTATTTATGTCCATTTGATCAGGAGTGAAGCATTTTATTATTTATGAAGTTAAGAGAATTGTGAGTGTTGTTTTAGAATGTTATTAATACATATCTAAGCTCCTTACTGATGTAACAGGGTTTTACTAACACAGAATGCAGATGCATTCTACCAGATGTCCTTTTGTTACTGTTGGACAACAACCAAGTATAGGGAAGAGAGACAATTTCCTGTTTATTTAAAATGCTGCATTTATCATTGAATAATATCTTGTCTCTTGTCAGGTATTTTCAGTATTGCATTTCAAAGCTGTATAACCATGGAACATTTTTCATTCAGTCCTTAAACAAAAAAAAAATTGAAAAATGTGTAAACGTTTTTAGGCAAATACTACTTCATTTCATGATTGAAGAACCAAAATAATCACAAAAAATTAACCTTTGGGAAAAGATATCATGAGAAAAGCTTTTCAACAAATTTCGTCTATTATCAAAGAGGCAAAAAGACTGCTCTGCCATAGGTGATTCCATTATCGCTGTTTATCACGTATCAGTTAAGCTTCTTCATATTGCAAATGAAGTTTTATACTTATGAACCCTTGTGGCAGTAGACCAATTACCAGGACGACAACCAACTCTGTTCCTCAGGGATGTAGAGGTTACAACAAAGGTGCTACATTTATTTATAAGTTGGTTTTTTTACACGATTCAAAAGTCTTATATACATATATCTATTTTTATCTTTTTATCACTCTGTCGCTGTCTCTCTATCTTATATATATATATGTATATATGTATATACAGCGACTGTGTGTGTGCCTCTGTGTGTGTTTGTGTGTGTGTGTAGGCTACCCGCTGCTGCTGCAGGTAGGTAGTTTCCACAGGCTTTTTCAAGCTTGGCGATCTTGTACCATTTGCATCTATTTCTTTTATCGGCCTCCTGCTTGATGTTACCCCTCAACCTTCACTTTAGTCTCCTCTTTGCTCTTTTTCCTCCTCTTGGTGTACAAGTTCTATCTTTCCATGTTCCTCTGGGGAACAGCCAGCTTTTCTCTCAGATATTTGGTGAAGGACCATGTCCCTGTCCCATACATAATTGCGGGTATAATCGCTATGTCCATGATCTTCGTCAGACACAAGGACATCTTTGGATCTTTTAGAAAGGTATTGTACTGTCCAACCCACTTCTAGTCAGTAGTTATCCTCCTGTCAACTTTTCTGGTCATGTCGTTCCCTTGTGTCAACAGTCTTCCTAAATACTCGTATTCTTCAAATTCTCCCACTTGTTGTCCATCAATTGATATTACATACCTATTTTGTCTTCTGGCAATTTCGTTACACAAAATCTTTATTTTCTTTATATTAAACTTCATCCCATCTTTTTCTCCTTCCTGTGTTTAGATTATTCAATAAATTCTTGAGTTGATTCTCCCTTTCTGCAAAGAGGACAATATCATCTGCAAACGTCAGCTTACTCAAATTTTCTCCATTTAATTTGATGCCTGTTTCGATTTCCATTCTTTTGTGATTTCTTCAACTGGTGTAAACATTACTGGATATAGTGTGTTACCTTGTCGGCAACCCTTCGTAACCTCAAATTTTCTGCTCAGTATTTCAGTTCTAATTTGGGCTGTGCTTTCTTTGTATGTCTTTTTCAGCATGTTGATGTACTCTTTTATATATTTATATATGTATGTATGGATTTTACAGGAACAATCTAGATATACTCAGACTGGTTTGAACCAATTTCAAGTATCATCACCAAGCCGTGTCAAGCAGGTTAAAAACCTCAAGAGACTTCTTTCATTCTTTTTACACAGCTGTTCCTAACCTTTTTCTAACCGTTTACCGTTAAAATAATGAACTAATCTTAACGCTTTCCAAATCTTTTGGCTTTTGTATAATCGACTTTTTTTCAAACATTTAATTAAACCGTAATTAAACTTTTCATTAAATTCTTTATCCAATGACCACTGTGATTAAATATATATAAAAAATGCAAGAAATAAAAAAAAAGTTCCTTGTGAGCCTTATGCCGGTTTGGATAATACCGATATTTAGAAACAAGTAGCCTCGACTAATAGCTTGGCACGATATTTTGTTTTAATGGTGAATTATTCTAAAAACCCCTTGTTCCCTGATAAGCGTAATTGATAGCATACGCAAATACTTTACCGACATTGAAGCGAGAGTTGCGTAGGGCAGTTTTAACCAGAACATTAACTGAAAAAAAGATACGTTTTGGATTTGTATTCCACGTCATCAAGTAAAAAGTTACTCACTTACGTCTGGAAACAGGAGAGGAATTTTTCCCGTAATGAAAACGGATGAGCTTGCCGTGATAGGATAATAATGTCTTTTGCTGACGGTTCGTCGGTTGTTTCCAAAAGGTTTACAAACATGTCAAATTTTGTTGTATCATCATGTATCATCTTAAACCACAGCTGTAGTGTTTGGGAGGTCAAAAGATCTCAATAACCCATTCATTGGAAATATTCAGAAGCTTTAACATTACTCATGAATCTCTAGCGCCTGCAGAGAAAAGCTGGTCTACATCAATCGTAAAGGTACACAGGTGATTTTACGGAAGCTCCTCTTTCTTAAAGAAACTCTCCTACTTTAAAATAATTCAAATTACAGCTCCCGCAGTTGTGGTTTCCAAATAATAGAGAAATAAAGAACTTGAATATATGTTTCTATTTTAACAGAGGAAATAATAGCAATTGGGAAATTCCTTAAATCAGTTGATGTCTCGAGCGAATAAGCCAAGTGGAGAAATTGTGTTAACAATTTGGCGTTTAACGTCATTGCACACGCCACTTATCCAACGTTTAATTGTATCATATTTCTGTTGGAAAAGGATTGCTTTCTTAAAATGCAAATATTGTGCACATATCATTTTAGTCCCAGAATGACCACTGTACTTAGATTAGCCTGTTGAGCATTTTTAAAATCTCTTTTCCTTGCGTGCCCCTTAGAAGCCTCCTAGTGTACCAATAACGTGCACGTACTCAGGTTTGATATCCGCTAACCTAAGAACTCTACAACAATTATGGAGATCATTTTTTGTTAACACGGGAAGTACTTCGCATTCGGGATCTCAGACCATCAATCAATACAAAGGACGAATACAGAAGCACTAATTAATTATTGAGTTGTAGTCTGCTGTTATAGTAGTTATTGACCTCTTAATACTTGTATTCATGTTTTTATTTATTCCCATTGATTGTCATTGTACATTATCTCATTATGATAGTAAAATTAACTTTTGTTATTTTGTTATTTACAGATAAAATGCTGAAGATATGTGTCAATACACAAAATTAATAAAAAAAACAAAAAAAACACAAAAACTCTTCGTTGGTTCCAATTTTTGAATAATTAGAAAGATGTTACAACTTTCTCTTTTGCCCTATTGCTGGAAACTAAACTTTTTTATTATTATTTAGAAGTACTCAGATTGGAATANGAATGACCACTGTACTTAGATTAGCCTGTTGAGCATTTTTAAAATCTCTTTTCCTTGCGTGCCCCTTAGACACCTCCTAGTGTACCAATAACGTGCACGTACTCAGGTTTGATATCCGCTAACCTAAGAACTCTACAACAATTATGGAGATCATTTTTTGTTAACACGGGAAGTACTTCGCATTCGGGATCTCAGACCATCAATCAATACAAAGGACGAATACAGAAGCACTAATTAATTATTGAGTTGTAGTCTGCTGTTATAGTAGTTATTGACCTCTTAATACTTGTATTCATGTTTTTATTTATTCCCATTGATTGTCATTGTACATTATCTCATTATGATAGTAAAATTAACTTTTGTTATTTTGTTATTTACAGATAAAATGCTGAAGATATGTGTCAATACACAAAATTAATAAAAAAAAACAAAAAAAACACAAAAACTCTTCGTTGGTTCCAATTTTTGAATAATTAGAAAGATGTTACAACTTTCTCTTTTGCCCTATTGCTGGAAACTAAACTTTTTTATTATTATTTAGAAGTACTCAGATTGGAATATCACATCGTTAGAGTTCTTATTTTACACGAAATATAGTTTTAAAAAAGAGTTAAAAAAGGGTTGTAATATAGGTATTTGTTACATGACAAATGAAACTACCTGAAGATAGCAAGTGGTGGCAACATGCAAAGACAAAACTTTCAATCAATTCGAACAAAAAAATCACATTATCCGACAAGAAAATAATTTTTAAAAAAAACATATCAAAAGTGGTATTCTGAGACCTACAATATACTGCTGATATCAAACATTGATTTACAACAAAACGGAGATATTATTTGGTTGTCCCGTGAATTTCTACTGGAAATTAAAGGAACCGACAATGTCTTGTTAAATGCCGCATCACAAACTACTGGAAAAATTTCTGAACAAAAAAGTCAAATAATTTCTAAGTCACTGAGGTTGGTTTAAAAATAGCTAAAGAGTAATTTAACTTGAAAGATAAATGTTGACCTTAGACTTAAGAACAGCTTTTGTTTTTGCTTTCAAATCAATTTTATAGTTTGATAAAAATAGGTATGTTTTTCTATTTTAGTAAACTTAATAATGCATGTTAGCTGTATGTATGTATGTATGTATGTATGTAT
>RDPX01000397.1:302687-321765 GCA_003991215.1 Morbakka virulenta
GGTAACTCGAGCATAATTTTGTACTCGATAGTGCCTAGCTCCCCATTTTCGGGGAAGCGGGAAATCCTTCAAAATAAACTGCTAAAAATGGTACAAAATTCCAAACGATGAGTTATTATATCTGTTTATACATTATTCTAAATATAAAATTACATGATATCAAAATTTGTAGAAATTTAATAAGTTTTAATAGAACTTACTTTTGGTGATGAGTCATTTTGGTGAAATACTGGCTTCTCAAAGTTCAATGTAACGTCTCGACAACAAAATTCCCAAGAAATGGCAAAATTGTGTTGTCTCCTATTTAATAACATCTCGTGGTGACACTAATCTTGTTTATTCAAGCCTTGTGTTTCACAACTTGCGTCAAATTACGTACTTTTACACCTCCCCGAAAACGGGGAGCTAGGCACAAACAGGTTAACGTCCGTTCTGGAAGAAGTGGTAATGCATCAACTGTAAATAGGAACTAAGAAATCAGTGTTAAAAGATCAAACGTGGTTAGTCTTATTGATGTCGAAATAAAACCTAGATACTTAGGACTCCCCAATCTTGACTGGTGGAACACATTCACTGTTGCTAAATATTTTAGGTTCAAACTGAATTGAGGAAGTCGAAGATTTCTCACTCGTAAAGACGAAACATTGATCCGTTCTAAAGACAATCACTGCCCACTGGCAGCACCTGGTAAAACAATTCAAAAGTTGCTAGTCTCTTGTTTTCCACTACCGACATTTGCAGCAGCATCGGTGAATAAAAGCTAATAAGAAGAATGAAATAGCTGGTCATACACATAATGGGAAGAAAACCAGACTTACTTTATTTTCAGCCCTAATGGATATGTGTATTAAACCACAAATTAACTAGCAAGGGGCTGAAAAAATCGCCTTATGGTACACTGATTTCTAACAGAATTGCAAGAGAAATAAAATTTCCTCTCACAATACAAGATTTGAAGTCTGTATGAAGGTGAAGAAATCAGAGACACGTTTTCTTGGAAATGGAAGTAAGCAAGAACTTCAAGTAAAGATATTGGCAAACCTCATTGAAGCCATTTTTGGATCAAGAAGTGATATTACTAGAATGTCCCGTCTTTAACCAGCAATAAAAGTAAGTCCTTTTGGATATAAAGTTCAATGTAATAGCACTTAATGTAAAAGTCAAATATAAAACCACGTGGACAAAATGTAAACATTTTACAAGGAGTGGGATCTGTTGACAGAACATAGGGGAATATTAGTTGGAGAGTTTGGTTCTTTTGTATAAGTAATCAGAATGGGATTAGAAAAACATCTTTAGGAAGAAACGATTGAAAAGAATATTTGGAGGCATTTTAACCACTGATATTCGGTGAATGAAGAGACAAAAAATGTACTTTTATTGAGGATAGCCTTGATATAGTCTTGAAAGGTATTGTGGAGACGGGTTTTTTATGTTCTGTGTAACGCTGCTTCCTTTGACAGTTTATTCCATATTAACTGAGACACAAATTTGATTTCTTCAATAGGACAATATTATGATTTTAATAAATTGTTTTTTTTTCAGTTCCTCAGCCATGCTTTATCCGTAAATATTTGAAAATTTCTATCATTTGTTTTTTGAATCGCTCCATAATTTCTTTTAAAGTAGTTAGAAATAAGGATTGAAAGCTGGGTCACTGTTGAATTGCCAGATTCGAAATCAAGGGTGAAGAGATCACAGAAAACATTGGTAAGATATTTGCTGGTAAGATTCAAATGAGTTGCAATTTAGAGTATTCGAATTCCTTCCTTTATTTTATTAAACTCTAATCCAATCTATTGCAGCAATTCCTCAGAGAAACCTGTGTTATTATGAACAGTAGTGAAATACGTCGCAATTTTACTCCACAAAGCATAAAGACCAGAAGGATTCAAAATATGCAAGGAAACGAAATTCAATACACTCGAATCTCGTCTTTTGAATAAAACCATTATTGTTAATATGTAACTTCAAGAAAGATATGAAGTAGGTCCAACCTAGACTGAATAATCCTGGTCATGCACAGACAAGTCCTTACGCCACTGCTCACCTACAATCAATCAGTCAATCAGTCAATCAATCAATCAATCAATCAATCAATCAATCAATCAATCAATCAATCGATCAATCGATCAATCGATCAATCGATCAATCGATCAATCAATCAATCAATCAATAATAATAGTAATAAAAATAATAACGAATGCGGATTTTTTACCCATCCACTTCTAGATGGTGTATAACCACTCAATAATAATAATACTAATAATAAAAATAATCTGTTTCTTTTGCTATTGGGACAATAGACCTCCAAGACAAGTATAAAGCGAATATTAATTCATCATATACATATGCTAAAAAAGAAAAAAAAACTAACAAAAAAAATTTTTAATTTCAAGTAAATACAAACAAGTTTACAAATTAATGCTGTAAAATAATAAAAGTCAATTTATTAATATTTGAATTAAATACAAACGCATTTATAAATAAAAATAATTCTTTTTGAAAACAAACCTTAGTTGTAGTAGAAGAGATAACATTAAAAGGTCGAATACACTTATTTCACTTATTTCCATAATGGTACCCTCAGAGGTGATTTTTCAAATCGGAAAATTGTGAAATTTCGGGAAAAAAATACATACATAAACTTCAGAGTGTATTTCCAACAAAATATAATTTGGTATGGCCAGAGTGAAAAAGACGGCATGAGGTGTCAGTAGTACATATATGCATCGTTTTTTTTCTCTGTGTGTTTTGGAAAAAGTTCTCCTTCAGGTGGTCTTTACAAGTATTGACATTGCTTGTGGAAATATAACTCAGATGAAAGATTATTCCAAATTTTTTGTTCCAAGTAAGAAAGACATTTTTCACCGGTGATATTTCTACGAGAAGAGGAGCTGTGGCTTAATGGTTAGTGCAACCAGGAGTCTCCGGGTTAGATTCCCCGAGCTGGTGAGGAGAATTCGGAACTTTTACAAACGAAAAAGCCATTGTTTGGCGTCAGGAAGGGCATCCGGCCAAGAAATTCCTCACAGCCAAATCAAAAGTCTCTCTGAAGAGCACCGTCTGAGCCCCAATTGCTGGAGGAAAATGACGTTAAAAACAAAACAAAAAACTCTACGAGAAGAGACCTTTTATTCAAATTTGAGCCTTCGTGTCACGCGACTCTGGCTGACTGGATAGCGTATTTCATCGACATAAGCTGGAGGAGTTCCCTAAAAAAAATTTCCACTATATTTGTATTGATATTTTGACTCACTCTGTGCTTTGCGGGGAGCCGACATATAGCTTAAAATTCTGCAGCCACAACATATGCTCTATTTTCTAAATTGAGATAAAAATGAATGCATTTGTTTTGTGTTGATTGGAATTTTTTTGACAGTCCCTTTTATCAACATTGGGTGTCACGAGGAGAACACAAAATCAAAATAAGGTTGAATAGGAGGATTTTAGAGCAACCTGCAAAGAGAGTTACCTAGAAAGCTTTGTTTTCTATACAGAAATTTCAGCCTGTTATTTAGTTTCCCAAGCATCTTAGTTACCATTGATGTCCAGGAGAGATTTTCATCCAGAACACATCTTAACTGTTGTTTAATTTCTATATCACCCTTCCTGTTTATATTTTTAAAGTTTTTGCACTTTTTTGTCTGAAAATAATAGATTTGGTTTTGTTCTCGTCAAGGTGAATACTAAATTTGTTTTCCACAAACCGATTGCAGAGAGGGTTAAACTTCTTATTTAAGTTGGCCACTGTGTGGTTAATATCTTTGTGTCTGAAGATTAAGCAGGAGGTATTTACATACAGAAGCAGACGGACGTAACAGCACGAGAAATGTTATTTACATAGAAAAGGGATAAGAGTGGGTCAAGAATCGACCCCAGAGGTACCCCACATGATATATTACCGGGATTTTAAAATTCCTTTCCAATGTTAACGGTAAATAATTGGTACAGAAGGTAATATTTAGATCATAAAATGCGAGAATCACTAAAGCCAGTGCATGCCATTTCATCTAGCAAATTTTTATGGTCAATGGTCATACTCTTAATAGGTCAATCAAAATGAAGTCTGTAAACATTTTATTTTCAAATTCTTGTTGGATCTTATCATTCAAATAGGACAAGAAAGTATCTGTTGAGCGATATGGAAGAAAGCCAGATTTGTATTTATATAATATTTTTTTTATCTTCAAGGTACTTTTGTCTTTGATTACAAATAATGTTTTCACCAATTTTAGAAAGTTGTGGAAGAAGATAAATGTCTGTAGTTTTTGGTATCACCTATTCATCCCTTTTTTTAAAAATGGCTATAGTTTTGCTTGTTTGCAAGCATCACGAAACGAGGATTGCAGAATTGAACGGAAAAGTAAATGTCGTTCCAGGTATTACTGGGATGCTAGGAAAAAATTTCAAATGCATCGATAAATAGCTGAAAAGAGATAGAAACAGATACCGAGATGGTTGAATTACAAGGGTTGTTATGCTCTGTTAGAATGCTCCAAATATGCAGAAATGTTGAGAAAATGTGTTTCTAGTTCAAGGGCATCAATACAGTGATCAAGTATGCAAGACCTTTTTCGCAAATTCAGAGACTTAATAATGATATAAACAATTAAAGCATTTCAAAATTTTGTTTTTATCATAGGTTTTAACCCTTTATGATGTTCAGAGACGGCTTAAGGAATAATAATTGAGATATCAAACGGAAATAAAGTTACCTTAAACATTAAAATTCAATTTGTGACTTACGCTAATTTATTACCAGCCGTTAGACTGTAGCTGTATTTGTTCTTGACAACCTTTAATTGGTCAAGAAGAGCTTAGAAATCAGAGAAACGTTTTACAGTGAAAGTAGTCACAATAAACACTATATATTTCACTCTAAGAGGAGCCGTACCTTAATGGTTAGCGTAGTTGCCCTGTAACAAAGAATTCCGGATTCGATTCCCCGAGCGGGCGACTTTGGAAATCTACAAAAGAAAAAGCCATTGGTTGGCGTAAGGAAGGGCATCCGGCCAAGAAATTCCTCACTGCCAAATCCAAGTCCCTGTGAAGAGCACCGTCTGAGTCCCAGTACTGGGGAAAAATGACGTTAAAACCAAAAATGAAAAAAGATGACAAACACTTCATACTTTGGTTTCCTATCTGTATTATATACGGTTGTTAAACGAGTTCAAATTGTTTCTCTATCGTGATTTCCATTCGTTTTCACGCCAAACCAATAAGGGGTTTGTTGAATTTATTTAAAACAGTTATTATTACATAGTGAACTGAGCCCCAGTTTCACCTTTTACCTTTAACTAAGCAGTGATCTTTACACCTACATTTACAATTTTGTTTTTACTAATGCTATCTGTCAGTATCTTTCTTTTATGTTACTTTATCTGTTCTAAATTGCTCCTACGATTGTAATTCACCTTCACTGTGTTTCTATTAAAGATTGTGTGAAGCTTGTGCTTCAGCGAAAAGTGTTTGTCTTTTAAGGACAGAAATTTCTGCTCATTATAGGTTGTGACACCTTTACTAAAAGGAAAAGTGTTCAACCGTCCTTTGGCACTCTCTGTGCAGATGCGCACCTAATCGGTTTATATTACATGTATTATATATAATATATATTATACATATATTTTATATGTTAGAAGAAATTAGGAATTTGCACAATCGAGAGTAAAAATTAACACTACTGAAAATACTAAATAAGCCAACAAATGAATTATTTATATTTTGCTTTTCTTTTACTGTAATTTCTGATTGGTTAGTCTTTTGTTTTTGTTTGATACTAATTGGACAGTTACATTTGTTTAATCGGTAACATTGTTATAAAAGAAAGATTAGCACCTTAGAGATTCACGTTTAGTCTTGCAATGTATCTTATCGGGGAAAAAATATCGGGGAAAAATTTCGTCACTTTTGAAAATTTTCTCACTTTTTCCCGACGAATTTTTCAAATTCGTTATTTTTCCTCGACCAATTATTAACATTA
This sequence comes from Morbakka virulenta, assembly GCA_003991215.1. Classification (NCBI taxonomy): domain Eukaryota; kingdom Metazoa; phylum Cnidaria; class Cubozoa; order Carybdeida; family Carukiidae; genus Morbakka; species Morbakka virulenta. The sequence goes on from RDPX01000397.1 coordinate 308,671, forward strand.
AAAAAACTTTGGATATCACAAAGCAAGAAGGCTTTATTTAGTTAATATTAATATTACAACGAAGGTATAATATTGCTAACAGCTAATCTAAAACAATTATGTCATGATTATTTGCATCACCATTATCGTTGTTTTTATCGTTTAGTGTTTATATTAAAATCAGCATCCGAGTCACTCCCTTCTTCTTTATCATCTTCATCATTGTTATCTTCAACAAATCCAGTATAGTTCCAATCATAAACTCTCGTCACAAACCGATTTATCAAATCCAGTGTTAATTTATCGTCGAACGTGAACGTAAGTTGTAGCGGTATTTCTAAGCCTCCTGATGGTATGGGCGACGTTCTATAGGTCAAAGACTTGACATGACCAATAACCTTACTGCCTTTGGTCTTGATAAAGAAGTGAACATGTCGTGATATTTCACGGGGGATATGACCTACGGTTACGAGGCTCTCGAAGAATCAATTCATAATTCTAATGGCACATGCATATGGATCGACTTCCAATGAGGCTTTTTTTGTTTCCATCTCGACGGTAACTTTTTCTCCCACTTTAGCATTTGTCCAGGACGTATGTTTGTATACATGGTATCCCTTTGAAGCAACAGTTGTAGTGAATGAATAAGCCATACTCTTTCTCAATTACGAAATACAAAAAAAAATCTTATAAAGCCTCCTGTCTTGTTTGTTAAATATTTTTCTGGTGTTTGAATTCGAATAAGCAAAGAATTCAAAATTCAAATTTGAATCCGTCTTATTGTAGTTTTCTTGCGCAGATTTCAATTCACAAATGTTCACGTTAAGAAAAAAACAGTTTAACATCAATGGCGAAGGTGAAAGATATTCGTATCTTTTTAAATAGTCGGAAGGAGACTGATGCCCAAGCGCTTGTTGCAAGTGCAACTGCTGATGTTTTACAATCAGAACTAATGATGGTTGAAAATGAGATAAAAAAATCAACACAAGTCAGAAAACATTTTAACAAAATTGTTCCAGAAACAATCAAAAGAGAAGCTGCGAAATATGCACTACTTCGTAGAACCAAGGCAACAATTGAGTGATTCAATAAAGTTTATCCAACGTACACTTTCATTAGAACTACCATCAATGCCTGGAAATTCAAAATGAAGAAGGAAAAGGATGAGGATACAATTTTTAAAAAGAAAGGGCGACCAAACATACTTTCAGACGATATCATGAAAAAGATAAAGACAGTTATATTTGAAACACAGGCTGCTGGAACTGCGATAAGCCGCTGCATTGTAATGGCTGTCGACAATGGAACGGTAAGGTCAAATAGTCCGACACTTTTAGAATAAATTGGGGGCTGTTTAGAGTTAACCGAAGATTAGGCACGAGGAGTTATCAAGCCAATGAAATGGACAAAGAGGAAAGGCACCCCTGGGAAAATAGAGCCATCTAAACAATTTCTATAAGAGGAAAAATTAACTTTCCAAAAGAAGATTTCTAGTGTAATTTTTGAACATGATATTCCTAAAGAACTAATCATCAACTCAGATTAAACATCACTGTCTTAGGTAAGTCCAAGTAAATACACTTTTGACATTAAAGGTGTGAAAACTGTTCCGATTAAAGGCATTTATGACAAGCGACAGGTAACTGCAACTTTCGCTATTTCTATGTCCGGAGAATTTCTTCCCATTTAAGTGATCTGTGAAGGGAAAACTAAAAGATGTCTACCCAAGTATACTTTTCCAGACAGTTTTGATGCAACATTTTCTGAAAACCACTGATCTTACACTGAAAAGTCTCTTAGCTTTTTAGCAAGATCGCTTCTTCCCATTTCAAAAAGGTTCGAGAATCCAACGGTTACCCAGATGAGCAGATGAGCCTTGTTATAATTGACACTTTTAAGGAACAAGACAACGATGAAGTAGCTCAACTTTGTCGAGAAAACAATTGTGCCCTTATTATTGTTTCGCATAATCTAACAAATAAATTTCAGCCGCTTCATATCACTGTCAATAAGCCAGCTAAAAGTTTTATAAAGGAAAAATATAATAAGTGGTATGCTGAACAAGTAACAAAACAACTCAATGAAAGTAAAGCTCCAGCAGACGTAGAAGTTGCTTTGAATCTATCAGAAATCAAACCATTGCATGCAAAATGGATCCATGAGATGTACGAGTACTTGCGAGGGAGCAGTGATTTGATTTTGAACGGCTTTAAATCAGCAGGGATCACAGAGGCGGTAGAAAAATCTATAGACGTCTTTGAAAGAATTTAAAAAAAACCGTTCCTTGCTTCTAGAAATGATAAGAACTTATTTGAAAGCTATTAAAGTTTTTGAATCCACAATTTCTTGTTGTATTTATAAAACTTATTTCATAGGTATCGTTTACTGGTTTTTAAATCTGTACGATTTTTAAAGTTTTCAAATGTACATCTTTTTGTGTTGATATCACTGTTGTTATTTTTTTTTTCATTTCCTTACTTTCGCCATACGTTAGCCACATTCATGGCGCACGGCCAGAAAAGGCGGAAAAATGCTTGCAGGGAATCTTTTTTCATAGTGGTAGCCATCAGGTATAAACAAAACACATTTAACAAGCAAACCAAAAGAATCGAGTAAAAATACTGGTGGGGAAAACAATTTTGGGGAAAACTGCTGGTCGGGGAAGAAAATATCGGAGAAAAATTTCGTCGGGGAAAAATTTCGTCACTTGCAAAAAATTTCGTCACTTTTCCCCGATATATTTTTCCCCAATAAGGTATTAGAATTGTGGATTTAAGCGATATTTCAGCGTCTAGTAGAGCATAGGATTAATCGAGGCATTCAGAAGAAATATGGCTCATTTTTGACTGATCCTTTAATATTCCTTAGCTATAAAAGTAATGGTGAATAGAAATTGTTACAACTACCATTTTTCTTAGTATATAGGCTCATTTTGAATTAGCCTCGTTTAAAACTCTATCGAAATAAACCTTTTCTTTCAATCAGTACTTATAAAATCCACCTATCACCTCTTTCAGATACTTCTCTCCCTGCTCTCTGAGACGTGCATCACTCTTTGTCGAAAAATAACCTTATCCTTCTCATCTCATGACATTACAACTTCTTTCTTGTATCTTTTTATAAAATATGTCATATTTTGGAGAGAAAATGTTACATCTAGTTGCAGATAAGTTTCAAAGTTGAAGTTAGACCGTCAAAAAGCATATCAACCGTTAAGTAATTTATCGCAAGCTATACTAGAAATAGAGGCGCTTTGTTCACAGTCATTTGACTGTGAACAAAGCGAGATCCGGCTACAGAGTTTTTCCTTCCAAAATCAAATTAAACTACAATGACATTACTTAATGTAGAAAATTTAAATCCTGTCTGTTTCAAATGTTCACAGGCCTTTTTACTTATCCATCCGGTTTTTATTTGCTACATTTCATACAAAGATTTTCTTTAATTTCGTTAAAGTACTTAAGTTATCAATAAAGAAGAAATGATATGAAAAATAATAATATCGTTAGTTTAATAGATTTAAATAGGCTTTTAAACTTATGTGGGTAAAACTAAGCATACAGTACTAACAGTAGAAACCATGTTTCTTTGGAATTTGGAAAAGTTTTATCTAAATAACGAAACAACTCCCCTCCCTCTTCAAAGCAGTGGCCTGAAGTCTACATTTACTTAAAATGCCACCTTAAGGAGGCCTGAAAGTTAGTTCCAAATGAAGAAATACACATAGTAAATTAAGATAAAGAAATCTTTACGCCCAGATGCAGTTGATATCTGAGAACTGTCCTTAAAATTGACCACTGTAACATTACATAAGACATCTCAAACACACGACAGAGCATTAATATATCTCATCCTGTGAACCATCCCTATTTTTTCCTATATCATTTAGTTACTTCACATATTGATTGTTGTCATTGACACTTCCATTTTAAAGTCCTTAAATAAACATATTTTGTGTACGTTATAAGAAGCCAAATCAGGCTTTCGTTATAAAGGGCTTTTTTCATTTCACTTATCTCAATGTATTCATAATCTTCTACATAAAACTAACACTGATATGCATGAAAAAGTGCTGAAGAAGAAATCATGTCAACAATTTTTAAGCCAAGCTGTGGAATACCTAGAACCATAAGTGGTGTATTTTAATTCTTGGGATTTAAATAGCTTTGATCTACGCAATTAACAGTAGTTTCAAAACAGATAGAAAGAGAGGCTTTCTAATTTTCTTCCCAAATCCTTGAGTATCTTGCTAGCATTGTAAGTCGTCTAACAGAAAATAAGAAAAAGGCCATAATACCTTTACCAAGATATCGGTAAGTTCATGTATTTTAACGCACTTTTTCATCCATTGACAACGGATGAGTAGTTATATCAATGGTTAATATGAAAATGCTGTCTAATGTGTTTTTTCTACAATTTTAATGATTATAATCTCATGTGTATTTGGGGCTTTTTGCTGCAGGCCCACTCTGAAGGTATTTTGACAAAGTTGACCTATTCTACAAGTGAGATAGGTCGATAACATTTTCTTGACAGTATAAACTTCTACCGTATATATTCTGTCGGCAAGTTAGAGTACACGTATTGTGTCCAAATGATGCCTATAGTTGACATTGTCTTTATCTGATCATTACCCACTGATATGCCAAACGTGAAATTTTCTTGCAGACAGTTGTTCCCCAGACTCTCTGAAAAGCAGCCAAATTACCCAGGGCACTTCTATACCATTACAAAAAAGGTAAAGCGTAATATTTTTATTAATTCCTATAAAGAAAGAGAACCAGTCACCTCGGCTTTGAAGAATATCATAGATTAGTCATCGAAGCTTTGTGGAATATCTTGAATCAGTCATAAAAATCTTTCCGGGATTTCGTGTGAAAAGAAGATTGTGGAAATAGAATTTTCTGAAATAAATTTGGATTACATAGCAATATGTGTGCTTATCTTCTGTCGTCTGTCGCTATTCAATTTTTTATCAATCTGACAATTCTTCATCACATCTTCTCCCTTATTGGTGGAGCTACTGTGAAGCCACAGGAACGGGTCATGGATATTGTCAAGGCTTAACAAGAAATTGCGTGTAAATTTTGGTGTAAATTAAATAATTACATAATAAAATTGAATCATAATTCAAATCTTTGAAGAGTTTTTTAATTCAATTATTATTCAAAAGAGATCTTTCAATTAATACCATCAATGTTATGCGAATCAGGAGTTTTTTCATTTGAGAAAATTCCTCACAATGTTAACTGATAATTTTTCGTTCTCTGAAATTTTAGTACAGTAAGGTTTCAGATCGAGGAACATATTTTAACAAGAATGCAAAGCAACAAAATCATAGGAGGCGTGTGGCGCTGAAATTATTGTAAATATACGTTACTATACTGGCCACAAGTTGCAAATGCGGCTTGAGTGCAGGTTCTCCACATCATTTGCAAGTGAATGATATGATCCCAAAAGTAATTTGGTGAAGAACACGCGCCGATAGCTCAGTTGATAGAACATTTGGCCATGGTACCCATGAGCACAGGTTCTTCGATACAGTCATATTTCTAAACTTTTTTACCATTCTAAATCCTCTCTGTTTGTATTATCTTCACTTTCCTTGACATCCATGCTTGTTATGGTCTGTTCATCTCACCTTGGAAGGGATGTCGTCATTATAAGAGAGATCAAGCCCTATATGTTTGAGTTACCTTGGATGTACAACGATAGGGAGCTGGGGAGAGAACAGCATATTCAAATGAAATATATAGTTGCACAAATGATTTGGTTGTTTAAGGATGTGGCCATGATAACCATGGGCACTGGTTTGAGTCTAGTTTAGTTTGCACATATTATTCACCCCTTGGCAATTCTAAATTCCCTTTATCTATAAAATTTTCTATATTATTCTCTATTCGTCTACAAGAGACAATGTGACCCAGAACAGCTAAGGTATTTTGGCTCGTTTTTGCATCAATTATTGAGTTCAAATGGACCAAAACTGTATTGTAGATATTTTTGTCAAAATACCTTCAAACACTTTTGTAGTTACAAACATTTGTTAAGGACTGAGGATGAAACCAGACAATAAAAATATGTAGAGAAACCAAAAAGACAAATATCTAATATCATTATTTTTTTCCTTTGTAGCTATTGAACAAACATGTTTTCCTTGTGTATACTTTAAGGTAAGCTTAGTCTTTTTGCATGTAAATATCATAAAGTACCCTACAGCTTTATTCCTTTGAAAGTTCCGAACCCATGCCATGTCCTATAGACTTGTGGAATATTTTTAAAAACACTTTGAATTTTTGTGAATTGTGGTTGTCTTATCATAGCTCAGAAAGAAAAACGATTATACAGGTGGTGACACTTTCGTCCAATATCTTTACTCTGAAAAACTCCAAGGGATAGTTTGTTCGTTAAATATTTTCAGTCAATATCTTTAAGGTACTATAAAAGAAAGAACTTGCTTTGCTTTTGCGCTAAAAAATTCTTTTTCCTTACTGTTGAAAGCTTGAACGCAGGCTTGTGTTGTATTCTTATTTTACATTTAAAGTTTACCCGAATCGCCGGTTTTATGAATATTAAGTTTTGCCAAAATACCTTTATTTCTTTCTCTTTTTTTTCATATTTAAATTTTCTTTCACAAGGGATTAAAATAAGCATCAGTCATTTCATGAATTTCTCCAATATCTAATCACCAAAAAGGTCAAATACTCAATGAACTTGAACTCTCCCAGAGCCACTTCTTAATATTAAGCTACTCTTTTATTTCCGGTTAATAAGGTGGAATTATCATAACAATGACGTAACTTTTATGAAGGCAAAATCCTCGTGACAAGGCGCGTAAGTTTTGTTTGCACTCTGTACCTTAAAAAATCTCTGTCTCTGGTTTCTACAGTATGAATTTAGCAATACCTTTTGTCTGCTACTACAGAAAAACAAACAACGTAGACCTCGTTATTGACCTATCTTAAATGTCGAAACTTTTAACCAACACCACAGGACACCAACAAGAGTAACTTCCGGTGACTGGGCCACATAATGCGAAGATATAATACAACATTATTAAATAATTCAGTGAACTATTTGCAATTAACTTTACAAGATCAAAACAATTATGTTTATATCCAGTCATGAAATAATTGAATAAATGATCAAGTGAAATTAATTAGTTATTAAAGCAGAAGTAATTGGAAGAGAATTAGAACTAATTCAAGGTTTTCAATTTGGTTTTTAAACCAAGGAAAGAAACATCGTTCACATTTGATCTTTACCACTGATGTATTTTAAAGAAAACCTATTTTGCAATAAACTACCTATTCAAATTCGTTTTCTTTTTTTTTTTAACTTTTCGTGAAAGAAATACCCTTTTTCACGATTTGCACTACATACAGTACCATTCAAAATCCACGCTGTTCTTTATTTTTTGTGAAAAACTTTTGAAGTTTTTCACAAAAACACCAAAAACACTAACACCAATGTGTCAACGACATGTCAAGGACGCTGATGGGTTAGTAATTCATTCCTCTCCGAGGGTATAAGTTTGAGGAGAATCAGACAATTGTAAACCTAGGTACGAAATTTACTTTCATTTGTAATTCCACATCACATAGAACTCAGTGGAGGAGGTGGTTCACATATAAGCCTGTAAAAGTGTGCTCCCATTTGTTCTTTTTCATCTCAAGCCTAAAATTTTGGATGAAAGAAAAGAGAGGACAATAAATCATTATTTGGCGTATGATTCAGAGTTTTCCTTCTCGGCAAGGCAAATGCTGGGAATATACAAAGCCTTTCCGATAATACAAACAAAAAACGGATGCTGGCATTTTCTAAACAAGGAAACAGGATGACTGTACAGTCATTTGGTTGTTAATGTTGGGATGGTCATTATTTTGACAACAGAGAGAAAACAATACAAAATCGAATAAAAACATATTACACAAGATAAAAACACCCAAAGCTATATACAAAAACATATATCCAGAATGCAAGGATGACGAAAATTGGTAAGAGGATAAAATGTTGTCATATTAAAAGAAAATTGGTTTTGATGGTAACGTTCCTATACTTAAATGAAAGAAATCAGTATGACGAGATCAGATGTACATCTTAAAAAAAATAAAGCTATCAATATTGTAAATCAAGATCTCTCAAAATAAATATATGTTTATAGTCTCACCTAATATCTTTGGAAGTAAGTGATACGGTGCTAACGTAAGCAATGAACAATTAGAAGTAAATGGGCATTACAAAGAGGAAGTTTCTTAAGGAGGACTTTTGCAGTGAGAAAAGTAAAAATTAGTTGAAACACGTTGTAAAACAAAGCTTTACAACGTGATTCAACCATATTCATAATTTTTTTCCTGCTGTTCATAAATTTTTACCTGCATATTTACCTGCAAGGCCAATAAATAACCACATAGAGTGTCTCTAATTTATTAGCTTGCTACTATATCTAAATGGTTTAGTTGTATTCTTGATATTTTTTTTCTAATATTAGTTCAGACATTAATATTTCCTGTCGTCACTTATGGGACCGAAAGCTGGACTCTTAGGAAGGATGATCAAAGAAGAATACAATCGTTTGAACTTTGGGTGTGGAGGAGACTTCTTCGGATTCCATGGACTGCGAGAAAAACAAATAATTGGGTTCTGAATCAAGTAAACACAAAGATATCACTTCTGAATTCCATAGACAAAGGTAAATTAACCTACTTTGGTCACATTATGAGAGCTGACAACAGTTTGGAGAAAATAATTTTGCAAGGAAAGATCGAAGGCAATAGACCCAGAACGAGATGGTGGGACAACATCATGGCAATAGTGGGCCAACCTCACATAGAAACAATCAGGGAAGTAACAGACAGATCGACTTGGAAGCTTCTCAACATGGTCACCAGGGGTTGAAATCGACCTGATGTAGATAGATAGATAGATTGATAGATAGATAAATAGATACATACATANAAGGAAAGATCGAAGGCAATAGACCCAGAACGAGATGGTGGGACAACATCATGGCAATAGTGGGCCAACCTCACATAGAAACAATCAGGGAAGTAACAGACAGATCGACTTGGAAGCTTTTCAACATGGTCACCAGGGGTTGAAATCGACCTGATGTAGATAGATAGATAGATTGATAGATAGATAAATAGATACATACATACATACATACATAGATAAATACATAGATAGATAGATAGATAGATAGATGGATAGATAGATAGATAGATAGATAGATAGATAGATAGATACATACATACATACATACATACATACATACAAACATACATACATAGATGGATTAGTACTGGACTAAAAAGGGCACTAATAACCTCCTGGGTATTGTAGTATTGGTACATTATTCAGTTTAAATAGTACTTAAATAGTAAAGAACTCAATTAGAGTAAGAATGTAAACTCAAATAGAACCCAAGCGTATTTCAGAAAGCTCAAAATGAAACCAATATATCATACAGATAGAAAGACAGATTACTTAGAATTGATTCTAGGGGGCTTCAACCCCGTAGGTTAAAAGACAACCTCGAGCCCTCTTTATTGCTCCAACATTAGAAAAAATGTTTGGCGATAGCAGTAATATCTAAACGCTCAGATGAATGAGTTTGAATTTTCCATGTTATTCAATTGTTTACTTATTCATTTCTGTTTTCCTTTCTCCATTTACAATATCATTGCTTTTGTCCTCCAATCTAACTAGGCAACTTTTAAGAAAAATATTTCTATCCAGAGGTGTTGTACCAAAAAGGAACAGGTGGGTTCTAATTTTGGGGTGGAGAATTTTTCCTAGAATGTCGCAAAATGTCCTTTAACAAACTAAATAAAATTTTCCTTGCCTCAACTGAAGCGACTTTAAGAGCAAGCTTAATATTACAGCAAAAAGCTGGTTTTACGTTATCACACGCATAATTTTCCCCCTAGACAAGCTCCATCATCCCATCATCACAAGCATAATTTTCCCCCTAAAGAACAAGCCCAATCATCCCAACATCACACGCATAATTTTCCCCCAAAAGAACAAGCCTCATCATCCTATCAACACACACATAATTCCTCCTCCCCCAAAGGAGAAGCTCCATAATCCCATCATCATACGCATAATCCCCCCCCCCCAAAGGAGAAGCTCTATCATCCTATCTGCACACGCATAATCCCCCCCCCAAAAAAGGAGAAGCTCCATCATTCCATCATCACACGCATAATTTCCCTCGCAAAAAAGAAGCTCCATCATCCCATATGCACACGCATAATTTCCCCCTAATAAACAAGCCCCAATATCACGAGTATAAAAATATAGAGTGTAAATGATGTCTTACTTCAAGCAAAACCGGATGTTTTTTTGCTCCCCTTTTTTCTTGTTCTTTTAATAAATAGATATCAATTATAGTTATTTCTAAGCATAGGTTTACCAGACAGTGAGTCACTTAAATGGGTTTTATTCAATAGATTTATAGGGCTTGGTTGCAGATTGACGTAAATAATAACAGCAATTGATCCACCATAACAGCGATTTTGTAAGAACTGTTCTAGAAAACAAATAAACTTTTAATCCATTTAGGATCAGCATAGCCTTAAGTTGTAAAGCCCCTCTCAAAGGTAACAGGATTTGAAGAACTGGGAGGGATAAAAACAAGAAGCAGTTTGTCAGTTAAGCAACGTCTCTCCTTTCAACTTTGCCTTCTATTAGTCACTAGTATTCAGTGCAGCATTAGTGCCAGGAAATTCGCAATAATCAGCTGCCTAGTCACGTGAACAGGAATGACCTGACTTCAACTATCACTTTTATTAGAATTAACCATGATTTAATTACTCCGTCATTTAGTGAGCTTGGTGGTCAGTGATATTAGTAGTAGTAGTAGTAGTAGTAGTAGTAGTAGTAGTAGTAGTAGTAGTAGTAGTAGTAGTAGTAGTAGTAGTAGTAGTAGTAGTAGTAGTAGTAGTAGTAGTAGTAGTAGTAGTAGTAGTAGTAGTAGTAGTAGTAGTAGTAGTAGTAGTAGTAGTAGTAGTAGTAGTAGTAGTAGTAGTAGTAGTAGTAGTAGTAGTAGTAGTAGTAGTATAGTAGTAGTAGTAGTAGAAGTAGTAGTAGTAGTAGGAGGAGGAGGAGGAGGAGGAGGAGGAGGAGTAGAAGGAGGAGTAATTATAGTAATGGAAGTAGTAGTAGTACTAATAGTGGTAGTAGTAGTNTGGTAGTCGTAGTAGTAGTGTTAGTAGTGGCGGTAGTAGTAGTAGTAGCAGTAATAGTAGTAGTAATAGTAGTAGTGGTAGTAGTACTACCACTATTATTTGTAGTGGTAGTAGTAGTATTAGTAGAAGTAGTGGTAGTAGTGGTAGTAGTAGTAATACCAGTGGTAATAGTAGCAGTAGTGTTAGTAGTAGTGGTAGTGGTAGTAGTAATAGTAGTGGTAGTAGTAGTATTAGTAGTTGTAATACTACTAGTAGTAGAAACATATACAAATTCAGTAGCCTGTCACTTATCAAGGAGCACCAAATTGGGGACAGTACGTCCAGGGCCGAGGCTGAACGTTGAAATGGAACCCCCATTTTTGTTAACCTGGTGGTCATTCATTTGGTTTCTACCTCACCTAATGCACTTTTTGTTTACCTGGTGGTCATTCATTTGGTTTCTACCTCACCTAATGCACTTTTTGTTAACCTGGTGGTCATTCATTTGGTTTCTACCTGCACCTAAAGCACTTTTTGTTAACCTGGTGGTCATTCATTTGGTTACTACCTCACCTAATGCACTTTTTTGTTTACCATTTCTTTTAAACCAATTATTTTTTGTTAGAATTGTTAAACTGAAAAATTTTATGAGATAAAAATAAATGAAATCTAATTTTAATGAGTTCCTCTCTATTACTATAATCTTTCTACAGTTATATCTTCATTGTCTTCACCACTGCTCTCTTTATCTTCACTCTTTCTGTTATCCTCATAGTCTTCTCTTGTATTTTCAGGCTCTAACTATCTCTTTCTAAATTTAACAAGAATATTTCGTCCAAATATTGATCGACATTCTCCATGATAAGTTCTAGTACAAGACGATATGTCATTGTGGCAAGAAGTCGCGAATGAAGGATTTCAATTTTTACAACGTATGTACATTTCAACAATGTAGCCACATTGTTGAAATCTTCTAACAGTCAGCAATTGCAATATTTTCCCAGGCACCATAAGCCCACTCAGCAAAATGTGTTCCTTTACAGCTACCGCTTTCGGTAAATTCGTCCTTTATGCATTCTCTATCCAGTCTTTCCATTTTCCTTTCAAAATATCTTTCAAAGGCTTATTAACAGGAATGCAAAGAAACTGAAGTAGAGGCATCGTACCAACATGTATGTTCTTTATGGATGAGTTGGACGCCTTGGATTTTTCCATCAGCTTAAACCTGAGGTGGCGCTTTGTTGAACTCATAAGCCGAAGAGATTTAACGGAATTAAAAGAACCCTCCTGGTCTTCGTTTAATAAAGTCCATTCAAATAAGTTTCACTTATTATTTGTTTTGTCCTTGTATCACCCCTAACATCTGCATTCCAGGTGGGTATTTTCCAAAGGAAGCTTTCTTCAAAGTTTTTAAAAAATCACAATAGGAGGTAGACGAAAAGCCGAAGACCCATGGGACCTTTTCTTTACTCCAGCAGATAGTGTGACAGTGAACCAATGGTGCTCATTCTCTGTAGTTTTAACTTCCACAGTCTTGAGACTGCACTTATCAAAAGTAGCGTCACAGAGCACATCGAAATATTAGGGAGTTTTGTCCTTGTTTATAAGGTTCAGAAAATCACCATATTGTGTTTCAATAATTCCTCAGCTATTTTAGAAATGTTTTGGCCAATACTTGTCATACGACTATGAGTTAAGTTGTCTGACACAATTTCTATAAAACCACCACTTCGATGCTCTAAAGTTTTTGGAAAACTGACGCTGCTTTTCGTCGTATCTTTTAAAAGTCTCTGCTAAGTGCTCTTTACGTTTATCCTCTACAAACTGTATTCAAATATTGCTTGATCAAGCAAAGGAAAATGTGATTTTCCCAATTAAACTTTTGAAAAATGTCTTGTGCAGATCTACACAGACAAATAAATGCTTTTTTTGGTAAAGTTAA
>RDPX01000397.1:323589-335348 GCA_003991215.1 Morbakka virulenta
GTGAGAGGAGAAATAGGTCATGTATGGCAAATGAATTAAGTTACTGTGATACGCGTAGTAATTGGAGCATTGGGAGTGATTTCAGACAAGTTTGAAAGATGCAAGGAGAAGATGGGTGTGAAGATTGCGATGGCAATTATTCAGAAAACAGCACTGCTTGAAACAGCGAGGATACTGCGAAAAGTCTTGTCTCTTCAGAGAAACAGGAGAAGGAATTTTGAGACCCCTGGTGACTTGTTGTTTCCCGCTCTCAAAGATAAAAGAACAAAAGAACTTTCCAGACAAACATGTCTGGGACATTATTGACAATAAAAATAATAGCAAACAACTATTGGCCCTCAACAAGGACAAACAGAAAGTGCAGTCAGAGACGCAAGGGCAACCAGCAAAAAGATGAGCAATTGGAAGTCGCAAGGCACGATGGGGTTCAAGGGTATTTGATCAAGCGATTTAGTTAATGTTACACACAAATAGCTGAACAGCTCAACATCTTACTTAGTGATGGCCAAGAGGTCCCTGCATGGATGACAATTTTATCCCTCAAAGACGTCGGGGAAAAAATGGTGTAGACAGTTAAACGCCAATATCGTTCTTACCACTCATCTTGAAGCTGCTCTTAGAAATAATTGCAGAGACACAGTGCAGGCATCTTGAGGTAAATTATGTACTTCCAGAAGAAAAAAAGGAAGAGTGAAACGAGGCTGCACTTATCAATACTTGAGCAGTGTCACCCCTTAGATATGGAGCTGGAATGATCATGTGGACAGTAGAATAGCTTAAGAGGATTTGGATTGGAAGACAAGAAAGCTCCTGACCACATATAATATGTCTCACCCAAGAAGTGACACTGACATGTTGTATGTAGCAAGAAAAAGAGAAGGTAGAGGGTTGATAGGTTGTGAAAATTGCATTAGAGCAGAAGAGAATAACGTAGCATGTTACATAAAGAATGCTGCAGAACAACTTCTGGTAGAAGTGAAAAGTTCAGATATGATGAAAACCGGAGGTTGTGAGGAAAAGACACATTACAAAATAACAAAAGAGAACGAGACTGAAAGCAAATGGACAGAAAAAATGATGTATGGAAAGCTTCACGGAGAAAGGACAGACCAACAGGAAAGGTGGCTTTAGGTGTCAAAATTTGATTTAAATCTGGACACGGAAGCCTTAATCTGTGCTGATCAAGAGCAAGCGCTAAGAACTAATTATAGCAAGCACAGGGTTGATAGAGGAGAAAGTGATAAATGCAGGAATTGTGGTTGGAAAGGAGAGACTGTTTGGCATATTATCAGTCTATACACACCTCTAACACAGAAGGAATACAGGAGGTGTCACGACAACCTGGTGATAAGGATAGTGCACTGGGTGCTGTGCCGAAAGTATAACCTTGAAAGAGATAATAGGTGGTACGGCCATAAACCTAAAGGGGTTCTAGAGAATAAAACCACAAAAATTCTATGGGATTTTATGATATAGTGTGCTCTATCATGCTCAACAACAACAATAATAATAATAATAATAATAACAATAATAATAACAATAAACAGATTGAAAGGATTTCTGGAGCAACTGAACATAGGGAGTGACATTGGTACTCTCCATAAGTCTGCCTTACTGAGAACCGCACACATATTGCGAAAAGTTTTCAGTATCTAAAAAACCCTCAGTGTGTCAAGTCCAATGAAAAGGACCTGATGCAGAGGATGACAATAGCGGAAGTTAAAACCCATACTGGGCGAATCAGAATAATAAACATAATAATAATAATAATAATAATAATAATAATAAATGATGCAAAAAATTACAGACCAATTACATGTCTGTCCACAACGTATAAACTCTTAACGTCAGTTATGACAGACAGAACTTGTGTACACCTTGACCGAAACAACCTTTTCCCTCTCGAACAGAAAGGACGCAGGCATGGATCGTGCGGATGCAAGGACTAAATGCTAGTCAACAAAATCCTTCTTGAAAATTGTAAAATGAAAAGAAGGAAGATGAGTTGTGCGTGGATTGACTACAAAAAAGCGTTTGATAGTGTTCCACACGAGTGGATCCTTAAGTCCTTAGAATTATTTAAAGTTTCACCAAGAGTTATAAAATTTTTAACGTTCAACATGACAAACTGGAAGACAAGGCTTTTTCTTTCTCGTGAGGGTGGTACTTTGATGACTGATGACATCAGCATCAAAAGAGGGATATTCCAAGGTGACTCGCTTTCTCCCCTCCTTTTCTATATTTCACTCATACCTCTTTCACTTGAGCTAAATTCATCCGGGTAGGGATATAAGACCGGATCTAAGCGAATTTTACATTTGTTTTATATGGATGATTTAAAGCTATATGCAGAGAACGATAACGGACTTGAAGGGCTGTTGAGGATAGTGAACGGCTTCAGTGACGATATAGGAATGGAATTTGAGTTGAGTAAGTTCGCCAAAGCTACTTTTAAGAAAGGGAAATTGGTGACAACCAACAATATCACATAAGATGAAGAAACCGTGATTAAAGATCTAGAGCAGGATAGTGTTTACAAGTGCCTAGGCGTTGACGAGTCAAATGGAAGCCAACACGCTTCAACGAAACAGAAGCTTAAAAAGGAATTGCTTAGACGGGCTAGATTGATATTCAAGAAAGAGCTGAACTCAAAGAATCGAGTCACAGCCTATAACACATTGGCTGTTCCAGTAATCACGTATAGCTTTAACATTATTGACTGGAATCTAATGGAGATTAAAAGATTAGATACTAAGATTAGGAAATTACTTACAACATACAATATGCATCATTCAAAAGAATATGTTGAACGTCTTTACCTTCCTAGAAAATCCGATGGAAGAGGTTTGACTCAACTTGAACTTTCTTTTAAAACTTCAACAATCGGTATCTTTCGGTATTTAAATTTGTCAGAGGATTTGATTCTCCAGTAAGTGTATAGTCATGAGCATAAGAAAAGCTCTCACTCGGTTGTTAAAGATGCTAAACTGTTTGCGGAAGAACTGAAACTTGATTTGGAAGCTGAGTTTGAAGGAGAAATGAAAAACACTGAAAATGCTCGAAAGCTAAAAAAGATGGCAAAGGAAAAAGGAAAAAAGGTTATCAACAGTACCTGGAGGTCAAAGCCTTTGCATGGTCAGTACCCACCTCGAAGCCCAAAAGCTGATGTTAATTTATCAGACATTCTTCAGTGGCTGAGAAGTGCTGGCCTATAGGAGGAGACTGAAGGGTTTGTAGTCGCAGCTCAGGATCAAGCACTATGCACTAGGAATTACCAGGCGAATGTAATCCATAATGGTGCAGACGAAAAGTGTAGGTTCTGTAACAAAATCGCAGAAACAATTGACCATCTCATTTCAGGCTGCTCGATCCTTGCACCAAATGAGTATACCAACAGACACAATCGTGTCGATCAATGCATTCACTGAAAAGTCTGTAGCCACTATGACATTGAAACAACAGACAAGTGGTATGACCACAAACCTTTACCTGTCGTAGACAAGCCAAGTGAAACTATATTATGGGACTTCCCATAAGAACTGATAGGACTATCCAAGCTAACAGGCCAGATATCGTTATTAAAGACAAACTAAATAAAACGTGTCAATTGATCGACAATTTGAAAAACTAAGCAAGTATCACGAATGTGGAAAATGAAGACGAAAACAATTCCTGTCATTGTGGGGGCAATTGGTATAATCAAAAAAGGAACTGAAAAATATGTAATCGACTTCCCAGGAAAGCTGTCTTTAATCGAAATTCAAAAAATAGTGCTAAACAGCACTGCCCTTATCTTAAGAAAAACATTGTGAGTTTGAAAATAGTACATACCAGTTATCTTTATTTAAAACAGCATACATCACGAACGGCCTAGTACCCTAGGTTATTGGTAATAACTCGGTGCTATGAAGTTCTAAAACAATAAACAAATAAAAGAAAAAGAGATAAAACATACTACTACTAATAATATTATGATAATAATAAGAATAATGATAATAAGAATAAGAATAATTATAATAATAATATTAATAATAGTAATAATAATAATAATGCTGTATCTCCAGTTAATTAAGAAATAAGCCGAGAAAAGAAAGGAAAAAGACAAATAACCATAAATAATAAAAATTTCAATAGTAAAAATGCCACATACGTTTTTGTTTCAAACGCTTTAAAAATCAGGTCTTTTTGTCCCATTCAGCTTTTCACGATGACTATCAAACTCTCTAGCCATTTGAGAAATAAAATTTCCGTTGTTCTTCAAACGCAACAAAACTCTCCTTTTCAAATGAAGTATGTGGCTATTATGCTTTGGCCTGTCCATCTTGAATAACACCTCGTACACTTTGTACACTAGATGTGTTTGAGTTTGGCAGTTATGTAATAGGCCATCATGTATATAAAAATATATGGTCGCCTGACGTACATGAGGTTTTATTTAAAGGAATGAAAGCCTAGAATCCTTACAATCGCTATGCTGTAGCAATTGTTAAAAATAAAAAGACAGTTAGAAATATACCGGAAGAATATTCAACACATTGTAATGCAGGTTTATCAGCCGGAGGGAGGATTTTTGCGAAGTGACAGGCTCTCGAGAAAACAAGAGAAATCGAGGACTTAACGTACCTTTTTATTAAAGGACCTCATTCATGATTGCAAATGTGCGGATTTAGATCCAAGAATACCAAGAACTGTTTAGTATTAACATGAAATAATTATATATATATTTGTGTAATATTGTGTATTTGTATCAAAAAGTGCTCAATGCATATAGCAGAGCAATATAAGATAAGATAAAACACGAAAAATTTTTGATGAGCCGCCTACTTTATTTGTTTATAAAAAGCATGTACAGTATTTGTAGCATTATTGCCTGATGATCGAAATATCGTGAAACTATTAGTTGCAATCACAGTTCTTATTTTTCGTGTTTTATCTTATCTTATATATATATATATCCTTTATGTATATAAATAATTATATAACCTTTATGTGAGGGCGCCTTTAAGGCCTTAAGGGGATAATAGAGTATTTTATTGTATGAAGCGACGGTAAAGGAAAGCTTTAAAAGCTTTATAAATGACCCAAGTATATCAAATATATCGTACCTTTTTGAATTAGCCTCAGAAGCTTATCTGTCAAAAGCATTTTGGGATGGGCTGAAGTTTATTTAAGGGGGGCTAATTTGGAGAGGATGACTACAACTGATTTGTGTCGATTATCTATCGACGCCTTTCAACATTAATTTAATTTAGTTAAATATGAAGTCGAGAATAAGGCTTTCAATGATTGATTTCATACGGAAATCCAATGAAGACAAGAAATGGAAAATTACCAACGATAATTAACATTAACAAGTTCATATAAATAAAACATTTTTCATTTAGCATGCAGAATATGTTTACGGTATCAATAAGGATAATTTCACTCATTTCTGTTAAGCTTATAATCCCTCACATTCCTATTGCTTGGTAGACCTAAATCCTTGGTTGCTGTTACTGAGCCGTCATTGCTAGTGGGAACAAAAGGATTGCCTTTACTTCAGATGCTTAAATTTCACCTGCTCTGCCGGGAATTTTAATCTACCATTTTTAACCTTAGTTCTTTTTAAAAAAATGAATTCTGTCGTTCTCACTTCCAAATCGGGCTACCATAAACCCATAAATTTTGATGAAATCATGACACTGGATCAGAAGAGGGCTTCCGTCAAGCACCCAAAATTAATTGCAAAATGATTTAAAAGGAAATAGATGTGCATTTCAAATGTCATTTTTAGTTAAAATGATAAATCCTCCTTTCCAAATGTCAAACGCTCAATGGAATTTTACCCACTAAGAAAATGTCATTTAATTTGATTATATTATAAAGACACCTAAAAATCTACCATCTGACAAGGAGTTGATTGAACAGCAGACCGAAAGAGCAATTGATGGAATAAGATTAAAATCCTATTCATGTGATGCTCAAGGTAAAAAACATTGGCTAAACGTATAACAAATGAACCCTGCAGGTTTGTTTTTTCAAGTTCAAGAACAATAAAAGGCATAATGCAACTAAATATATTAACTGTAAAGAAATGACTGAAGAAAAGAAAAAAAAAATTTTTTAAATTAGGTTAAGCCAAGAAATAAGAGCTAACCTTCGACTTAAAAATATTCAAATCATATAATGGAGGAAAGCATTCACAAGCTAAAGAGGTCGACAACTTAAAAAGACTACTATCATATAGAAATTTGTCAGAAAGAGAGAAAACAACTGCATTAGGATAAGGACGTTGAGAGAAACAGGTCACACAAGATGCAACAAACTGAGCTGGTACCAGAGATCAAAGGTCATCAGGACAGTTCCCATGATAATACTTTTAAAAAAGATTAATACAAGGCACAATTTGTTGACGAGACAAAGGTTAAAGAGAAGCAGCAAGATTTGGTCCTGTCAATTACAAATACATCTCTGAACTCCATCAAGAACACCAAGATGAGATGAGGGAGAACCTGTCCAGATTTTACAACAGTTTTACATGCAAACATGGATGGCAGATTTATGAGATACAAGATGACCTTAGGTATAAAGTTATTTCCAGATCGATACAAAGAACCAAACCTTGTTACAGGCAGGTTTCCTTACAGATAGAAAAGAACTGGAGAAAGTTTAAAACCAAATATGTTCATTGATGAACATTTATCAAGAGGAGAAGCAACCGCACCAGGGTTAACATCAGAATGACATTCCATGGATATGAAATTGGGTCAGCCGAGCCAGACCAAGTTTAAAGTCTAACAATGAAATGCCTTGGGAACAAGATTTAAAACAGTTGCCTTAACCCCAAAAGTGACAACAGCATGATCAGAAGATCCAAAAGGAGGTAAAATTGAAACCGTATAATACTCAGGAATAGAGGTAAAAAAGATACTTAAGAGGTCTCTCTAAAGTATCTTTTTTCCTGAGTTTTCCTGAGTCTGAATCAGAAAATCCTGTTGAAAGGTCAGCAAGCTGTACACTATCCTGAACAATAGCGAAGCTGTAAGTAACTTCTCTAGGTCGGTCAGTCCTATTAAAATAACTCAACCAGGACATGCGATGAGCATTGAAGTTACCAAAGACACAGATGTTAACATTGTGATGCTTATCCAAGGCCCTATTGATGGAGTCTGATAATATTTCAATGACTGGGTAAGAATCCGAAAGGGTTGATTAATACAAGAGAAATAAGTAGCAAGTTGTTGTAGAAGAGGCAATCTAAAACACAGGAAAGCAGTATCTTTAAATTTAAGTTCTTGCACTGGAAGATCCTATTGAGCATGGATAGGGAGACCATGAAAATGAGCTGTAGAGTTTGTTAAAAACAAACCCATTAACATAAATATTACAAAAACTGTCTCATTGAGGCTTGTCTTACAAAGTGCAAAAATACGAGGAGAGTCAAAATGAAGGAAACCTTTCAAAAGAGAAAAATTAAAACGAAGACCTTTGAAAAGAAGAGGGCATTTCTTTTAAGATAAAAGGTTTTCCGGGTCTGTGTGAATCCATTAATACCTCCTCTCGAGTCTGCACTCTGGAATATGGAGTCAATCTTAGGTCTGGATATTCTTCGCACCTTCTGACGACTGTTTTGAAGTTTTGCCGGGTACCAGGGATCTTTCATTTGATCAAGAATACCTTAAAAAAAGATGAAGAAATGAATAGATGTCAAAATTATTATTTAAAAGCAGACTACCAGCATGCCAACTAGCTGAGCTCTAAGGTGATGAGGGTTGTACTAAAGGAAGTGATAACAGATACTGTAGACTGCACGTTTCTCTCATTAGAGAGGAGTGGTGATGAGGTTACACTATCACCAATGTTCTCATCGAGACATCGTCTCTAGAAAAGTTGCTAACTAAGGCTAAAGAGGCCCTCCTGTCCATGAGATAGGTACCAATGTGGAATTTCAAGATCTCGGGGATGAGAGTTTGATGACAAACTTTGTAAAGGCAGCGCTTGAAATTAACCTAAAGGCAAAGTTAACCATGAAAAAATCTAAAGAGAAGATTTAAAAAGTAACAAGACTCTACAACACTCTTTTTCAAACTACAGATAAGAAAGGAAGCTTTGTCAAAGTTTTTCAGATTAGAACCATGATTTGCTAAATCCCTGTTTACCACCATGGGAACTTATTTGAGGGTTTTGGCTTATTTGGTAACACTATTTTAGGTGGTGGGGTCTTGCTGAGTCAAATCCGTTTTCTTTAGGATCTTGATCAAGGATTCGAGATATGTGTTACGCCTAATATTTAAATATTAGGCGTAACACATATTTAATGTTTTCACAATCGTCAGCTAAATAAAAAATTTTGTTCAGCTGACCATTGTGAAAGCATTAAACTGACAGTTGTAAACTAAGTTTTATTGATTTTTTTTGCCGTACAAAATATGATAGCTCTGATATTGTTATATTATTGAACACTGTCGATAGCTAATAATGATTTAAAACTGGTATATATATGTATATATATATATACATGCATTGTTAATGAAATTCATTTGTCAATAATTTTCTGCGGGGAAAATACCCTTATAATGGTACTTTCTACAAGACTGCATGTTGGTTGAGTTGCATGAAAAAAAAATTCTCTTTTAATACTTCAAGAAATGATACTCATGAACAACTTAAGAAGACCAACGCAGAAAAATCGTCACCTTGCTTTACAATTTTAAAGAAATATTAACATCTTAGGCATTCATTTCTTCAGCTGTAGATTTATTATGTCTGCTTCAAACAATTTATTCTCCTTCGTTGAGTTTTTACGTGGAGTAATGGCCAAATGGTAAATTCAACAGACTACTATGGAAGAACTTCACAATTCGAACTCCGGCTATCTCTCTGGAAGTAATGCGCTTAAGTTGTTTTTCCCTTATAAGTGGCATACTACTGAGTTAGTACATATTTTCGGAAATAGAAGTGGGAGAGGGAAGAAAGTAACCCTCTCTGTTAAAGTGTCTTCAAAGCCCCCTATTCAAGATCTAAAAGAAAAAAAAGACTTGTGATTTTAACCTGTTTCTAGAGCAATGGGTATCTTACGCAATGAAATATTTTAGTAAAATCTAACAGGCCAAATGTTACGTTTATGTTTGATGATTTAATATGTTTGTGAATAATTCTCTGGGTGGAAAATACCCTTCTAATAGTACTTCTACCAAGCTGCATGTTGGTTGACTTGCATGAAAAAATTTACTTCTTTAATACTTCAAGAAATGAAACTCGTTAACTGTTTAAAGATAAGACTTAGGACATTGACAGGTTAATATTTGTCACAATCTAGACGGCTGTTTTTGTAAAAGAGAGCTTATATTAGGGCCTTTTAGCATCTCTAGGTCTAAAGCTAGCAGTTGGAAAGCTATTAATAAGATGTAACAAGGCATTTCCTTGACTGTCGCTCTCTTAGACTGCCTTCTTACGGTCTTCTGACCATATGTTATCCAATCCTGGTTTCTTACCAATTTTCATCTTTGTGATTACATTTTATAACTCAAATTTGAGAATAGATGGAGTCAGATTTTATGATGTATATTCAGTAAAAATGTTAAAACAGACATCAAAATACAGATTTTTACAGACGTCGGCTCTCTGACAGATATCATCCTTTTTTATTAAGATATTTTCATCATTTTCTGTTATGCTTCAGATTGTATTATTTAGCTATCCTTGGGCTTTTTCAGAAGGGGAAGAAAATACAGATTCTGGAGTGAGTGCAGAGTGAACCAGTGTGCTGTTCAATCTGCTTCCTTTTGTCCTTTTCTTGCAGTTTTTAGATCTTGCTTTGGCTCATTTATACTTCCTTGAAGTTGCTGTTACCTGTTCTAATATCGTGGTTGTCTTTTTGTAGTTGTTCGAGTTTTTTGTGACATCCACTTTAGTTGACATCCATCCACCATTAGTAGCGCAGAGAATCTTTACCCACTGTTTCTTAAATCATGGATTTTCTGGCCTGTGAATCTATTACTTTGCGTCAGTTACATTTACCAATTCACTCATCAATTTTTAATCGAAAAAAGTAGTCCGCAGTTGCATCAGATTTAGATTTAAACTGAAAAAAATGGCCTTTGGTGTAGTATCAAAGGTACATAACACACACAAACACACACACATTTATACATATATATACATATATATATACTTATATGCACAACTGTATACATATATAACCTTTCATTTCTCTTAATGGCATGTGTCGTTTGTGCTTGTCAACTTGCCTTCTTTGTTTATGTTTCCATATATGTTATCTGGAATATTACATAAGAACGTTTTTAAATCTGTGTAAACAAAAAACATACAAAGAGTCTACTCTCAGAGTAAATATACACAAGCAAGTTATGTGAATTTATCATCAGGGTATATGTAGCTTAATGATCATACGTATAAGTTTGCATTTATCTAACAGTAATTGTAACAAACATCATTTGCCAATTATGGATATTTGTACAATGAAATTGAGTCTCCTACCTAGAAATCTAGACTTCTTTTTATAACAACCACACATTGTGAAATATCTACATTACATCACCCATGTTGTACAGGTTGAGCGATTTTCTTAACCATTGCTTCATCTGCAGATTAACTTGATATTTGTTCATAGCATACCAGATGACATCACAGGCGGTACGCTGTCTACATAATGACGTTGAATGTAGTAACGATTCATCAGTTGGTGGCTAGAAAGACTATATGGGGTCTTATAAATGTTATTGTCAATAATACCTGTTTTCCCGGGAAGAGTGATCAAATTCAACTACTTGGATTGATATTAGAAGGATCATGGTCAATTGCAATCTTTCATGGATTACATTATACCTAATGGTAATCTATCATAATTGTCAAACATTATAGCATTCCCAAATACAGCTTATTCCAATTAATTCCTACTCTGTTGATTGTTTTCACCTTTTTTGCACCTTTGTGCGTACAAATCGAAGTAAAAAATATTCTTTTTGAAATCTCACTGAAACTTCAAAAGCAGAAATGGTTTATGGGTCAACGGATATTTTATCTTCAGTAAGCATCATAATCCTGTTTGACTTGATCAAAAGCTAATGTCTATGTCTCGTCTCTTACTGTTTAATTCGTTAGAATCCATGTTATCCTTTAGCAGCAGGAATTTTAAGAAGCTTAAATTTTCCTTTGATGTCGATTGTATAATTTGATACTCCTGAATAAGCATATCCAGCATAACAACTCACAAGTGATACGGACAAAATTGGAATAAATTAAAATTCGTAATGAGGAGTGTATTTTAAATGACAATTCTATTCATGTTGCCATGTAAACGCTAAAGGCGGAGAGCTACATTAACACTAATTTATTGTAATCTTAAAAATAATTTCGGTACTTGAATATTCTTGTGGAGGTTTTTCAGTAGATTTGCTTCGTAAATTATTACGAAGTTTTTAATAGTAATGTTCATAATAATAATGGTAATTATAATAATGCTCATCTGGCTAAACCTCATGAAATGAAATAAAAGAAATAAAGCCTGAGAACTTGGAATCATTTTAGATGGTACTTACATCCTAAAAACGTCCATAATCTCCATACAGAGAGGGAGAGAGAGAGAGGGAGAGGGAGAGGGAGAGAGAAAGAGAGAGAGGAAGGAGGGGAAGTAGGGGAAGAGCGAACAAGAGAGGGGGGATAACAGCGAACAAGAGAGATATATAGGCAGAGACAGAGAGAGACTGAGAGAGACAGAAAAACAGAGAGGTAGCAAGTAAGCGAGAGAGAGAGAGAGA
>RDPX01000397.1:335617-356353 GCA_003991215.1 Morbakka virulenta
AGAGAGAGACACAGAGACACAGAGACACAGAGACACAGAGAGAGAGAGAGAGAGAGAGAGAGAGAGACAGAGACAGTGACACAGAGAGAGACACACAGAGAGAAGGAGAAAGAGAGAGACACACACACACATACACAGAGACAGACAGAGAGACACACAGAGAGACAGAGAGACAGAGAGACAGAGAGACAGAGAGAAGTATTATAATAAAATGTTAGAGGTAGTAAAATATGAGAATCTCAACCAACGTACATGCGCATGGGCTTTATTCTATTTTTATTCTTAAATTCGCCAAATTCAAATTTGAAAATATTATGAAACATAATGATACTCTAATACAAAAGAACAACAACTAAGTTATGGAGGATGAAAAAATAACAAACATTGAAAGGTATGCAATATTTGATGGAGAGTATTTCATCCGAAAGTTGTTCTTGGAATAAAATTAAGTTTTCCATCATTATATTTTTGATAATCTTCAATAAACAATTTACCTTCATTACTCTAAAAATTGCAAGAATACTGCTGTATAACATTTCCAATTACAAACCCAAATGTATTTATTTTTAAAAATGTCTGCAGTTGTAGAAAGTAAACTAAATGTCAAACCTCCCTCATCTCTTCCTCAGGTGACCATTTTTCTATGTTTTCTGATAGTTCTAAGATTATTTGTCTAAGCCCTTCTTACTTATTTTGATGCCAAAACCCTCAAATAGACTGGCAGTGTCTGAAACATTACTTCTTTAGAGGTACATTAAAGTAGCAAAAATGATAGCAAGCAGTACATGTCTCTTTGAGCATGATCAGTATAGGTTGGTAGAAAAAGATTACTAGCAGAGGTGGAAAAAAACTTATAAAAGATCAAATGATAATACAAATTCGTATTGTATTTTACATCGCTACTAGTAAATCAAAAGGAATTTCCAGTTGAAGCTAAATAAAGTCAAAAATAGCTAAATAAAATCAAAATAGGATTTAATATGCTTAATTAGGTTGGATGTATCACACCATGTTGTGTGGTGACACAACCTAAATCAAATGGGTGTCAAGTAAAAGAAACTAAGTCTCTTCATATATGAAGTTTACTCGAAATGATAAAAAAGCAGTCTCCTGACGAACAAGTAAAGTTGCAAATATTTTTAGAGACTACGCTTTGTACTATAGAATGTAGATATTTAAATTAGTGCCATATGAACCCCGGAAGAGTCTGTTCCGTGACATACCTTTAGGATTCCTTTGACTGTGGATTTTGGAGAATTGAGAGTGACTGTCTAAAGACTAAGTTGAACTAAACTAAACTAAAGAGAGAGTTAGACATAGAGTAAACTGCTTTTAGATTAGTCAACACCACTCAGAATTGTAGTTATAGAATGATTAAAACATTGACGAACATATATAGAGACCAAGTTGTCCAGATTCTCTGTTATTCATGTTTTGACAGACTAGCTACAGTCAGATACCATAAAATCTTGGATAGTACATGATGGTGCTACATCGTAAATTGATGGTGCTACATCAAAAATTATCTTATTGTTTGAAAGAAGTGGTAGTGCATGAACTGTATTCAGTAATTGTGAAATCAGAGTTACCAGGTCAGGCATATTTCTTTGGTTACTTATAATAAATACTTAAGTCAAAGTAACAATAATAGTAATAATGATAACAATAATGATAGTAATAATAATAATAACAACAATAATAATTTGTCCTGAGCATTGACAAAAAAACTGCATCCACTGTTGTGGAGTTTCTACGTGGGCGAATGAGGCTACCCTTTGTCACAACTACCTCCAGGTCACCCTCAGGCAAGGTGTAGCACCTCCAAGCCTACCCTAAGAATTTGTAATACGAGGTTGGCATCTGGCAGGGTTAAGCCTGCCTCAGGGCTGGCAATCCTCCCAGTGAAACTTTAACCATAGAAGTATTGGAAGAGAAACCAGTGGGCATATTCACAAAGCATGTGGAGAAGGAGTCAGATTAGGTCTAAACTGTCTCAGTGATGTTGTCAGAAAACGGCAAACATTTTAGTGATGGCGTCAAAAAACGTATTGATTTCTGATAAGTCTAAACCAGTTAGTGATAGCATTTGACAGACTTTCATCACATTTTACTCTTTTGAACTTCTGAAGAGCCTTGGCTTATTTAACGCTTTGTAGTATGAACTGTAGTGTTACTTACTATGATCCAATGTCAAATCTTTTTGTTTTACCGTAGCCTGATACAATGTAAGCTAGTTAAGGTCATTGCAAAAGGATATAGGGTCACCTGAGTCACTAACTTGCACTTTTAGCCGAATAGTTAAACAATCAAACTTGGCATTTGCGCCAAAAAACTATTACAATAAACAGGTGTATGACACGCTGATAGTTGCATCTTTCGTCCTATGTAAATAACGTCCAATCCTTAAGACCAAAATCTTTAATCCAAAATCTTTAAATCTACACACATCGGCGAAGCCAATTTGGGTGGTAGGGCTGCAGAAGCATACTTTTTTTGAATGAAAAATGTTTTTGACAAAACAGTTGAAAAATGTAGAAGTAATAGAAGAAAAGAATAACCCAATAACTAGTTTTACTGCATTGACAGAAATTTGAGCTAGGAGGATCCTGATTTGGAGATATAAACGAAAGGAATGGAAGGGCCAGATTATGTAATGTGAGTATTTGAATAGGTGTTCCAAGATGACGTCGTAAATTAGGTCATCAACCTTAATGGGTTTTACAGGTTGCACGAATTAGTTGCATAAAGCTGTGATAAATTATGGTGGCATTATTGTTTAGTTTATAGAAGGTGAGCTTGAAGAAAATTGAGAAAAAATAATTGCACTCATTCTATCGAATTTATTGTGAAAGTGCGCGTAAAATCAATTTCTCTATTGGAAGAAAGAAAGAAAATTGCTGGTATCAAACATACATTAATCTACATTAACAAAATAAAGATAAAACTACTAAAGCTTACAATAGTTGAAGTAACATAGAACACTCAGTAACTGTATATATTAAAAAGCCTTTTTATCCACATCAAAGTTTAAAGTTTCCAGTTACAATGGCTGGAAAGCAAAGAAGATTTTGCTTCTTGGCCTTTTGGCTAAGATCAAGTGTAGAGCTCAGGTTGGGGCTTTGGCTATAGGGCCCAACCATGCAGGTCAGGGGTCTCGAGATGCTTGAGCCTTGGCTAAAGACCAACCAAAGAGGAAGGGCCTTCCTATGGAGGTTTTCTGGAAGGGAGATCCCTATGTCTTGCATTTTATGGTATCTTGCTTGCTTTTTATCCCACTTTTTCTTGATCTGTTGTTTCCTTTCGGGTCTTTCACAGATGGGAATCTGTGAATGACAAAAATGGGCCCACTGTTTACCAGGGGTTCTATCAATTAAAGACCCAGTAGAGATGCTGAGTGATGGAGAAAGAAACAGTCAGGCTTTTAGCCATAAATGCTTGATGACTGTTTTAGAATGCACTGAGTACCAAGCGCGTCAGGGAGTGCAGGCACTTTTTCACGGTAGCAATGAGGATTCAAACTTCATCTGAAAAGTAAATCTTTATCCTGAGTTATTATTATGTCGCACACTGTCTTAGTCAGTGGTGGTAGCAGTATGAAACTTGATGCTAACACGACTCCTCAAATTTCAAGCACTGTACCGAGGAAAGTTGCAGAGCAGATGGTGACAGTTTGCTGCAATTCTACAATTCGTATTCCTATTCCAAGGACACCTAATCTTTTGGTAAGTTTCTTTGGGGTTGTCCCAAGTGCACTTATTACAATTAAAATGACTTTCCTTCTCATATTGTATAGGTTTCACACTTCCAGTGCTAGATCCTTTCTATATTTCTACTATGGCAAAATCTATTACTTTGCATTCTTTATTTTCTTTATCAAGAAGAATGACATCAGGTCTTCTTGCTTGTATGTCCGAATATCAAAATCCCACAGCAACTTACAGCTCTCGTTTTCGGTAACCGTATCTGGTTGATATTTATACCATCTTGCTGTTACTGCCAATCCATACTTTCGACACAACTTTCAGTGGATTTTTTCCCAATCATGGACTCATTAATACTCTCTTTGGGCCAACATACGACATTCATTGGCAATATGGTTTACTGTTTCATCTAGCTTTTCTACACATATGACATTTTCTTCCTCCCTGTGTTGTCACTCTTGACCTTGATAACATTGGCCCTTATTGCTTGTTCTTAAGCTGCTAGAATCAACGGTTCAGTTTCACGTTTAATCCCTGTTCTTTCAAGCCACATCTTAATTTTCTTTTCTTGTTTTGCCATCCGTTTGTCGTAAAACTGACTATGAAGTGTTTTGTCTTTCAATTCCTGTTGCCTTCCAATTTTCTTCCGATTCTTGAAGTCTATCATACTTTTCCCTGGACAATCTTTTATTTGCCTTGCAGTCACTAATAATCTTTTATAGCTATTTCTCGCATAATTTTTCAATCCAGGCTTAGCTAGATCAACAGCATTCTCTATTCTCAAAAATCCTCAGCCGTCTTCTTTCCTTGGGACAACAAGTCTATTTGTGTCTCTCTTCGGGTCCAATCCCTTATGCATCGTAATTAATTTTCTTCCGGTCGATATCTTATTTTTCGTTTTCAGTCCAATCTAAAAAGGCAGCTGAGTACCGTACTGAAGAGACCGTCAAAATTCTTACCCTTATCACATTTTTTCCACTTAACTTCGCTTCCATAACTTTTCTTACTCTTCTTTCAAATTTGTTTGTTATCCTTTCTTTCATTTCATGTTCTTTTACTTTGTTGGTGTGTAATATTCCAAGATATTTATAAACTTTGTTGTCTTGCAGCGACTTTATTACTTTCTCATTGGGCAATGAAGTACCTTCCGATCTTACTACTTTTCTTCCACATTTTTCTATTCTAAATTTCACTTTGATACCCCTTGTGAATATTCTGACTGTCTAATCTAGGAAATCAAGTGCTATCTCTTTTATTCCATACAACTTCAAATTGCTTATTAATAACAGATGATCAACATTTTTTCAAAAGAAAATTTGTTTACCTGCACAGAGTACTTGTACTCAAAGCAATGCCACTATAAACAGTAAAGGTGACAACGAATCCCCCTGGACTATTTCCTCTTAATTTTTACCCCTCCCAAAACATCACTTCCACTTGTCAATTCTACTCACCAAGATTTGATACATTCTTTTTTAAATACAATTACTTAATTTACGCCAGTGCTTTCGAGACAATCTACAATTCATGGATGTGCCACCATATCATACGCCTTTCGATAGTCAACCCAGTCAACTGCAATATTTAAATTTCTGGCTCTAACTTCTTCCATCATCATTCTGTCGATGTATAATCAATCTTTTGTCCCATTGATCCTTTTCGGCCTCTTTTCTGCTCTTCAGGTAGCATTGTTTTCTTTTTCATGAGGTAATATGTTTCCATGTTATTGGTAAACAAGTAATTAGCCTATAACTCTGCTCGTTTCATATCCTTTTGTCTGGTCATTTTGTAACTGTTCTTCCTTTGGTCATCCAGTTAGGGACCTTTGCTTCAAGTAAGCAATTTAACAGGTTCTCTATGAGAAGAATTTGCATGCATCGAAAAACCTTTAACCAAAATCCAATTTAAGGTGTGTTGAGAATTTTCATATTCTTTTAGATCTGATGATGAGGAAATCCTTCTCGAAATATAGATTCCATGAAATGATAAATGTGTTGTTGGATTAATTAATTTAAATGGATTTATGCCACGATGTTTATTGCATACAAAGAAGAAAAGTAACTCACAACCTTGTTGGGGGTAAAGGAACTGAAAAAGAAACGAGATTTCTTCGCTGCAATATTTATTGTCCCTTCCTCGGTTTCAGTACGAGTTTATTTTAGCAACACCGCCCTAGCAACAGAACCACAACACCATCATAAGAAAACATGGTTACATTTTATTTGCGATTGTGATTGTATTGTAATAAATGATCATGGTTTTTGTTTGCAAGAGAATGAGCCCTGACGTAAAGTCAATATCACTGGCATAATCTTCAAAGTCACTGATTTGAGGAAGACTCGATGAGAATATTTGAATGTTGCAACGATGTCTTTGCAGACATTAGTATAAGCAAAGCCTGAAACGAGTCAATCTTAATAGTACCAGCGACCTACAAGTTAAGTTGAACTTAAAAAATGCTCTTTCAAATGCGAGACCTTTCCAAAACGAAGAAATTACGTGATAAAATCAAAGAAAATGGCATGGCAAATATATCACAGAAAAGAGTTATCATTGCTCCACCGATGGAAGGAACACATGCTCGCGATGTTACATTACGAGATTTAAAGTCAATTACTACAGAAGAAGAGCCTGAACAAATTCTATGCTTTCCAAAGCATGAGCTGTCTACTCATTACCACGATGTATTTAGATTAACAAGTAATGGGGAAGGTAAGTTCATGAAGGTAACAATCTAAGTAATACTGTATTATGTCGATGTCCAAGTAATCTTACCGATACTGCAAATTTAGAGATTATCATTACGATATCATTACAGTTGAAACTGGACATAACTTTACCAGTTACATTTTTACCGGTATTACTCCCAATTAGCATTTGAACAGATACGTATACTACTTTGTTACATATCATTTTGTCATAGAAGCCAATGAGTACCAGATTGAAGAATCGCCTTTTCGAACCTGTAACAATTAAGTGATAGATGTAAAAGCTTTATCATGAGTCGTACACTTTTTCTGAGCTACGTTTCGAGAGCTACTTCTTCCATCACCAGGCTACTGAAATGACTAGATACAGCTGTCTTATACCTTGGAAGTGCGGATAAACGTAGTGGTATACTTTATTATGTGCTGTACAATACAATGTGCTTACATTGTTTAGGTGCTGTACAATACAATGTGCTTACATTGTATTGTACAGCACCTAAACAACACCTAATGTACGCATTAGGCGTACATTAGGTGTTGTTTAGGTGTTCATTACGTGTTCTTTCCTTCCTTTCAGTATTTGTAGATTTGAAGCAGCTTTTTACAGTTGCTAGTTCTAATCTAATCACTTGACTACAAGGAAAGATAAATTTGAATCCTCATTTCACATTCGCTGGTTTCATCATCAACAGCAACAGATATTTTGTAACTATCCAGACTTTTTAGTATTCCTTTTGCAAAGGTGAGGCCTTGTTGTCCCTTAGAAATCGAAGTCACTCTTACCATGCTTAACAGGTTTGTGGGTTGATACCAGCCATTCCTGAACTCATCCCACAATGACTTTGACTTGTCTGGAGCTTGGTAACCTTTTATCTTCAGAATATGGACGTTTGTTATCCACCCGACACTGCTCTCAACATAGCCTAGCCATCTCAGCCCACTCTTTTGGAGAATATATGTACTATTTCTGGTGTTAAGATGAGAAAGAAGAGACTTAAAGGGAACCTCCACTTTAGGATTGACAAGGCAGGTATATCTAATCATGGCTTTATTTTTGTGTAGAGTTTCCTGAAAGTGGTTTTTGCTCATTGGCCTTTTTGGAAATAAGCCTCTTGTAATCCTCATTTTTCCTCCCTTCTGGTTTTGCTTTTATTATTAGGCTTTGGAAACAAAGCTCTTGTTTGTTAGGTCTTCTTTGCACTCATCTCATTTTGCTCTGCTTTTTAGTCTCTCAGGAATTGTTTTATTACTGAATTTACTACCAAAGAAACATGACTGTGTCAGCAAAGAAAAGTGCCTGGTGTAAAGCAGACCCTGTTAGGTCACTCAACTTTGCTTGTTTGTCTTGGTGTCAAATTCCATGCCAAAACATCCAGCCAGTTTTGAGATATTAGCATTTAAACATACTGACTGGCTTACACATACACACAGAACTCAATACTGAAATAGATTGACCTTTCATATATAGTTTGAACTGCCTCCTACATGTGTCAAACAAAAATGCCTGTGGTACCATCTTTAGTATTGGAAACAGATGGAATGTGAGAAACATCTTGTATGGGGGTATTTCTCCATGACACAATAAAATTAATGATTTTGTGCTTTGGTTCACTTTATCTTTATTGACTCAAAAACATGGTAGGTTCANAATAAATAATATTAGTAATAATAAGATATGAAGGATGATTGATAGTATAAGGTATAGTAAGAGTAAAAGTAATAGTAATAGTAAAAGTAATAGTAATAGTAATAGTAATAGTAATATTAATAGTAATAGTAAGAGTTAAAATAATAGTAATAGTAATAGTAATAGTAATAGTAATAGTAATAGTAATAGTAATAGTAATAGTAATAGTAATAGTAATAGTAATAGTAATAGTAATAGTAATAGTAATAGTAATAGTAATAGTAATATAATAGTAATAGTAATAGTAATAGTAATAGTAATAGTAATAGTTATAGTTATAGTAATAGTAATAGTAATATTGACAACAAGAAAACGTAGGAAAGTTTTGTCAGTCCATCAATTCTTTTCATTTTATTAAATTTCAAATATTAAGAGCGTAACAATTGTATCTGTAAATAGAGATATTTTTGCAATATTCTGCAGAAGCCTAAACAGTTGTAGTGGCCTATGCTACGATGGAGCTAGCAATATATAATTAAATAATTGAAAATGTTGATGTTGTAGTAGTGATGCAGAAGCTTCAATCTTTAGCACATTGAAACAGGCTATTCATTTTCTTTCTCAATGAAAAATACCACCAGAACATCAAACTTTTGAACGACAGTATAAGAACTGCACACAATAATATTAATTTTAATAAGGTTTTCTCCACAGTAGAAACATTAACTCGGCCGTATGAAGGAAGTATTTGATTGCGAGACCAATGAAGCAACAGATTACAAGGGATAAAAGTTGTCAGAAACGAGGCAGATAGTACGAGAAGTTTGATTTCTGAGAATTTTACAGAACCGCAAAGCATTGATGGCAATTTTGGAGCACTTCAAAATGGTAAGATGACCACTGATTTAAATATAGAATCGTCATTGTGAAGAGAAAAATGGAAACTTGTGACTTTTCCTTTGGTTTTAGCATTGGTCATTGATTGAACAAGCATAGCTAACTTGTCCAGAACCCTGCAAGTAGAAAAGCAATCAGCATGAGACGGAAAGACCGTAACTGGCTTGGTTGTGAGTATTTTGTGGAGTATACGTGAAGAAAATTTTTGTCAAGCCGTATCATGTAAGTACCAAAAATACAAAATCACAATCTCTCTGTATAGCCTTAAGATGGGCAAAAATGTCTTTTCTCCTAGATTCTAAATCAGTAACATAATCACTGCAGGTTACTGGGAGAGTAATAGGTAGCCCATATATAACATTTTGGGGGAAGCTTGGCTTTACAGCAATAAAAAAGATAGAATACTGTATTGTATTGTAGATATGGGTGGCTTTAGGAGCCCTCGTCGAGATCCAAAGTGTATCTTGCGAACGGGCTGGAAGCCAGCCAGCTCATCTTCCCAGAGCGACACCTGAAGATCTTCATACGGTACCCATCCCACGCGTGGCATCCAACCAGACAGTTCTCAACGTCTTCTTCCTCTTCTCCTCATTTTGAGTGCTAGTGCATCTATTCTGTACACAATGATCGAGGGAATTTTAAAGAAAGTTCTTGTGACGTAGGCTGGAGATACCCAGGAAAATATTTCCATCAGACGATCTTCGGGTGTCACAGTAGGAGTCAGACACTCACATCGATTGTGGTGCCCATATTTCAAAGACATTCATCCCAACGGTAGCTGTCTGGTTCATCCATCTCCAAAGTAAAGGCTGTCTTTTTTGAGGAGCAGAATAGTGTGTAATTAAACTCTGCTACAACAGTAGTAAGACCATCAAAGATGCAGAAGGGTAAATAAGAGTCCAAATTCTGCTGCCTTTTGTATCTTGCTGCCTATTTTTTCTGTATAAATATCCTTAATTGATGCTTGTTTGGATATTGAGGATAAACCTGATGGTATTGAGAAGGTCTTGGAGACTCCTTGTTTTGCAATATCTTTCTGTTTGGTGGCTTTCAAGCTCACTGTAGAAGATGTTTACATCATTTCCATCAAGTTAACAAATCAGAAGTTTCCTATGGGTCTCTTTGGTTTATGATTTCACACAGAGATCATTGACTTTTGAGCTAAGTTCCTTGCCAGGTATTCTAATAAACATTTTGTCCTTGACCTCTTTCTTTCCCTTTTTGTGCCTAAAAATCGTTTGACACCATTTTTACCTCTTCTTAATTTATTGAATCATGCTGTACTCACGATCGATATTGTCTTGATGCTTTTAATTTTGCAAAGGAAAACTATGATTGTAGTTATTTCTTCCTGGAAATATTTCTTTGACCTCTTTACTTGGAAAAGCTGTCTCTGATTGTACAGATAAATTGCCAACGTAGATTTGGTTTGACATCGAAGCTGTTGTTATTCTTAGCAGCCGTTTTAACTTCAAGCTTCACCATCCTTTTCTTTGATGCAAAGTGTGCATATTTAAATTAAGTTTTTATAACTAGATGGAACTCTTGATTTTTGTCCCTTATGTCGGAGCACGGAAAATGATTGTGAAAGTCCTTATGATGATGGTAAATCTTTTCAAGTAAAAGAATTTCTGAGTTCATTTTCTCGGACTTGGAAATTGTAGCTGTTAACAATGTACAATAGTGATTTATGTAGGGTATTTATCACGTCAAAAGCTTTTTCTGAGCTACTAAGCCTCTGCGTTTCGAGAGGTACTTTTCTCATCATTAGCCTGACGATGAGTTTACAACTCACGGTATCATAAATATCCCATATAGCACACGATAAATCAACTTAATCACTTTGTTTAAGAATCTTCCTGAAAATTTCTTGCTTCTACTATTCTGAAATTTCTTGAAATCTTTACCGGCAATAGCTGAATAAGTCTGCTTTCTCTATTGCTTCGCTATTGCATAGTTCAAAGGACTGCGTCATACACGCAGCTACCTTGTTTCGTTACAGCCTTGCAGTATCCACAATTCATCCCTACATATAATACTGTTGTTATTCATGATCAGTTACACTTCCTTGCCATTTAGATCTCACTGATCACATTCAGAGTCATGTCTGTAGTTTGACTGATTTTTCCCTTGCCTTGGCTATATAAAACTAGTCAAATCAAAGTGATGTTACGTTCTTCACCGTTTGTTATTTACTGTTTTACTATTATCATTAGAGCTGACTTTTATAAGGTCAAAAAATATATTTTCTGCTTAAAGACGCGTTCTGATAATGATAGTGCTAAAGTAATTGTGAACCAATTACAAACGTACTTGTCAAAAGAGAACAAAGCTCTCAGCCAGGTTGTTGAAACATACAAACAATAGCTTAATCCAAAAGTAAAACGCCGAAAAAGCAAAACTCAGTGTGACTTATAGCAGAAAAGACATGTTAAAGTTAAACCAATGCAAAGATTTGTCATTTAGATGACATGTATGCTCTGTTCTGATTTCATAAACAGAAACTCATAAAAATGACTTTAATCTCTCTCTCTCTCTCTCTCTCTCTCTCTCTCTCTCTCTGTGCCATATTCATTCCAGACGTTGGCGATTATAGTTCTCCACAAATTCCTATCTGTCATCATATGTAGGAGATCTCCAGCATTTACCTTTTCCTTCACATTTGATGATATACACTTTTTAAAATTTGGTACTTCAGACTTCCCAAGTATGTTAATCAATGACGTTAATGAGGATTTGAAATTTGCAAAACTATGCCATGATAGATAATTCAAGAGGTTTCATTTCCCGTTTTGTTACGACTAGATTAAATGGTTCAAAAGGTTGTTTGGTCTCAAACAAACTCTTTGGATTGGTCAGTTTATTAATGGTATAGTTTTGAAACATTCTCAGGAAATCTAAGGCTTCGACAATATTGTAAGAGTTCCTGAATGATTTGATTTCTAAAAAAACTCTAAGTGCTGAAAATACTGAGAAAATGACCTAATAAAATGTTAAGACGATATCGAAGATGCTACAATTCCACACACATGTTTGCAGAAAAAACTGCCACAGGAAGTAGCAAAGAAGCATTATTTGTTCCTGAACTAAAGGCTACTATATCTCCTCCTGATGTAATTGATTCAATTTGATCATGACTCTAAAAACAGCACAGTACAGCACACTTGTTTTAACTGTACCATTATTTGATGATAACAAAATTCAAAGAGACTTCATATTTTTAAAAAAATTGGACGATCTAGTAATTTACACCAAACCACCTCAAATGTTTACCAAACCTAAGTTAAGAACCAGAAAGCAAGTGGAATTTCAAAATGTTGTATGTAGACCAAATTTCAATAAGATATAGCAAAACTTTTGGTAAAAAAAACAGGAAAGAAAGCTGATATTCAGATTAGTCAAAAAAATTGAATATGACCAGTTGGAGAACCCTTCGTGTTGCTTCTTCTTTTTCTCTTTCAACTATAAGTTTTAGCTTGCAATTAATGAATCTGATTTTTGAGTCGTTGGCGAAAAAATATTTTGACTAGGCGGCTCTAAATAAAAATTCTTATGTAATGCATCATTAATCAAGATTCTGATCCAGCTATCTACCTTCTTAGATATACTAAGCTCTTTTATTACTTTTCTGTCAGAAATGACAATTGAAAGATCTAGTAACCTCTAAGATTATTTGTTTGTTGAAGCCTTACTTGCAAACGATACAGTATTTTCTCTTGGACTTTTCACATTTAAACCCCGTACACTCACTCCCAGAATTAATTTAATATTAAAATGGTATTAAATAGATTTGCAATTTCCATCCTTAACCTATTTCTGTCCATGTTTATTATCCATTAAATGTTTTCATACTTCCAACCTCCTCACATGCATAACTTGGATATTTAAATTTTGACAAATTTCCCCCACAACCCGATAATTCGGTATAAAAGAGTGGAAGAATAACAAAATATTAAAAATGGAAAACAAGATAAAAATACATCAATTTTCGAACGTCATTTTTAAGCTTGCAGTGGTATTTTGTCCAGAGATGACGTCACGATTCTTGCATCAGCGAATTCAATCAATCATCTTCTCATAGTAGAAGCCAAAAACAAGACCAACACTGAATACAAAGGACGAGTTCAGAAGCCACACACTAATGGTTGGAAATTAAATTGATTACTTCAATGGCTTGTTTTCGCAGCTTTCTTCTCTTCCAATATTCTTGTTATATATAAACAGGATATCTTTGGATGTCATTTCATGGTATGATGAGGCAGTGTTCTTATAGGCCGGATGCCCTTCCTGACACCAACCCATTAAGGTAATGAGGACCAGTGTTTTTATTGAGACACCATCTCTAGGTGATTCCAATCCAAGGCTGAAGAGCGCGTCACCTGCCCGTGAGAGTAAGACTATACTCCATGGGAGTATATATAGTATATACCCCATTCTTCCATGGGAGGAAGTGATAAGGATGGATCTCAAATAAAAAGGTGTCAGCAGAGACCTGGTGAAGGATAGGATATCTTAGAAGTCGATTTCAAGAAAGCGTCTAACACACGCTAGCATGTAAAACGGACTTTAAACCGAATATTATTATTATTATTATTATTATGATGATGATGATGATGATGATGATGATGATGATGATGATGATAATGATGATGATGATGATGATGATGAAATAAGCAAATAATTAATGAATTTTTATCTTGTTTAAGGTGTGTTGAGAATTTTCATATTCTTTTAGATCTGATGATGAGGAAATCCTTCTCGAAATATAGATTCCATGAAATGATAAATGTGTTGTTGGATTAATTAATTTAAAAAAGAAACGAGATTTCTTCTCTGCAATATTTATTGTCCCTTCCTCGGTTTCAGTACGAGTTTATTTTAGCAACACCGCCCTAGCAACAGAACAACAACACCATCATAAGAAAACATGGTTACATTTTATTTGCGATTGTGATTGTATTGTAATAAATGATCATGGTTTTTGTTTGCAAGAGAATGAGCCCTGACGTAAAGTCAATATCACTGGCATAATCTTCAAAGTCACTGATTTGAGGAAGACTCGATGAGAATATTTGAATGTTGCAACGATGTCTTTGCAGACATTAGTATAAGCAAAGCCTGAAACGAGTCAATCTTAATAGTACCAGCGACCTACAAGTTAAGTTGAACTTAAAAAATGCTCTTTCAAATGCGAGACCTTTCCAAAACGAAGAAATTACGTGATAAAATCAAAGAAAATGGCATGGCAAATATATCACAGAAAAGAGTTATCATTGCTCCACCGATGGAAGGAACACATGCTCGCGATGTTACATTACGAGATTTAAAGTCAATTACTACAGAAGAAGAGCCTGAACAAATTCTATGCTTTCCAAAGCATGAGCTGTCTACTCATTACCACGATGTATTTAGATTAACAAGTAATGGGGAAGGTAAGTTCATGAAGGTAACAATCTAAGTAATACCGTATTATGTCGATGTCCAAGTAATCTTACCGATACTGCAAATTTAGAGATTATCATTACGATATCATTACAGTTGAAACTGGACATAACTTTACCAGTTACATTTTTACCGGTATTACTCCCAATTAGCATTTGAACAGATACGTATACTACTTTGTTACATATCATTTTGTCATAGAAGCCAATGAGTACCAGATTGAAGAATCGCCTTTTCGAACCTGTAACAATTAAGTGATAGATGTAAAAGCTTTATCATGAGTCGTACACTTTTTCTGAGCTACGTTTCGAGAGCTACTTCTTCCATCACCAGGCTACTGAAATGACTAGATACAGCTGTCTTATACCTTGGAAGTGCGGATAAACGTAGTGGTATACTTTATTATGTGCTGTACAATACAATGTGCTTACATTGTTTAGGTGCTGTACAATACAATGTGCTTACATTGTATTGTACAGCACCTAAACAACACCTAATGTACGCATTAGGCGTACATTAGGTGTTGTTTAGGTGTTCATTACGTGTTCTTTCCTTCCTTTCAGTATTTGTAGATTTGAAGCAGCTTTTTACAGTTGCTAGTTCTAATCTAATCACTTGACTACAAGGAAAGATAAATTTGAATCCTCATTTCACATTCGCTGGTTTCATCATCAACAGCAACAGATATTTTGTAACTATCCAGACTTTTTAGTATTCCTTTTGCAAAGGTGAGGCCTTGTTGTCCCTTAGAAATCGAAGTCACTCTTACCATGCTTAACAGGTTTGTGGGTTGATACCAGCCATTCCTGAACTCATCCCACAATGACTTTGACTTGTCTGGAGCTTGGTAACCTTTTATCTTCAGAATATGGACGTTTGTTATCCACCCGACACTGCTCTCAACATGGCCTAGCCTTCTCTGCCCACTCTTTTGGAGAATATATGTACTATTTCTGGTGTTAAGATGAGAAAGAAGAGACTTAAAGGGAACCTCCACTTTAGGATTGACAAGGCAGGTATATCTAATCATGGCTTTATTTTTGTGTAGAGTTTCCTGAA
Organism: Morbakka virulenta; assembly: GCA_003991215.1. Classification (NCBI taxonomy): domain Eukaryota; kingdom Metazoa; phylum Cnidaria; class Cubozoa; order Carybdeida; family Carukiidae; genus Morbakka; species Morbakka virulenta. Next base: position 351,052 of record RDPX01000397.1, read on the forward strand.
AGTGGTTTTTGCTCATTGGCCTTTTTGGAAATAAGCCTCTTGTAATCCTCATTTTTCCTCCCTTCTGGTTTTGCTTTTATTATTAGGCTTTGGAAACAAAGCTCTTGTTTGTTAGGTCTTCTTTGCACTCATCTCATTTTGCTCTGCTTTTTAGTCTCTCAGGAATTGTTTTATTACTGAATTTACTACCAAAGAAACATGACTGTGTCAGCAAAGAAAAGTGCCTGGTGTAAAGCAGACCCTGTTAGGTCACTCAACTTTGCTTGTTTGTCTTGGTGTCAAATTCCATGCCAAAACATCCAGCCAGTTTTGAGATATTAGCATTTAAACATACTGACTGGCTTACACATACACACAGAACTCAATACTGAAATAGATTGACCTTTCATATATAGTTTGAACTGCCTCCTACATGTGTCAAACAAAAATGCCTGTGGTACCATCTTTAGTATTGGAAACAGATGGAATGTGAGAAACATCTTGTATGGGGGTATTTCTCCATGACACAATAAAATTAATGATTTTGTGCTTTGGTTCACTTTATCTTTATTGACTCAAAAACATGGTAGGTTCACACATTGTATCTCATGTCTTAGCTGTTTCAAGAATTGACAGATACATGATAAAGTTGGTATTATTTGAAATATGCCCTTGTTCCAGAGTGTAAGTAATAATATTATGCTTGTTTAAATCTATGTTTTACCCATATTTTAGAATTTTTTTTACTGATTGTTGCAAGAAAGCAAGGAACTTTATTTTCTTTAATTAAAAAAAAATCACATATATTTTACTTTCACAGGTAAAAGTATGGATTTGCATGCCCTCAATAAAGAATACCACAAATACAAAAAGTGGTTGCAGAAAAGAAAAGAAATTTGTCAGGATTTAGATAAAATACAAGATTTACAAGGCTGGCTAAAAAGAAAAGATGATTTAACAGAACTTGAAAGTAGAGTGTTTGTTAGATTTTTGCCACCTATTTCAAGCCCAGTTAGTTTTCAAGATGATGTAACAGTAAGTATAACAACTTTAACTTTCAGTTATACACATAAACAGAATAGTAAGTTTAGCTAGACTTAAATTTAACAAAACAATAGCAGTAATTTTGAATCCCTACTCCTATACTAATTAAATTGGTGTAGCCTTTCCATTAACTCAGTGTTTGTAGTTTTTTGGGTGATTGAAGAATTTTTTATTAACAAAAATTTAGAAACATGCCACCGTGAAGTTCATACCAACATGGGTATTCAGTATTTCAGCTTTGTTGATTTGAGCACTACCACTATAAACAGTGCTAGATTTTACAATGCCTGATTCCAAAGATGCTAAAAAGTATAGATGTGATTTCCAATTGACAATGAATCTTTTGCTCCAATTGTATTTTGCCACCTCTTATAACAGAAACGAAAAGATATTTTGATGAATTAACTTTTTTACATCATGCTTTGAACTGAAGGTATATAAGTCAGTGATTGGAACAACAAACCTATAAGGTTTGTGTTTGATGCTCTAAGTGAACAATAAGTCACAGAAAGTCACAATCCAGTGAGCACCTCTGCTCCTAACCTAGAATCTGAAACAGGATGATATTGTAGAAATATGAGTAAAATAACTTGATACAGTATTGTAAAATTGTGATTGTACTTATGTTTGTGTATATTCAAAAATTTATAGGACATGTCTAAAGACTTGGATACAGATTCTTGCATATTTCCTTTGACCTTCACTCTAGGTATATATATACTATGTGCAGGGTATTTAATTTCCTTGACCAATGTTTCAATAAAAGTTATGCTTTTTACTCCATTTTTGTCCTAATTTTTTAAGGAAAAAAATTAAAATATTAGATGTTATTAGGTATTCAGGAAAGAGAAAGAACTAAAGGGAATGATAGGGAAAGACTAAAAGGACAAAGAAGAGAGAAGGACTGAGAGAAAAATATTTTGATAATACTATAGCAGGGGTGGTGATATTGATGGAAGCTGCGAGGCACAATGTTAGGAACTATAAAGGAGCAGATTTGCAACTATTATCTATGATAATTGTAATAATATACAAAAGAAATCTTTTGTTTTTGTTTTTGGTTTTAACGTCATTTTCCCCAGCAATTGGGGCTCAGACAGTGCCCTTCAAAGGGACTTTTGTTCTGGCAGTGAGGAATTTCTTGGTCGGATGCCCTTCCTGACACCAACCAATGGCTTTTTCTTTTGTAAAGTTCCAAATTCTCCTCGCTGGTTTGGGGAATCGAACCTGGAACCCCTTGGTTACAGTGCAACTGTGCTAACCATTAAGCCACGGCTCCTTTTTACAAATAAATAATGAAAACAGTTACATACATGCATATTCTGAGTTATAAAAGTGGATTTCTTCTATTCCAGTAGGATAGTGATTTATCAGTTGTACTTTGCAGCATAAATTGAGGAATTTTAGTTTAAATTATTTGTAATTAGACATAGTTTGCTGGTTAGTTAGAAAATGGGGGGCAAACCTAGTCACCTAAACAAATTGAGTACAATGAATATGATAATAGTAATAATTATTATTATTACTGTTATTGATTTTTTATTGATTTTATCATTTTTATTATGCTTATAAGACAATTACCTAAAATGTATATAACATTAATTCTCAACTGTACTGTTCATTTTCTTTATTGTCAGGGGAATATTATGACCATCTTTCTCTTGCAATCACTCTGGTGATCATATGCAGTTTAGATATCTTTGACAATGACAACCTTACATGGCTCCCAAGAAAGGTCTTGAAGAACACTTGCAGTTTTTTATCTGTTTAGAGATTGGCAAGGACTGATCATTGCAGTCAGAGATTGTATCTGATCCTCAAAAAATACCAAAGTGCATTGAAAATCAGGTTCATGGAACAGCTTATTTCATTCCAATACATTCTTTATTTTCATTAATATTCTCATAAAAGCCTCTAGCAAACATCAGGAATCAATAAAAGTCCTTTGCCAGGTTGCTTTTTCAGTCACATATCAACAATGACACCAGAGAGACAGAAAAGAGAGTTGTCAAGACACACAGAGACTGAAGTTCTGTAGAACTCATGATTACATAACTCCAACAAAACTAAATACAATTATTTTGTGTTTGCTTTATCACATACACATTGTTATAAGGTTGAATTATGAAATCTTGTAATTTTCCATGTTTTTTACAGTTTTTTAATTGTTATCTACACACTTTGGTTTTCTTAAGTACTTCTTGGTTATTATATCTATGAATGAAAATCCAAGTGTGGTAATAACAGGCTACACCCATTGACATAGATGTGCCTCTGGAGCCCCCTTATTAATTTTTTAGAAATCATTACTGAGTACCCTGTTTGGGTTTTGGCCAAATTATTTGTAAATTAGGCCGTCATTTGAAGAATGAAACACCGCCCCACATTACTTAATATGTAAATATATTTTAGTAGCAAACAAAGATGTCTTTCTGAAATTATAATGTATCATAATAACGTATGATTTATTAGGTAATGTGTTGGATTCAGTGATTATTTCCTTTGGGGTACAGATAAAGTTTGTTTAGAAATGTATATTTTACCAGGATATATTATTATCATCATATTGTTAGTGTTGAATAATTGTACACAATGAGAACTCTTCAGTATTTTTGCTTCCTTTCATTCTTAACTATTTCACTCCTGTTTTCCTAGGTAGAATCAAGTGTTGTCACAGAGACACTAAGTCCACATCCATTGACACGTGGACAAGCCAGACTTTTGCCTTTACTTCGACAACCATTACCACTGGCTCTTGCCACTATTGATTATTATTTGCAATCAAAAAAACTTCGCTTGATTGATTTATTCACCCAAATTGATAAAAATAAAGATTGGGCACTCAGCAGAGATGAAATAACAGGAATTGTTTTGGAAACTGATATTCCTTTTACTGTTGGTCAAATAGATGAATTGATTATTGCTTTAGATGTCAACAATGATGAGAAACTGACTTATCAGGAACTTGTTGTAGGACTGGAAGCATATAAGATTGATACAAGGTAATATATTTTGTCAAATTTGACTCTGCAATTTTGATACTTGTGTAAAACTAGATTCCAGAAAGAGAAAATATTTTTTTATAAAAGAATGACAAGAACATTTACAAGGTATTTCTGCTATCATCAAGTAATTAAAGCAATGGATAGTTTTGGCTTAACATAAAATATTGAGGCTACATGGCAGTAACAAGTAGGAATAGCAAGTAATGCTTGTAAGTGGGGAGCAGAACTCTTCCTTCCATTTTCTCTGAATTGTTAATACTTTAATTGTAATCAAAAGGCTCTACTTCCTTAATAATAATTGATAGTATTAAACATCATGCACTTAATGGCCATTTTTATTTTGACTTCTTTACATAAGGCTTGACACATCTTTTAAATTTTCAATTGCACTATTTAAGTAGAAGGAAGTGAAAGAAAAAGAAGAAAGGATAATCTAGCCAAGGGAGTCTGTGCAAAATCTAATGATTGTCATCCTCTATATGCATGCACACTGTTTTCTCCCAGTATAGGCTTCTTAGAATTCTTATATCCTTTCCATCCAGGTCTAAATCTTGAAGCAAGTTGAATAGTACCTTATGTTGCGCTTTATCAAATGCTTTTGTATAGTCTTTGAAACAAACATAAAGATCTTTTTGCATTTCAATAGCTCTTTCTGAAAGCATCCACAGTATAAATATCGCATTCCTCATGCCAGCATCTTCAATGAACACAAACTGCTCTTTCCCTACCTCTGGCTTTATCTTACTTCTTGCTCTTTTCATCAAAATTTGTAAGAAAACTTTTATTCGCATGGCTCATTAGGCTTATTGTTCTATGCATTTCACATTCAATTGGACTAGGTTTCTTTGGCATGGCTTTGAACATTGATTTACTGAGGTCTTCCGGGATGTCATAGCTGTCATAAATTTTGTTCAAACCTTCCGTGAGCTTCTCAATGATGAAGTGTGTGACGAAATGACCTTTTGATGTATAACGTAAATAAGGCTTTACGAAGTCGTTAATATACTAGCCTAAAGAAAATAAAAGAAATATTAGAGTCTATTAACACAATACTGTTAAAGTCCATTAACACAACCAAACAAAATACCAAAGTCTTAGAATAAAATATCATGACATTCTCCCCCACTAAAGTTTATACATATAAGTGTTCATCCAATTTCAACATTCATAATCTCCCATCCACGTAGGCTGTCTTGACACTCTAGATGAACGACGTAAATCAATCGGTGATGGTATAACTGTTTCTAAATTGTCTATTTGAGTAGGTTCTCCTG